>VYZV01010254.1:7607-26069 GCA_013401275.1 Pandion haliaetus
TGGGAGGGACCCCACAGTGGAGCAGGGGACGAGAGAGGAATCTTCCCCCTGAGGAAAGGAGCGGCAGAGACAAGGTGTGGCGAGCTGACTCAACCCCCATCCCCTGTTCCCCTGCGCTGCTGGGGGGAGG
Organism: Pandion haliaetus; assembly: GCA_013401275.1. Classification (NCBI taxonomy): domain Eukaryota; kingdom Metazoa; phylum Chordata; class Aves; order Accipitriformes; family Pandionidae; genus Pandion; species Pandion haliaetus. The sequence goes on from VYZV01010254.1 coordinate 7,738, forward strand.
AGGTAGAAAGCACTGGGAATGGAGCTGAGCCAGGAAGGCGGGAGGGGTGGGGGGAGGTGTTCTGATGTTTGGTTTCCCTTCCCAATACCCTTGTGTTTTGTTTTTGATTTGATTGGTAGTAAATTAAATGGATTTTGTTTCTTCCCCAAGTTGCGCCTGTCTTTTGCCCGTGACCATAAGTGGAGAGTGATCCCTCCCAGTCCTTGTCTCGACCCACGAGCCTGCCTTTGGATTTTCTCCCTCATCCCAACGTGGCCAGGGGAGGGGGCAGGAGGAGTGAGTAAGTAGCTTTGTGGTGCTTTGTTGCCGGCTGAGCTGAAACCGAAATCACGACAGCCCTCTAGACCAATGGCTATTTCTTAAGAATTACTCATAAATATTTCAAATGCTGTTTAGAAGGGTGTTTTTTGTGGGGTTTTTTGTTTTGTTTTGTTGTGGTTTTTTTCAAATTGTTAATAAATTAGACACTTACTTGAAAGGTGACAGTAAACAAATGCATTCAAAGTTATATAGAGAGTTGCCTAGAAATTTAACTTGGTGTATGAATTCTTTTTGCAACGACAGAATGTGATCCTGTTCTTCACCAAAGCTTTACAACAGTGACAGAAGTGGAATATAATAACTTCCTTTACTCCATAAGTTACAGAAAGACAGACTATTAAAAAGTAAATAAAGAATCAGTTAATTTTTTTTCAGAACTACTTGTCATTGATCACCAAAGACAATACAGATTAACAGAAAATCAGCATCAAAATTATTTTAAATGGGAAAATTTATTTTCGTTCTTGTTTTACTTAGCACAAATTATGTTAATATGTTCATCGTGGTATCATAGCCATTTTCTATCATTACAGATATATATCAGATGATTTATTATTGCTTAAATATGGGTTTATAGAAAAATGAAAGAATACACCCCATAATTTTTTTTAATGCCAGTGTTCCTTTTTTTGACTTCTTTCTCAGGCAATATTCCTGTTCAGCCTTAAAAGCAAAACGACCAACCTGTATTTTATTTACTTTATTCACATGCTCCACAATTGTTTTAATAAACTGCAAAGTTTTGTTAATGTGGCTGTTACAGCAAGTAAGTGCCCTGCTATGGCATTTTAGGTACCAGTATAAGCAGTAGGCTAACATCCTTAAATTTGAAGAGCAGTGACTGTATCTGAATTACCAGGTTAGTAATTTGAGGAAGTGAAAGTCCAGATTTCTGTCAACTGCTCTTGCTGAAGTCAGACTGGTCATAAATTCAAAAAAGCAATGGCATCAGTTTGTATTGCTCAGACTCTTTGCAAGAAGAAAGTTAAAATAAAGAATTGTTGAGAAAATATGACTTCAGCAGCTTTTCACTTGCAAAATTTATTTTTTTGCCGTGAAAGTGTTGTTTAAAGCAAACACTACACTGGAGTTAAATTTACAAGATACTAAAATTGTAACACCACAGAAAAGTAGATGTCCATGTAGCTCACTTTCCTGTCTGAGGACTCTGCTAATGTGTTCAGGCATTATAATGATAAACACAGAGAAAAAAACCAATAGATTCCAATGCACTTTAAAAAATTAAAAAAAGGACTATTTTATGTGCAGCAGAGAATTTCTTTTTGATGCTCTCAATTCTCCACTGAACTTAAGGCTTGAAGTATGCATATAACATTTCATTTTCTTATTTCCAGGTACTGTCATAGGACAGCTCCCAACCTATGAATGACATATCACTAATAAGCTGAATACATGATGCTTCTTTCTGAATGTCAAATTGTGTTAGAAAATATGAGACTTAACACTTCGAATATTTCCCAAATATTAACTCTCTGCATATGATTTAATGGTAATGGAGACATTGCAGAGTTACAAATGAGAATGATAAAAGGAAGAAAGGAAAGGGACGCACAAAACAGGTATAGTTCTCAGCATGAAAATGTGCTTTTTATATACAGACAACTAATGACTTTTAAAACAAAGTATGATCATAAGAAATGGTTAGCAATAGGGGAAAAAAAGAAAAGTCATTATATTTGTACATTTTATTTTTAAATCATTGCTAGAAAATGTGTATTAACAAGAGGTCACCTTGCTAAATGGACAACACTTCTGAGCCAATAAGATTTATGTTAATTCCTCTTGGTAATTGACTAGATTAATAAGTATTTCTTATATAGTAATAGCCTAATAGGATGGAATGATTACAACTTCTCTGATTTGTGATGGTCATGACACGATTATAAACAGTTCCTACACAGGGCAAAAGAAAGACCATAATACCAGAAAGTAATTTCACTAACAGAAATATTTCTGGCAAGAAAAAAAGATATATCCCTATCCGACAACATAATCTGTGATTTAATGACTTATTTGGGAGTTCAAGATTTTCACTAGGAAGGCTTAAAATGTTACTGAAAAAGAAATTGCACGATACTTTTCTGGTGAAGAAAACCAGGGATTTTTAAAATTCCTTTTTCATATAAGGGCACTTTTTTTTAAAATACAGAAACTTATAGCACACCAGCAGGAAGAAATCTATGAAAATATGTTAAGACATTCCCTAAACTTTTCAAAAACGTAAAATTAACAATGTACAAAGAGCAAAAACATGGTAAATGTAACCAAAATACTTGAGGAAATTTTACTATAATGAATTAAAGCTATTTAAAGCATTTTCACTTAGGTTAGTTTTCACTGTAGATTAAGTACCTTCCCATAATATGACTTTTGTAAAACATGCTAATATTATCTATTAACTTTAAGGGTAATAAGAGGATTTGGGGAAAATTCCTAAATCTATTCCTTTCTGATTTCATAATGGTTCTTAAAAATAAACTTTACTAATCATGAAGTAAATATTCTGCTGCACTCTGTGGTGACTTTGTTGTATTTATTAACTTATTTATTTGCTGAGCAGATATGTTTAGGTTAAATGCTTACCAGTCATTTTTTCCTCTGAGTTGTCCTCTCCCTTTGCTATATTCCACCTCCACCATAACAAACTAGATCTAAGTTCATTTCAGGTTTTAATAAGAAAATTGTATTTTGTACCATAAAGATTGATATAGTTCAGTGGTAAGTGCAGAATTCAATTATGAAGATGTAGTGACGAAAGAAATGTTTTTATAGCTTGTTAAATTTGTTTCTACTACTCTAAATTAGGTATTTTCAGATAGAAGCAAGCATCATCTGCACCATGAATTCTTGTGCTTAACATCCAGCTAAAGAGTCTATCAGACTTTGAAAGAAAAAGTAATTTTACCAAAATGTCACCTGATTGACAATTGGGATCTATTAAATCCTTTTTTTCCAAAGGGTCTAAAAACTAAGTCAGTTCTAGGCCAATCAGGAATCTGTTTGTTGGAAAGAAGAGCTTGCCTTCCATTGTCCCACTTACTCCTTGATATGTGAAAGTTGTGAAACCTAGTTGTAAAAACAGCACCTGATATACTGGAGAACCTTAAAGTTATAAAAGCTCTTTTGGTTTTAGCTATTTTTCATGCAGTTTATTTTGAATCACTAGAAGCATTAATGTGGTGCCTGTGGAACAATCTGGTTTTCAAGTCCATTGACTGTGTAACTTAGCTCCTGAACACAGTTGTCTTTCCGTTACTTCAGAGGTAATTGCTCTAGAAGTAGCTTGGTTTGGAAAATGCCTTTTCCCCCCTAAAAATGCAAAGTAATATTGCGGTAGCATTGTTATTACAGTAGAGGTTGAGAAACTAGCGCTCAGTTTTAAGTCCCACAATACTACTTAGATGCAATGTACTTGACCTCCAGATTACACAGGTAAAGTTTTAGGAACATGTGTCTCATTAAGTTTTATCCAATACATTTAAGTATTTTTAGAAACTGATGACAAAATATAAAGAATATTTCATATGTTTCCTCCTTGGGAGTATGTTTTGACCTGTTGGAAGAAATCTATCTGAACATCACTCTGGAATGTAATGAATATGGAATGTCTTCAGTAAATTAACTATGCAGATCATCTGAAATGTGTGCACTGATTTTTGTGTAGTCATGTTACTGACAGTTTAAATGAATGAAAATATTTGACCTTTTTGAATGTTTAGAAATGGAAATACTTTCTTTAAAAGAAAAATTTCTATACTGTTTAAAAAGGCTTACCCTCAGGGTGAATCAGTTTTGTTTCTCAGTTTCTTTTTGCCAGCTCTTACCTTGGGCTTTTTCCAATGTAATACATGCTTTAGATCTTTCTAGAAAGTGGAAGACTCATGGATGAATCCAAGTGGTAATGGTGGTAATACATTTCTCAGTAAATTATGTGTATCTGTAGGAAATTGCCAGTGAAGAATCAGATGCAGAGCAGTCTAGTAATGACTTAAAAACGTAAAATACTTGGGTTTAGCTGCAGTGAACTTTTTCAAGAAGACATTAATTACATAATAATTGGGACTTAAGAATATCTCTTGATTTCCTCAGCTGTATTTTGAAAGGTCTTTTTTTTTTTGTCTTAAACACAGGATGATCAGCCTTGTATTAACTTGCTGGAGGCCTTGTAAATAAAAAAATGGCTGGCAGAAAAGGGGTGGAATGTAAAAATGTGCTTGTTTGGGTTTATTTATTTATTATCGTTCATTTTGTTATTGTTGTATTTCCTGCTTGGGTTGAATTTTCTCCACAGTGACTTAGAGTGAAACCTCACTATATTTATGCCAAACCTAAAAAAGCAATCATACTTATTAGAAAAAGAAAAAAGAAAAGGAACCTGTTGAAGTTTTGGGTTTGTCCGTGTTAAGTCGCCAGTTGTTTTTGCTAGATGTCATTGTCTTGCCTTTAAAGCTTTTTCCTAATTGAAGTTGTCATCTAGTATTTTTTGCCACATTCTGAGCACTTTCTCATTACTTCCTCCTATAGGTTCTTTTTATTATGTGGTAAAACAAGATCAATACCTCCTGTATAAATATAGCTTAGAAAATATCTAACAGTTTTTCCAATACTGAGGCAGGTAACTAACCAAAACACGTGATATTCACTGATCCTGATTAGTCAGCAACAAATGGAGAACTCAGCACCTATCCATTGCCAGTTACCACCATCTTACTTAATAATGTATTTAATTTCCATGACTTAGCAGAATCATTTTAGATTTTTTCTCCAGATGTTGGTGTACTTGGGGAAGTGAGAAAGGAGCTCTTATATTTTTGAGGGAAGGAGGGAAGGAAGGAGGGAGGGAGGAAAGGAAGGAAAGAAGGAAGGAAAGGAAGCTTAGATTCCCCTTTCACCAGGGAGGCATGGTCCTCAAAATCTGAATGAAGGAGGCACTGATAAGGCCTTCTTAAAATTTGGCTAACAGGCTAACACATACACATAGAAACAATCTTATACCTCTGCCAGTGTAGCAGGGCCCTCTCATAGAGACATTCCCTATGATACAGGGACTGAAATCACTTCTCCATTCCCAGTTTTGTGTGAGATGCATCTGTTCTATACCAGCCATTCCCCATGGCTGTGTAGGCTGTGAAGAGTGGATGGATGCCTGCCTATGACATGAGAAGGGCAGAAATTAAAAGGAAGGGGACCAGTTGATTACAACAAATAGCAGGTTGAAAGTATAGCTGCCAAGCATTTATCTTCTCCATCCATTCCATGTACCGCATCCCTTAATGTCCTCATCCTCTGCCACAGCTGCAACGTACTCTCTTTCTATTCTTTCCACTTCTCCATTCTCTAACCTTTCTCCTATTCCAACAATCTTCTGCATGCCTTTGTTCCTCAACTGTGCTAGAATGGTAAGATTCTGCAAGTGCTATTACCAGTTCATGTTTGGGGGCTGCATGTCTTGTAAGCCCTGAATCAAGTGTTATCCAAGCTTGTTTTCCTTTGATCCCAATCAATTCCATCGGTCAGGGGACAGGATTCATTATTTCAACTATTTTTAAAAATTTTTAATTTTGTTTTGACAATAGCTATGAAACATATTTGCTCTACAACTGTGCAGTCCATTGCTTGTGACTGAAATATCATGAGCAGGTGGGGAAGGGTATTCTGAGTTGTTCATCAATCATTTGCTTGTGCAACTGGGTTGCTGTGGACTGGATTTATCCCTTTCATGGCTATGGGCGTGTTACTCAGATTCCTAGTTTCCATTCATGAGAAATAGCACTGGACAGAATTAAAGCTGAAAATATATCACGTTATTTCTACCTTACTATCCTGCAAAAGTGGCTTAAGATTTTATTTACAAAAATAACTACTGAAGCCTGATTTGAAGCTGTGCTAAGAATATAGTTGCCACAGAACAGGTATAACAGCTGTTTTATTCAATATAACCAATCTAAAATATATACATAATAATGATGTTTTCTGTAATTTCTAATAGAATATGGTATTAAAATAAAAATGGAATTATTAATAGTGAGTCTTTATGAAAGTACTTAAAAATCTTAGTCCTGGACTCCAAAACATGACTGCACTAGCTACTCTACTGTGGTGGGTTAGCTGTGGCCAGCAGCCAGATGCCCAGCGAGCTGCTCTCTCACTCTCCGCTCCTCAACAGGACAGGGGGAGATAATTGATTGGAAAAGCTCATGGGTCAAGGTTAAGATGGAGATTGCTTTCCAGTTACTGCCACAGGCAAAACAGACTCAACTTTGGGAAAATTAATTTAATTTATTGCCAATTAAAGTTGATGGGCGTTGTGAGAAACAAAAATGAAAATTAAAACAAGACCTCCCTCTCCACCTTCTTCCCAGGCTCAACCCCACTCCTGACTCCTCTAATGCCTGCCCAGTGGTGCAGGGAGGATAGGGCATTATGATAAGTACATAATAGTTCCTCTCTGCTGCTCCATCTTTCTAACACTTTTCCCCTGCTCCAGCATAGGTCCTTCCATGGGCTGCAGTCCTACAGGATCCACCTGCTCCAGTGTGGGGGTCCTTCATGGGTTGCAGTGTGGATACCTGTTCCATCATGGTCTCTCCCGAGGACTTCCAGGGAATATCTACTCCACTGTGGTCCTCTCCACAGGCTGCAGGAAATATCTGCTCCCACCATGGTCTCCATGGGCTGCAGGGGAATCTCTGCTCCAGTGCCTGAAGCACCTCCTCCTTCTCCGACCTTGGTGTTCACAGGGTTGTTTCTCATACATTTTTTCCTCACTCCTACTGCCATACAGTGTTTTACACTTTCATAAGTATGTTTTCCCAGAGCTGCCACCAGGTTGGCTGATGGGCTCAGCTGTGTTCTGCAGTGGGTCTGTTGCAAAGCCAGCTGGAACCAGAGGCCATCCCTGCAGCCCCCCTGCTACCAAAACCTTGGCACCTGCATGCAATACATTCCTCCCCTTACCTTTGTGAAACACATTTTTGTCATTAAAATATACATTCATCACACATCCTCCACAAACTTCACTTACAACATCAACAAAAAATTCCCCACCTCAGAATCAAAGTAACACCATCACGACGCTGACAAGGGTGAACAATATACACACACAATAAAACTCCATCACTTGTCCCTTGACCACAACAAAAATTCCCAACACCAGTATCAAAGCTCCCCCAAATTATCCCACTCCCTAGCTATGGGCAGTCTGGGTTTTGCCATTACATCTCCCAACTAGTGTCATTATCTCAATTTCCTTGGGCCCCAAGTTAGACACCAAAAAGGACTGTGGTGGCTTAGCCTTGTCTAGCAGACAGACGCCCACCCAGCCACTCTCTCACTCTGCCTCTTCAACAGGACAGGGGGAAAAAATAGGATGGACAAGCTTAGGATAGTTGAGATAAAAACAGTGAAATCACCAGTTACTGCCACTTGGAAAACAGACTCGACTTGGGGAACATTTATTTAATTCATTGCCAATTAAAATAGATTTAGGTAGTAAGAAATAAAAACAAAAATTAACAGCTTCCACCCTTCCCTATCTCAAACCAAAAAGAGCCTAAGGTTCCTATTGTGTAATAAATCGTATATTTTCCTTTATTCTTTGCTTTTTGATAAAAATGCTGAAACATTAGTTCCTTTCACCACAAGCTGCTACTGGTTCTTGTTTTGTGTTATTCTGCCACAGTCTTACAAGTTGACATTTTAATGTTTTCTTGATGTAGCTCATCGTATAAGTAAAATTATTTATTATTAACAAATCGATCTTTTCAAATGTACATAATTTGTTTCAAAAGGAAGCAAACAAAAATGTTCAAAACAAAACATTATCTCATCATACTTGCTTTCTTCATTACGACTGGCTAGGGACAGGTTTCTTAGAAAGTTCTTTCTGTGGCAAAAGTACCCCTCTTGGAGCAGGAGTAACAGAAATAGATCATACAGAAAATCCATAAATACATGGAAGAAATTATGCTGTCATTCACAGTATGTTCTAAATGCTTGTAACATCTTTGAGCAAATTCATTCTTTTTTCATTTTCACATTAGCCCAACTTTCAGATACCAATAACACTTTATGATTTAATCTGAAAGAAAAACATGTTTTATATTAAGTTGTATTATATTCATAATACTGCTTATTGAAATGTCAAAACTACTAAAAATATATTTGATTGAAAACTCGGACATTTTTAATTTACGAACACTCATTGTGTGACTTCAGTTTATCCTGGTCTTGTGTCTCTGAAGAAAAAACAGAGAGCAATCTCTAGAACTCAACATGCTAACCAGAGTTAAATAGTCCACCCTCATGATGCTAGTGCTGAGTTGCCTGAAATGAGAGGAAGGCATCATTTTTACTGTATTTGGTGGTAGGTAACACTGTCAGCTACAAAACCACAACTTTTTGTGTGACGACTGACAGAGAAGTAAATATTTCGCAACACTTAAATAACACACTTTCTACACAGCATTTGATTAACAACAGACCTGGCCAACAACAGAAATAACTGTCAGAAATATCACTTGAGTATTTGATACATTTTGGAAGAACATACCCATTAAAACGTGCTTCACTTAAGAAGTTTAACCAAGTATCATTTCTTTCTTTACATCCTCCTCTCCACAATCACGCTTCCATTTCTGTCCCCAAAACCTGACCCACAAAAATGTGGTTTGGAATTGCATTGGAATCTGGTCAGGAGTCTCACCATCAAGAGACAGAGCTCTGAACAGAAGACATGAAACCCTCAGGTGCATAAACTCCTTCAAAATTACTGAGGTTTTTAGGTGCATTTCTCTCCAGTCTCCTATGCAGTTCTGCCTTTTGTACGAGTCTCATGCTATAATGTCCAGCCCATTTACTCCTGAGATGTGTCCACAGGGCATGTGCTGTTTCTGTCTCACTTGTTCCAGTGGCTCCAGGCTCTGGTATCTGTTTTACTTTACCCTTTCCCAGCCTGTCTGTGGCTTTCACTTCTCCCTGAGATGTGAAACTATTTAGGGCTTCTCTAATCAGTTGAGAAAAGAACAGGTTCACTCACATTTTTGGTCTCCTAGCAGCAAAACCAATGAGGAACTGCATAGTTACCATTTGGCAAACCTGTAAGCTACAGCATTGGAGCAATGGCAGAAAACCAAAATTGTTTTATGTATATCCATCATAACTGTGAGAATTGGAATTACTACACAATAATACTCAAAAGAAGGCAATGCGATTTATCCAGGAAAGCCGCCTACCTGTTGCAAAGGTGTAAAAGGTTTGTATTGTTCCAAGTTTTTCTTGGATGAGTAATTTTCTTTTGCTTTGCAGTTTTTTTCTTTTTAGTGGCCTTGCTCCCTCTAATTTTAAAGTGGCTTCTTCCAGTTACTGAAAAGTAATGTCCCATTTGCTAGAAACGTTTTGGTTTTCCACTATACCATTCTGCTTCTTGCTAAGGATTAGCGCTGTGGTTTTACTTACTAGTTACTTGCTAGTTCACTTGTAGAGTGCCAGGAGTGGTTCCCCGGAATAGGAAACTGAACGCTTTTAGGGTTTTATTTCCCACTCAAGATGATCCCTTCACAATGGCTCTTCTCCGACCATGCACACACGTGTGCATGCATGCACACATACCCCCTGTTCAACTTCCTTAGGCATGTTCAGAGAAAACTATTTCCACCGACATATGGCGTGTATGGAAGTAAAACAAAATATGTCTGCCTGTTAGCTGAACCGTGACAGCGGTGAAGCTCATGAAGGGTCGCTGTGCAGCCTGCCTGAATTCCCGGTCTCTGCTTTTAGTGAACAACCTTTTTTCATATTTCTTTTCAGAGCCATGGAGCAGCCAGGAGCCCAGCAACTGTGTAAGGCAAAGCTGGGAGTGCAGCCTGGGCTTGGTGCCTCCGGCCGAAAGGCGTAGGGGAGGGTGTACTGGCATACCCCGAGGCCGACAGCCAGGCCCTGAGGTGCGGGACCTCCCGGAGACGTGCTGCCATGGCGGCCCGTCGACCGGGGGCCGAGGCGTGGAGAGCTGTCACCGTGGCAACGTGCGTGAAGTAAGCGGTGTTGCCTAGCAACCGGGGCTCCGGGCACGAGGAGCCTCGAGAGAGTTCGGAGCACAGCCGTCAGGGGCGGGGAGGGGGCGGGGGGAGGAAGCGGGAACTTGCCTTGAAAACTGGCCCGCAACCGGCCAAACGGGGAGTCAAAGGGCGGGCTTCAGTGGGAGAGCTCAACGGGTGTCTGTAGGGAGGTGCTAGGCATGATGGGACGGCATTGGCCTGGGGCCGCGGGACCTGGGGGCGGCCATCGCTGGGGAGGCCTCCCCACAGGTGCTGCTCGTCCTGCAAATCTGTTGTGTCCTCCCCTCATCGTTCCTACGGGGGAGTACAACCAGGGCACGGCAAAGAGCCTGTGGTGAGGTGAAAGGATGCTATGGAACGTCCCTGTCTCATCTTTGGTTTTCTTGGAGACCGAGTTCAGAGAGAGCTCACTGAGGGTACCACTCTCATGCAGCGGAGTTGCTTTCTAAAAGTATGTCACTGGGGCAGTACTTTTTTCAGTAGTGTGAAAAATGATTTAGTCCAAAACGGAATTCCAATTAAAGTTTACAATTTATTAAATTAATAGAGGCAAGCAAACAGCGCTGGGTGCACCGGGAGTCTCTGCTCCACCAAGGCGCACACCTCCCGTTACAGCTTCATTCCTTTTATACAGTCCGTGTTTCCCTCTTCTTGTAAGTCCCCACCTTGTCCTGCTTCCCCATTCGTGCAGGGTTGTTGCTGGGCTGGTTCGGCCAATCTTCTCAAGGGGGAATGTCCCTTTCTTCATTCTTTATCTCTTTTCCCGCTACATTTGTTCCATCACAATAGGTCCCTTCCCCCTTCCAGATCGGTACTTAAGCCCCATTGTATACACAGAGAGGGTTATCCCTCACCAACTACATACTTGCCAACACCTTAGGCCTGCGGCTATACAAGAACAAACAGAGTCGGTCAAAGACCACAGAAAGGGTCACACTTCACTATGCGGCCCTAGCATTGTTTTATATTGACACGAATCAGATGAATACATTTCACAAGTAGCATTAGTAATGCCAAGAGGTAAACCACAGTTCCTTAGAATAGAATGTGTTTATGCTGATTTGCTGAGATCTAGACTTTGCATCCCAACAAACGAGGTCAGAAGTGACAGAGGTCCAGAGGAAGCTAATGGAGACAACCAGATGTCTGTACAATGACAGTTAATTTTCTGTGTTTTTCTGTGCTAGGTGTTACGAAAATTTGCAACTGGCTTGTGCCAAACAAGGAGAGAGGCTAGGATGCAAAGTATAGAATTACAAGGGTAAATATTTGTTCATGCATGTGAGGTGTCCCAGCCAAATTGGGGCACCCCAAATGCACTTTCACACAAGGTTCAGGCAACCTTCAAGTGTTCACCTACAACACGATTTGACTCATCACTAACACAACACTGCTGATCATAGTAAATAGTAAAACTTTGCAAAGCAGCTGTATTTCTGCAGCATTCTGGTTGCTTGTCTATTGATCCAGACATCAGTCTTGCTATAGTTACTTATCTGTGATGCCAGACAATGCCAGGAGGGTTTCCAAGACATTTTAGAGGGGCTAGGATGCTGGCGTTGCCTTGGCTGTTCAAGGGTATCTTTTATCCTCCATGGACAGCTCTAAGCTTCCTAGAAGCAAAGTACTTATTCCCAGGGCCGGACTGCCCTTCTGATCCTTGCAATGAGCTGGCATCCATTAGTTTGTTTTACTTAAGGATGAACAATACCAAAGTCTCCAGTAAAATTCCACTACTTCATTACATTGCAGTGTATACTGTGAACAAATATATATTAACAAAGTTAATTAATACACTTTCATACTATAAAGACTGCTTGATAACATAGGGAAGGGAATTTTCATAACGTGGACAACAGATAAAAATGAGAAAGTATAATAAAGAGACCTAATGATGCTTCTACGTTGACTGATTCCTCAGAAAAGACATCTGGCGGTTATGACAGACATGTAAATCTTCACTGAATATGAATTAACAATTAAAAAGTAAAATCAAAAAATATGAGGAGATGTAAAAAACTGGAAGAAAAATTACACCAACAGTGGTAGAATATTAGCCTTTCTATCTGTGTCTCTATATTATAGTCTTTCATATGAAATAGTTTTCAGGTGTGATACTTCCATCTCAAACAGGTACACCATTACAGAAATTTGAATTCAGAGATGTCTGAAAACATTGATTATAACAAAAATGAAAAGTTGAGAATGTTTTGTTTAGAAAGTAGTAAGTGGCAACAGCTATAAATGCTGTGAAAAACATGGAGTGGCACAGAGATTTCGTGCTGACTTTCCATTTGTCCTTTCAAAAAACATGTCAAAGGCATGTGAAAACTGAAAGACATGCACTGTGGATGTACTAAATTACAGCAGTCTGGAAGCCTATTGGGTTTGTAGTCTCCGTATTAGAACTGCCTGGTACAGCCCTTGCCCCATCCAATGTGAAAGAAATTGCTGCAGTGTGACACCTTCCTATCACCACTGCAGCTTCACTCAGACCTGAACTGTTAAACATATGCAATTTCTACATCACATAATAGAAATGAGGTCAACAGGTTCATAAGATGTGCACAATGTAGGCAATGTGTGTTCACAGCCCAGAAAGCCAACCATACCCTGGACTGCATCAAAAGCAGCATGGCCAGCAGGTTGAGGGAGGTGATTCTGTCCCTCTGCTCCACTCTGGTAAGACCCCACATGCAGAACTGCATTCAGCTCTGGGGTCCTCAGTACAAGAAGGACATGGACCTGATGGAGCAGGTCCAGAGGAGGCCACAAAAATGATCAGAGGGCTGGAACACCTCTGCTGTGAAGACAGGCTGAGAGAGTTGGGGTTGTTCAGCCTGGAAAAGAGAAGGGTCCGAGGAGACCTTACAGCAGCCTTTCAGTACTTAAAGGGGGCTTATAAGAGAGATGGGGACAGACTTTTTAGTAGGCCTGTAGCGATAGGACAAGGGGTGATGGTTTTAAACTAAAAGAGGGTAGGTTCAGGCTAGGTATAAAGAAGACATTTTTTACAATGAGGATGGCAAAACACTGCCACAGGCTGCCCAGAGAGGTGGTAGATGCCCCATCCCTGGAAACGTTCAAGGTCAGGTTGGATAGGGCTCTGAGCAACATGCTCCAGTTGAAGATGTCCCTGCTCATTGCAGGGGGGTTGGACTAGATGACCTTTAAAGGTCCCTTCCAACCCAAACTATTCTATGATTCTATATTCTAAGATACCTCAAATAAAAATGTATCGCCTTTTGATCTCTTGAGTTTCATTCTACTCCTAGGGATTAAACTTGCATGTCTTGCATCCACAAGAGGAACAAATTCTGAGCTTTTTCCATTACTATCAAGCTGTGCAAAGGGAAACAACTTTCTAATTGTTTTGTTAAAATCCCTACAGGGCAATTTGAATTCCTGGTACTGGATTGATTCTACAGGTCTACTGTTTAGCATTTTAGGATAAACTTTCATACTAACTGTGAAGTGGGTATGTTAAGGAGCAGCCGACAAGGACCCATGCTAGAAGCAACTATCTAGGCAGACTCTCTGCCATGGTGGTAAAAGCAAATTTGTGAAGTCCCAGATTTAGTGCCCCACTCACCCCTGCGGTGGGTTGACTCTGCCTGGATGCCAGGTGCCCACCAAAGCCACTCTATCACTCTCCTCCTCAGCTGGACAGGGGAGAGAAAATATACCAAAAGGCTCATAAGTCGAGATAAGGACAGGGAGAGATCACTCAACCAATTACCGTCACAGGCAAAACAAACTCAACTTGGGGAAAATTAACTTAATTTATTACCAAATGACCAGAGTAGGATAATGATAAGTAAAACCAAATCTTAAAACACCTTCCCCACACCCCTCCCTCCTTCCCGGCTCAACCCCACTCCCAATTTTCTCCACCTCCTCCCCCACAGCAGGACGGGGAATGGGAGTTGGGGTCAGTTCATAACACATTGTCTCTGCTGCTCCTTCCTCCTCAGGGGGAGGACACCTCGATCTTCCCCTGCTCCACCATAGGGTCCCTCCCATGGGAGACAGTTCTCCATGAACTTCTCCAACGTGGGTCCTTCCCATGGGCTGCAGTTCTTCATGAACTGCTCCAGCATGGGTCCCTTCTATGGGGTGCAGTCCTTCAGGCACAGACTGCTCCAGCGTGGGTCCCCCACAGGGTCACAAGTCCTGCCAGGAAACCTGCTCCAGTGTGGGCTTCCCACAGGGTCACAGCCTCCTTCGGGCACCCACCTGCTCCGGCGTGGGGTCCTCCATGGGCTGCAGGTGGATATCTGCTCCCCTGTGGACCTCGATGGGCTGCAGGGGGACAGCCTGCCTCACCATGGTCTTCAGCACAGGCTGCAGGGGAATCTCTGCTCCGGCACCTGGAGCACCTCCTCCCCCTCCTTCTTCATTGTCCTTGGGGTCTGCAGGGCTGTTTTTCTCACATATTCTCACTCCTCTCTCTGGCTGAAGTTCCTGCCCTGCAGGTTTTTTTTCCCCCCTCTCTAAATCTGTTATCCCAGAGGCACTACCACCATTACTGATGTGCTCAGCCTTGGCCAGTAGCAGGTCTGCCTTGGAACCAGCTGGCATTGGCTGTCAGACACAGGGGAAGCTTCTAGCAGCTTCTCACAGAAGCCACCCCTGTAGCCCCCCCTCCCACTACCAAAACCTTGCCACACAAACCCAATAAAAACCTAATAGAACAGGCTATTCAATAGATCCAGAAAGTCTCTCCACCTTTAACTCCTAGTCACAGGCTGGTATATCTGCCACTGTTACCGAGCCAAACACAGTAACAAACTGTCACCCAAAGCAGATACTGCTCTGAAATTACCACCTGATCATAAGGCCCTCCACCTCTCCAAAATGTTTCTAAATGTATTGTACTGTTGCGCAGCAGATGATCGGTTTGTAGCCAAGCAGCTCCTTTACTTCCCATAAGATCCGCAAAAAGCTGACACTTTCATCCATAGGAAGTGGATAGTATGCTGTAATCTAAGTTGCCATATACATTGTGTCTCTATTTGTACACTAAAGAAAAACAACTATTAGTACTGCAAAATCCCAGTTTCTGACAACAGGAAAGTGTTTAAGCCTTTTGATTCTTGGTTTCAATTCGCTCAGCTAAAAATTGGCAACACTTGTAACTACACTAGTGGTTAGTGGGAGACAGTTATCTAATCATCAGAAACTACAGTCCTAACATATTTTGCACAGGGAAAGAAACAACTCTCTGATAATAATTACTTCTGGTCACAACTGACCACAGTTCCAAAGTCACCCAGTGTCCAGCATCCTGAAAACTTCATGATCTGGCTATTTATTTAGGTACTTTGCATAGCTTTAGTTATTTTGAAAATTTGCCTTTGACAACTAAGTGCTATTTAAACTTATGAATAAGCTTAAAATCAGGCTATTTTGTGATCTTAAATACTGACACCCCCCCCAGGATCTGGAATACTGGCTGGCAGATTCACAGATTAAGAAATTCCGTTTATTAATTTTTCTGATGGAAATGGTGTTATGATGACCCTCTTCTAAATATGGAGAATTCTGAAGAAAATAAAATTATATCCACTCTGTAACAGCCAAGGTTCAAACCTCTCACCTTTTGTTTCCCCAAAATTGTTCTTTCTGTGCTGTCAGCAGACACCTGAAGGGGAGAAATTTGTGTTATTGCAGCTGAATGCCATGGGAGAAATTTGTTCCTGAACTGTTAACAGTATCTGAAGACACTCAGGAGACTAACCAATGGAGATTACCTACCAGGACGAGGAAGAAGTTATCAAAACCAAACCTACGCAATTTCCTAGCATGCTCACATCCTCAGCTGGCAATGCCAAATCCAAACAGCTCATCTTCACACAGCACTAGAGCATGACAAGTAACCATCATGCTACAATTTCAAGATGTTCTTGGCTGTGATACCCTGCTAATGCAAGTTCAGTGGCTAACTAACAGCATAGGAGAAATGGTGCTTAGCTGTTGAAATCTATTGCAAAGCTATATGGATCTATTTTAAAGCCTGCACCAAAGTAATTACATAGAATTCAGAATTTACAGTATAAAAAAAACAGATGGAAGCCCTTTCCATCACACAATGCAATGAAATCTGTTCCCCATCCAGCACAAGCACAACCTGCAGAGGATGAGGCTGGGGTAAGAGACAGACACAGCTGAAAGGAATCCACTGATCAGCCTGTCCTTGGCAGGGCTGATGAACAAGAAAAAACCTAACTGGGTGGAGCTGAAAGAGCTGAGGTGGATAATTTTCTCCAAGGACAGCAGCTGAAGCTTTTTCTTTGCAATACAGAGCTTATTTCTGCCTCTGCATAGTTCATTGGACCCTCTTCAAACCCCTCTCTGTGTGACTTCAGTCCAAAGCAAACAGTCCTATCCCCTCAGATGAGAGGTAAAATCTGCAACTTAAATAGAGGTCTCCTGACCTTTGGATGTGACTTATGTTTCCCAGGGACATTGTTAGAAAATGCCAGTTATCAAATGCACACAAAGACACATTTTCAATGCTGCTGCAAGGGAAATATACTGAATATGTCAAACAAGAACCTGCATCATTATTCTCATCTGAACCTTTCTCTCTCTGTGACTGACATATCAAATGTGAAGTTAAGTCAGAATTCATCCCTTCCCAGTGTTTCCAACTTTACTTCCTTTACTCCTGTACACTGAGGCACATCAGCTACAAAAAATGATTTTTTTCGGGAAAACAAGAAGCTCCATCTCTCCGTTCTCTGTTCAGTCTCATACTCTTCGTGTGCTACATGTCCATGTGCACACAGGCACACATACACTCCCCATCATGCCAGTGTAGGTCCTCCATAGTTACAGGATGGCCTTCCATCTTGTCTCACTGTGGAAAAATTGAAGGTCCAAAATTTATCCAGTAATATTTTGTAGTTTTGTTGGCAAGAAGAAGGGCAGATAAGATTTTGGTTCCTTGCAGTGTAAGGATTGTTTAAAAATGCATTTCTCTCTGATGAGAAATTATTTCTGACAACCAGTGTTCACAGTTCCAGGGTAGCTAAATTTGCTGGCACTGCAGGGCTGAACACATAGTAGAAAGGGTAAAATATTTCCTAAATGGTCCCAGGAGAGCTTAAAGAGCTGGAAGGGTAAAGCATAAAATCACCATATTTAAGTGGTATTATATTTATTCCCAGCTCAACAGAGATTACTGGCAGGGAAATGTATACGTTTTGAACTTGTGAACTTACCATTTTATGCACAGTCAGAATCACAGCTTCCCTAATTTGTATTTACCTACTATTGTACTGATGGAAAGACAACTTGAGAAACAGGAAAATTTGATTGTAAAAAGCTGCAATAACTGACATAGTAGAATCATACATAGGAGCAGTACTTGGAAAAAATAACTTTGAGATTGGCTGCATAGATGTCAATTTTTCTGTGCTGTTTTAAAGTAGTAACCAGCTGTCGTGGTTTCAGCTCAGTCAGTAACAAAGCACCATGAAGCCGCTCACTCACTCCCCACCCCTTCCCCTGGCCACTTTGGAATGATGAGAAAATCCAAAGGCAGGCTCGTGGGTCGAGACAAGGACTGGGAGGGATCACTCCCCACTTATGGTCACGGGCAAAAGACAGGCTCAGCTTGGGGAAGAAACAAAATCCATTTAATTTACTACCAATCAAATCAAAAACAAAACACAAGGGTATTAGGAAGGAAAACCAAACATCAGAACAACCTCCCCCCACCCCTCCCGCCTTCCTGGCTCAGCTCCATTCCCGGTGCTTTCTACCTCCTCCCCCCGGCGGCGCAGGGGAACAGGGGATGGGGGTTGAGTCAGCTCGCCACACATCGTCTCTGCCGCTCCTTTCCCCAGGGGGAAGATTCCTCACTCGTCCCCTGCTCCACTGTGGGGTCCCTCCCATGGGAGACAGTCCTTCACCAACTTCTCCAACGTG
>VYZV01010254.1:26261-36833 GCA_013401275.1 Pandion haliaetus
GGGTCTGACATTTTGGCGCCAGGGGACCTTCTAGTAGCTTCTTAAAGGGGCCGCCTCTGCAGCCCCCCTCCCCTGCCACCAAGGAAAACCGCGCCACACAAACCCATAACACCAGCTTTCTATCAGCCCAGTATCAGCTATCTGTAAAGTCCTCAGAAGTCTATTTAAGTTCCCCATGCATGGCTTGTAGCATGAAGTAGATGTTGGGGTTTTTTGGAAGTGAAATGGCAAAACAGATTATATTGTTGGGGCTATACATATCTGAAGAAATCTTAAACTTTTTTCTATCCTCATGGTTAGGCTCCATGTTGTTTTCCACATGAATCATGGCTGATACTGTTGGAAGATGCTTCTGATTGGTGTCTGGACAGAACCTCTCAACACATACAGCTTGTAACTGTCTATGAATCAGACATAATTATGTGACATACAGCAAACGTGTACAAGGCAACAGAAAGAGCTGGACAGTAGAAAAAGTTATTTGGGTCATCACCCAGTTTTAACATTTATTTATTTTTAATCAGAATTTGCACATCACCTAAACTTCTTGGTGTTCTCTAGTTTCTGCACCTCTGGACAACTTAGCAAAGAGTAATCAGAAACAAGGTAGCTTATTTCTCAAAAATGACGTCTCCAGATCTTTCCTAGCAGGCGCTATTCTTTGCTAGTGGATTTCCCTTTTTTTTCCAGGACACAGTGTTTCACCAGTACTTTTAGCACTGATGACTGCTTGTGAGTGTAAGCACTTACAATGTGGAGTGCATTCCATTCAATTTTGCAGGACATTCTGTACATGTTCTGTTGACCTATGTATGCCTTCTGGCTCTTGCACAAGGACACAAGGCAGCTCTGTTTCCTGCCATGAGTCATCATTTGAGAATGGTAGAATGGTAAAAAAGGAAGAATAAAACCTGAACAGATTCTAGGCAAAAGCAAGTAGCAGCTTGTGGTTTTTACAGCCAGAATTAGTTTTTTTCCTTTTCAGTGATCATCTTGCTAGGAAATCCCAGGAAGGTCAGAGCCTTGTAGTTTTTATTATGTTACAACTAGCCTGAGTGGAAAGACTGTATTAGAGCATAATGTTGACCTTGTCTAGCTGTAGTGAAGTAGCTATTGTCCATGTGTTTGTCTCCACTAGTTTCACAGTGAGAAATTTTATGAACACACACATGCACAACCCCTTTTCATCAATGAAAATACAGTCTTACCTTAAAGAATAAACTCTTAGAACCTGGATCAGTTGTGTGAAGAGTGCACACGTTAACCTTTACAAATATCAGGTGCCTCAAGTTAAATGGCCATTAGTTAACTTGAGGTAAAGTCAAGTGAAGACAAGCTTTGTTGGGAGGATGGGAAGTGCTAAGAGTTTTTTTTTCTGAATGAGTTAGTCTGCATCTTGTACCTTCCCTTGAAGCAACTAATAGTGGTTACTATAGGAGACAGTATACTAGATGAAACCACTCTTAATCTACCAAAGTAATGCTTTGGCTTGCTGTAGAATGCTCAGAGAAACATCTTGCTAGACCCCATCTTTTCCTGATGCTTTCTGTTTTGTTTCTGTCAAAGTGTTTTTCTGTCTTATAGGCAAGACCATTTTCTCTCTGGGGACTATGGGTTGGCAAATGAAATTGCACACTTTTTTCCAATGTTGTCAAAATTTGGGGGATTTTTGTTGGGGTTTTTTTTTTGCTATAATTTTTGACAGGAGCAGAAAAAAAACCCAGAGGGAAATATATGGTAATTAAGATGTGGGGGAAGGGAGGAAAGAAGGTGAAGAACAGTACAGGGAGGAAGTGGGACTCAGATGGCTAAGAAAAACAAATAGGACATGGAGGATGAACACCAAGAGGTAAAAGGAGCAGTAAAGGGATTTTCTCCTGCTCCTACTGTGAAAAGGCAGGATAAGCATTTCACGAGTGTTAAAAAAACTAAAAGGATCAATAAAGCAGAATCTGTCACCCAGATTTTTCCAACTGTCCTCAGGCTAGGAGTGAAAGTGACTCATTTGCTTGGTGGCTCTCAGCAGTTTGTACAAAATGAGCTGACAGTTATTTTCTGAGGAAGTAGTGTTCATATCCCTCTACTTCACAGGGCACTAATCAGTCCTTGTGTTAGCAATCTGTGGTAGAAGGCCTATTACAGCAAGAGCACAGAAACTAAAATGCCTTTTGCTTTAGCAGTGGTCTCGTGGGCTCAGGGTAGAACCACAAGGAGAAGGAGGGAGTGGGTGTAAAAGTTTGTATGCTCCTACCCACACCTCACCTCTTCTGAGGGTGGACAGATTTTCGCTGTCAGTGATCTATCCAAGGCAGAAGGTTCTCTTTCAAAAACACCTGCAGGAAAAAGTACCTTATTCTAGAATTATTAACACTCAACCAGAGGGGGAGAACACCACCAGCTGTATCATCACACCACAGGTTGGCTTTGGGGCTGAAGTCAGCTTAACAGGGCTGCAAAGGTCAGCTGCTTGCTCCTACCCCCAGCTGTCTGCCACTGCTTTCACTGTGCTGATAAACCCTGTCCTGGTTTCAGCTGGGATAGAGTTAATTTTCTTTCTAGTAGCTAGTATAGTCTTATGTTTTGGATTCAGTATGAGAAGAATGTTGATAACACACTGATGTTTTCAGTTGTTGCTGAGTAGTGTTTAGACTAAGTCGAGGATTTTTCAGCTTCTCATGCCCAGCCAGCAAGAAGGCTGGAGGGGCACAAGGAGTTGGAAGGGGACACAGCCAGGGCAGCTGACCCAAGCTGGCCAAAGGGGTATTCCATACCGTGTGGCGGCATGCCCAGTATATCAACTGGGGGGAGTTAGCCTAGGTGGGGATCACTGCTTGGGAACTAACTAGGTATTGGTTGCTGAGTAATTGCATTGTGCATCACTTGTTTTGTATATTCCAATCCTTCTATTATTATTGTAATTTTATTTATTGTTATTATTATCATTATTAGTTTTTCCTGTTCTGTTAAACTGTTCTTATCTCAACCCATGAGTTTTTCCTTTTTTTTTTTTTTTTGTCTGATTCTCTCCACCATCCCACTGGGTGTGGGGGGGAGAGTGAGTGAGTGGCTGTGTTGTGCTTAGTTACCAGCTGGGGTTAAACCATGACAACCCTTTACAGACATGTACTTTACAGCAGATCACAGAAATTACCAGTTTGAAATGTAACTTTACAGGGGGGGAATAGGTTGCTTGGTTTGTTTTTTTGCCCCCACCTCTTCAATGACCTAATTAGCAGTGCAGCTCCACACACCGTTGTACTGATTCACTGGGGAGGGATAATTTGCGTTAGCAAGGGAGAAGCAGGAGGAGGAATAAACATCTTGAGGGTCAGGATCTGATGCTGAGAAAACAGTATTTGGAAGGACTGCTTTGGGTCACGTGCTGAAGTGCTGCCTGTTTGTGGGAGCACTGGGAGAAGCTGCGTCAGATGAGGTTTCAAGGTCCTGAAGAGCTCTGTGCCTAGTCCACCACACCAGCCCTGCATGTGGGTCTGGTCACCAGCAGCTCTACTGTTTTCCTAACAACTGTTTCCATGGCACTGTCATGCAGACAGGATTAGTCATCCAGGCTGATAAAGGTGGTGTACAAATGTTCACACACCAGCATCAGTCACCTCTCGTGGGGGAGGGCAGCAGCTGGTCTCAGAAGGCATCTAGGCAGAACTGGTCTGATGAGGGTGGAGCCTCTTTCAAGAGCTTGTAAGCACAAGGCCCATGTCCAGCTGAACTGGCTGCTGGTACCAGGGAATGAAGTTCTATGCATTCAACCCATTCCTTCATTGGTAGGTGTAATAGTAATATGGTTTCATTTAAAATATGAGATGGCAAGAGCTTAAGCCACAAGGAGTGCTTAGCAGCATTTCTATTGATAAGGAACCACTTCCCCCATCCCTTGGCATTGAAACCTGAAATCAGAAACACAATTTAATGAGTTCTGCCGTGCACTTTTGGAGGGACAGGCCAAAACCAGCACTGTGCAGAGGCATTTCTGCAGAGCAAGGATAGGAGGCCTCCAGAGCAGCTCTGGAACATGGTAATATATGGGACCTGCTATACTTGTTTAACAGGTTTAGCTGCCCCAGACACAACACCCCCGGAGTTGGTATTTCCACCTGCACAGTAGCCATCCCCTCCTGGCAACTGTGAACTGACAATGTCTTCTTCCCCAGCTGGAGAAAAGATAAGGCACACAAGAATTAGAAGGCTCCTCTGTATGCCTTCCCATACAATGATCTGTGCATGGGATTGTCCCTCCCCGTGTGCTGGGGAGAGTCCTTCCTTCTAAGATTAAAGAGCAAAAAAGATAAAGGCAATGGGAAATTTGTACATACAAGCCCAAACTTTTGTCCTCTCTGAAACTGTTTTGATCTGCTGAGGCTGGCAGGTGGCACTGACACTGAATATTCTCAAGTACATCAAGCCAAAGACATTTGTGACTCAATACTTCTGGACACAGGCCTCATCCACATGTGTGAACTGTGCTCCAGGATCTCTGGCTATTTGATGCCTAGAAGATCACTCCTCCGTGGTTAACTGCACCCTCAAGCCTCTTTCAGTCACAAAACGATGGGTCTGGTTTTAAGCTGGGTCCAGAGGCAGGGGAAAAAAGAATGACGGCTTATAGATCTCCTCTCAGACGCCGTGCCCACCTAATGCTCTAAGTGAGCTGAGGGACAGTCTGGCCTAGTTTATCTAAAAACCTTTCTTAGATTCAACTTTATAGCTTCTAAGTGGAATGAATAAACAACCGCCCTTTGACTGTCAAGTTTTGTCACTTAGACTCTAAGTAAATACTTTATTAAGACTTGTTTACACATGAAGCTTTTCCTGATTAAGTCCATGTGTGGATACTTTTGTTCTGAATAAGGAACATCCATGTGCAGTTATTTCAGAGCAGCTATTGCACTTTTAAATTCATTGCCTCCCCCAACTCACATTAACTTTGAAGTGCTGTTAACACAAACATATTTTTGAGAGCTTGTTTACCTGCCAATATAACACAGAAAATTGAAGACGGAATGAGTGCTTTTCATGTTCGTTTGGAAGGGGTGAGAATAGCCGTTGTGCTCTTAAATTTACAACCCAACTTATTTCACAATATTTCATTTATACAGACAGCCCTTGACTTTTTTTTTTCTGTGTCACCCTAAAATGCCTAGCTTTGGTAGGAAGAACTCTCTCCATTCCACACTTTCCATGATGACATGATATAAAGAGTGTTTATAGGACAAATATGAATATTTCATGGCAAAATACACATTTGTATGGTTATTTGAATAAAAATTCCTGTATAGGACCCAATGCCATTGGGCTTAATTACTTAATCTATTTATGAATGTTTAATGTTGAGTTTGTTATTTTGCCATCATCTCACTATGTCCAGCCATTTTTCTATGTAATTTCCCTTGCCTCATCACACCTAATTCCATGGAAAGGTCCTCCTGCAGATAAAAGTAAAACCTATCTGGGAATCAAAATATATTCCAAGCACAGTGTGCACACATTGACACAAATGCTGTAATTATGGTTGATGATTAGTAGTGAGTAAATATTTATTGCCAAAAATAAGACGGAGGAGAAGAAAAACAAAAATATTCTTGGCTTTTATAAAACTTTTGTAAAATTGGAGCATTTTTAATTTCTTCCCAATTTCTTAAAGTTGGATTGACAAAGCTAAAGAAAATCCAGCCCTGCAGTCTCCATGACTAATGGTGCCACAGAGCCAAAAATTCTAAGAATGGGTGCAACTACAGTGCAAGGGGCACTGCTGCCAGTTTGATTTTGTTCAGAGGATGGGCAAAAGAGACTCCACTACTGATGCATGTCCACTTGAAAAGTCTGCTGATACAAACTTGTAACTACCTTAATAAACATTTCTTAGTATAGGCAAGACCTGCTGTTAAATGTCCTATGCCCAAGGGCAACAGCAGAATCTTGATGTCCTTTTATAAACTTTGCTTTTATTGATCCATGTCTTCTTTGCCTACCAGATGTGAGCAGATTGCCTAAATACCAACAATCTGGATTTGGCTGTAGGACTCAATCACATGAGAACGCAGGGACAAGTCACCTGCCGTGACCTACTTAGCTTTCTGGGATGAGATGCAGCCTCTTGATTGTTATAAAGCCCTCGTGTATGTGGGCATGTGTGATGATTTTTATGAGATTTGCAGTACCTATGAGGAATAGGAAGCTTATCTCCTATGTAGAAATATGTCTGGTCCTGTGAGGGAGTGGGGCAGGGGGGGGCAGTTAATGGTTGTGCCTCTGCTTTTCTTTTGAGCAAATAATGTGTTCCTCCTGGCAGCTTACAGTATGCTGGCAACCAGCTCAGCTCTGAAATATGAGCTATGGTAGATGGGGGGAGGGAAGGTCAGCCTGGAAGGGTGTGGGAGAGGATTTCCATTCCTGACACAGGCTTTTGGTTAGAGCACTTTTGTTCACATGTGAGTTATTTGAATAGTCAATGAGAAAAATTATCTCTCCGCCCCTCCCCCCCTTTTTTTTAGTAATCGTAATGTAATTGTAAAGGAAGATAAACACTTTTTGTTATATTTCACTGGTTTCATAGTCCTGACTGCATTGAGCATTTCACAGTAAGACTTCAAAGTGCTTCTGCCTTTTCATTTTACATATGGATGTACAGTTTGCTTGGAAATATGTGTCCTGCTCAAATTACATTAAGAAAACATTGGAACTATGATATACACCCACCAGCTAGACATAATTTAGCACTATTTCAAATTGAGCTGCAGCATCTCATCAGTTTTCAGCATTTTTTCTCTCATCCTAGGAAACAGGTTTTTACACACCTCTGCTGCCATTTGGAGAGTTCAGTCTCTATGCTGTCAAATACTGAACACTTTGTGATACCTCAGCGTTAAAGAAAAAAACCTTGCAAACTATGAGAGAAAAACCAAGAAATAACTTGTTTTAACAAATGAATTGCTGTCATAAGAGGCACTGTTAAAAAAAATACACATGTGAAATCCATGATATTTAAGCACATATATTCCTCATTTCTAGCCAAGGGATACACAATACAAATATGGGGCAATGTATGATCCAGAACTGGTAGGATATCTTACATAATTACCCAAGTTATTGCTCAAACTAGGGGAACTGTGAATTACTTTTAGTAGGTTAAAAATGACAGCAGAAGCACGAGGCTCTTTGATCAATTCCACTTCTTCAGAAAAACTGTAGACAATAATACTGCCTGAAATCAGCAGGAACCTAATTACAGGAGACACTTTCTTAGA
This sequence comes from Pandion haliaetus, assembly GCA_013401275.1. Lineage (NCBI taxonomy): Eukaryota > Metazoa > Chordata > Aves > Accipitriformes > Pandionidae > Pandion > Pandion haliaetus. The sequence continues at coordinate 33,524 of VYZV01010254.1, forward strand.
AAATCTCCAGCAAAATATATTTCTCCCATACAGGTCTGATATTTGCCTGTTTTGTTTGCCAATATATACATGTTTTTTGATGGAAACCATTCTCTGGCACTATAAAGGAGTACAAACTTTTCTCATCTTAGCTGAAATGAGGTAATTGTTACTTATTTGAAGGGAGATACTCTGCCACCCTAATGGAAAATTAATGTTGAAAGTTCCTTAGTCCAGTTCAGGAAAAGAAGTATTACAGAACATACTCATTAAAACACCCACCACCACCACCCATGGGTGAACTATAGAAATCAGAAAACTGTATTTATAAAAACTGTAACTCAGAGAAGTGCTATTTTCCAATCAATGAATGTCATTTAAAAAATCTCTCCAGCAATATCACAATAATAACCTTATCCTTGCTCTGAGGCAAAGCCCAATAAATTCTAAAGACCAGATAAATCACAATTACTTGGTCATTTCATAGCTCAAAGAACTGTAAACGTGGACATTTATAAACCAGTCTGCACCAAGGTACTGAGGTTCATCATTTTTTGTGCTACATATGAACTCTAAGCTACACTATACCAAACAAAACTTTATGTCATTTAGAAGATAAATCTGGGAGAAAAAAATAGACTTCCTACTGAGGTCCACAGAGATATTTTGACCTCTGAAGGATTTCTGGAAGGAAGGATGCAAATCTACTTGTTCATTAATTCCCACTTTTTTGTGCGTTCATTTGTTTTACTCCTAATTTAATCTCCTTCCCATTTTATTCCTTTTCTCTGCCAGCCTCCCTTCATCAGTTTTTGTCTTTCTTCAATCTACAATGCTTACCCCTTTCCTCCTATGCCTTGCATAACTTTTCCAACCTGTTCTCTCTTCCCATTCTCTTCACCATATTTGCTTCTCTTCTGGTGCTATCTCATGGGACCTGTCCTTGACTCTTCTAATTTGATGTTTACACTCTGCAAGAAAAGAGACTGATGAAAGTTTCACCTTCCTGTTCTCTTCCTCCTTCCCTCTTTTTGTCAAGTTCTCAGTCAGCAAAATACTTAAGGCTGTAAAAAACTTGCATTCATCACTGTGCTGCCATTTAAATTTATGGAGATGTGTAATACCTTGCTAATGTAAACTCTTAATCAGGAAATCTACTGAGAGGGAATTCTTCTTGAGTATTCTCTGACCTTCTTCAGTCCATTTTTCAGAGGTGCTCAGGGCTGGATGTGGCCATCATGGGAATGAATTGGGTGCTTGTGCAGCAGCTCAGGTTCCCCCCCGCTCTCAGGTAACTGAGACCACCAGGCAACACCAACTGCAGGTTAGACAGTTAAAGAGGAGACTGCTGATCCCCTAGGCCTCTCCAATAACTCTATCCTGTTGTCAATAACCACAACTCAGAAAACATTAATGGGAGTTTTAGAGCATGGGACCTCTGGAGAAGAAAACCAAACCCTTACCTTTAAAATTTATTTCTTGCGAGTCTCCTTTATTCATTAGTTATGATTACTTGTATTACAGCAGAAACTTGCTAGTGCATCATAACTGTGGGTTCAGAATAGTTCTAATGATAACAACTTTTTATACATGGGACTTTTGGAAGTATTTATGTGTTTAAGCTTTCCACATTAAGCCTTGAGAATTTTCCATGTTTAATCTCAGCTGGAAAGTATTTTGAAATGCCCTAAGCAAAATTAATTCATCTGGGTTTTTTTGTTTTTCTGTTCGACTTACCAGGAGGGGAGAAGAAAGCATTTTATTCTCTAAACATATTATTTGCCAATGTTCTCATTGCTGTGGTCAAGAACCTAAAGTGGAGAGCAATCTCTCTTGCTCTCAGAGATTTGGAGAATTTTAGAGCAACAGTAAACTTGCCCTGAAGCCAGACTACATCTGGTCTCCCTTATCCCAAAGGGCATTACACTGTCTTTTCCAGTGACAGGTAATTAGAATTCCCTAAAGCAAGGGAATAAGTGAAAATGTTTCTACCCTAGCTGTTGAAGAAAGCTAAACTAGAATCAAAGAACTACATGTAAAGTTTTAACACAGGTTTTTATTATAAATTGCAGTAGAAAATGAGGAAAACAGAGTAACACAGATAAGCAATTACTCATCCTAGAAATATATCCTATTGTCTGTATTTTAATCCTCCACACTAACATGACACAAAGCATTTTCTAAATATTACAGCAACAAAGAATTTGGTTTACTTTGCATGCATAACAAAAATGAAGAAATCTTGTTGAAGTCTTAAGAAGATGGAGAAAGCAAAGAACATGTCAAGCAACTGGTGACCAGCCAGGATCAATATGTCCCCAGAGAAAGAGAAACAACATAATGTTCAGATGTCATAAAGAAAAGAGCCACCAAAAAGCCCAAATTTCTTTGTGTTACCAGTAAGTTAAAAAGCTGACCAAATATCAAGAGTATGAATCAAGCTTGTTTACAATTAAAACCAACAAAAGTTATTAGCCAAAGCCCAACTTAATAACAAATCTAGAGACTTCTCAGAGGTGTAAACTGTTAAAAAAACGTGAGGAATACTCAGACAACAATGGTGATCTCCCACACAACTTCTATCTTGTGTACGAAGGTGCACTTTGAGGCATAAGACCAGAAGATGTTTCTACCCTGAAGTGCAAGAGAAATACAGCCCCTATAAGATGTTTGAGGAAAGGCAACTCATGTTAGATAGGTTAGCCTTAGGCAAGTTTGACCGATAATTTGAAAGGGCTTCACGCATCTTAACATCCTGCTGTCAACATATATGCTACTTTTGTGTGGCTAAGTATCTCTTGAGTTTTTACATAATCTGTCTTGACAGTCAGCAGAGAAGGAAAATGGGAGACTGAGGGAAGCAGACCTTCCGAGAGGATGGACATAGGCACTTTGCTTTTTTTTGCCTGCTACAAAAAGGAGAGAATGGCTGTGGGGATAGTCACCTCTGGCTATCCCAAAGAGGTCTGTCTGCACGGTTAAAATTCAGCCAGGTCTGGGGCAGAACAAAGTATCTCTGTAATTCTGCACACACATGGTGTACAACTGTTGAGGTTTCGGTTTCAGCTCAGCCGGTAACAAAGCACCACGCAGCCTCTCGCTCGCTCCCCACCCCCACCCCTGGCCACGTTGGGATAAGGAGAAAATCCAAAGGCAGGCTCATGGGTCGAGATAAGGACTGGGAGGGATCACTCCCCACTTATGGTCACGGGCAAAAGACAGGCTCAACTTGGGGAAGAAACAAAATCAATTTAATCTACTACAAATCAAATAAAAAACAAGGGTATTAGGAAGGGAAACCAAACCTCAGAACACCTCCCCCCACCCCTCC
>VYZV01010255.1:1733-34233 GCA_013401275.1 Pandion haliaetus
GCCTCTTTGCTGCATTTGATTCATGGCCTCATGTGTTATTTGCTCTTTCTTTTTCTGCACAGGATCTTACCAGTTCCTTCAGAAGGATAGTAAATCATTGTGTGACTTTGTCGTCTTCCCCTCTCACTAGTCTTTTCTTTTTTTCCCCATTAGAGTTGCTGAAGTCTTTCACCTGTTGAACTAACCATTCCAGAGGCATCAGTGTTCACATCACTACTTCCCTCATTTTCTTCTACTCCTGTGTTCTTGCCTTACTGTTGCCCTTCACTACTTACTCTCTTCTATTGCTTTGTGGTGGAAACTCTTCTGATATCTTCCATGTTGTGGGGAGCGTGAAGGACTCCATTTTTCTCTCCAAAAGCATTAATTTTCTTCACATCTGAGTCAAGTGAATACACGTATTTGTAGTAGCTATCTGAAGTTAACATGGTCATTGATTCCATTCTGTAGAACTTCTGCCATTCAAAGGGTGACCCTTACACTTTGTTGAAACCTCTTGTTGAAGCCTGTCTATATCCAAATCTCAGAACCTATATTATTCATTCTTTTTGACCTTCCCAGCCATTGTTAGCAAATGTGCTTTTCTTTAATTTCCTGTCACTTCTGCATTGTCTCCTGGTTCTCATATTTTCTTTGTTTCTTCACAACAGCGATTGTATGATCATTCTCATTTTGTAGATTTCTGTGGATTTTGCAGGGTTATGTTTTCAGTCTCTTAGCCTCCCCCCACCTGCACTTTTTTAATGTAGTCCCATTAGTAAGCAAATTTGATTCACATGCATGTTGGTGACTCAGAGCTTAACAGTACCAACATCATCTCTTACTGTCCAAATTAAAAAATCCCTTTACCTCTCTGACAACTTTTAGAAGATAAATCGTTACCTGAAACTCGGTGTGGGAAGTGGAGTTCTTGATCTTTCCAAACCCCTTTCCACTTGAAAGAATAATTCTCTACTGTGTTCTTTGTACCACTGAGGCATCATCATTATTCTGCTTTTTATTCAGGCCCATAACTTCAGCACCTTTGGACTTCTATGTCATCTTGTCCATGCTATATTTAATCTTGGTGATTCCTTCTGTGTAGTATTTATAAGATACTATCCATTTACATGGGTGGATTTTTATCCAGGCTTTTATCACTTCACAATTATTTCTATTACTGATTTTTTTCTTTTTTGTTGTTCTTCACAAATGCAGTCCTGTTCTCCTGATGGATTTCCAAAACGCAGCTGCAAAAATTATTTCCTTCATGTTTGTGAGAAGGGTGCATGCAAGTGCACACGCATGCACACATGAGTATTTGCATAGCAAGAATCAGTTATTTCCTCACAGAAGTTACAGGCTGTGTACTCTTGCCATTCAGCTGTTGCTAGTGTTCCTGGCATTGTGCATGCAAGAAGCTGCTATGGTACCTCTCCTGAGGGACTTAGACTCTGTGGGGATGAGTAAAGGGTTAGTAAATTTTCACTGTAGACTCTTTACTTTCCTTAGTATGTACAATCCCATCACTTTCAGGGGAAAATGACACTTAATTTTTCTGCTGTGACACTGGTGCTCTCATCCATGTCACTGTTTCATTGTTGGAGGGGAAGGATTAAAGCCTTTTCTGCTAGGCAACCCCTGCTTGACAACTGCAGATAAAATTGTGAAAAAGAAGATGTGAGGGTTTGATTCAGAAAAGTAATCGCACCCTAGGTAGGTGGTAAAACAGACTCTTTGAAACTTCCTTTAGATGCTTAAAAGTGTCAGTATGGCTGTAAAATGCCTCATTGAAGAGGAATTGCTTTTCTTCCATCCAGTTTTTCCTGATCCATAATCCCATATCCTATGTTTATACTGCTAACTTAACACAGACTGAGATCTATAGAGGCTATTTAATGGAGTAGACTGCATTTTTCTTGTCATTGAAGTTCTCCATGTTAGTGGCCTTATTGATCCAAACATCATCTGCTGTGCTCATGTCTTCAGATTGCAGACCACACCAATATGTGATTTGAAAGATAAACTGATGGGATTCATGCTTTCTTGGCACAGCACAGTACCTGAACAGACACTCCTAATGTATAGAAAACCTCTACTGCTAACAACTCCTTAGTTCTTTCCATGTATGTTAAATGGCAGAACTTCTCTACAGGTGAAGTATTTTCAGCCTGGAATTCCTTTTAAAGTGCATAATTTAGTTTTTACAAGCATGTCCGTGATTAAAACAGGCTGTACAAATAATTTGGTGATAGATTTTGTACGAATAACAGATGCAGTGTTCATGCTTAGCAGAAGAAAATAAGGCTAACTACATTTTTTTTTATCTTTTCCCAGCAAAAAGCCAGAGATAATAGAGCTGCTTTGCGCATCAATAAAGTACAGATGTCAAATGACTCCATGAAAAGGCAGCAGCAACAGGATAGCATTGATCCTAGCTCACGTATTGACTCTGACCTCTTTAAAGATCCATTAAAACAGAGGGAATCGGAACATGAGCAGGAATGGAAATTCAGACAGGTGTGTTGCTTTTAGGGTGTTTTGTTATCTTTCTTCCAGCTTCTTATTGCATTGTTGTAATTTGTCGTAATAAAATCAGTTTTAATCTTTCTTTGTAGAAGAGTATAAAGTCAGCCATTCTGCGTAGGAAGAAAGCAGATGTTATCAGAAGAGAAGCTGCTTGTAAATGTTAGAAAACTTTGTTCTAAAACTTTGACTCTTAAATGATACCTATTATGGAAATAGGTTATTCTTTCTCTGTATGGCTGGCTAGTGCAGTAGTTTGTTTTTATATACCCTATATTGCAGTAACCTTGTCCTGCAGACTACTACTTCAAATTGGGCTGGTTGTCTCTCGGAGCCCATTTGCCTCACATCAGTGCTGCATCTGTCATTAACCTTTCATCTTCAGAGTATAAGGTTGGAAAGCAGTGCTGCTCTTTAGGCAACCTGGGAAATGGTTCTTCCCAGGCAATCAAGGTGCATGTCAAGGTAATTGAACTTTACAAATAGCTAGACCCTCTGATCCCATTGCATTTAAAATTTGCAATTTATAATTGATCTTCGATGTGTCCTAAAGTTTTAATTATAAATTCAGTCATCAGAAAGATTTTGTATAACCTGGACATACAAGTGTAACCTTTTTCCTCCTAATTTTAAAACAGCAAATGCGGCAAAAAAGTAAGCAGCAAGCCAAAATAGAAGCCACGCAGAAGCTTGAACAAGTGAAAAATGAGCAGCAGCAACAGCAACAGCAACAGCAGCAGCAGCAGTTTGGTTCACAACAGCTTCTGAACCAGTCTGGCTCAGACACACCTAGCAGTGGGATCCAGAGCCCCTTAACGCCACAGGCTGGCAATGGAAGTATGTCTCCTGCACAACAGACATTCCATAAGGATCTATTTACAAAGCAGCAGCTACCTGCTACACCTACGTCAGCATCCTCAGATGATGTGTTCCTAAAACCACAAGCCCCACCCCCTACTCCAACCCGAATCCCAGTACATGATTCAATGTCTCAGTCTCAGACTCCTCAGACATCATCGCAACAGATGTTTTCGCCAGGTTCCACAAACACAAGACCTCCTTCTCCAATGGATCCATATGCTAAGATGGTGGGAACACCTAGACCAGCACCCATTAACCAAAACTTTGTTAGAAGAAATACCATTGCACCATTAGATACCTGTGCACCGCAGTCATCCGTATCTAGGCCCATTCAGGTAACTGAACCATCAGGAAGCAGGCCTTCACCAGTCAGGGATTCATGTTCTTCATCTCCAGGTAGCAGTGATCCCTATGCAAAGCCACCAGACACACCCAGGCCTGTCATGACATCAGAGCAGTTCTCCAAACCACTGGGGGTCCCAAGATCACCCATAGTTATGGAACAGTCAGGGAAGGTTCCTTTAACAGCTGGAAGCAGTGATCCGTTTACTAAGCCAGCTCCTAGAACTGATACATTTCAGAGACAGAGAGTAACTTCTGCGGATGCTTATGCACGGCCACCATTGACTCCTACTCCTACTCCTGTTGATGGTAGCCCTGGACCTTTTAAAACTCCTATGCGCCCACCTCAGTCCCCACAAGATCCTTATGCATCAATGCCAACTACACCAAGGCGTGTTGCTGTTGATCCATATGAAAGGCCTGCTCTGACACCAAGGCCAGTGGATAACTTTTCCCATAATCAGCCAAATGATCCATACAGCCAGCCTCCCCTTACTCCCCATCCGGCAATAAAGGAGACTTTTGCCCATCCACCCCGGATAGTGCGACAACAGAGTGATTCTTTCCCTCAATCTGGACCCATTTCAAGGCCAGCCTCTCAGGACCCTTACTCCCAGCCTCCAGGTACTCCTCGGCCAGTTGCTGATCCTTATGCCCAACCTCCAGGAACTCCTCGGCCCACCACAGTTGATCCGTATATGCAGCAACCACCAACACCAAGACCTGCTCAGCCAGCAGATTTATTTGCCCAGTCCCCAGCAAATCAGAGACATTCTGATCCGTACGCCCAACCTCCTGGAACACCAAGGCCAGTTCTCAATGATCCTTATTCTCAGCAACCAGCAACTCCAAGGCCAGGGATTCCAGAGAGTTTTAACAGACCTGCAATGACAAGACCGGGACTAATACCAAATAGAGATCCTTTCCTGCAGACACCACAGAACAGGTTGCAGGGCACTTTTGTCAGGCCATCAGATCCATGTTCTCAAACTCCCAGACCTGCAGGACCTGCAATAACGGATTCATTTAGCCATGGTCCAGCTGCTCCAGCACGTGACCCATATGATCAGCCACCGATGACTCCAAGACCTCAGCCAGAAACTTTTGGAACTGGCCAACTGGCCCATGATGCTGCGGAACAGCCACGACCTGGATCTGAGGGCAACTTCAATGCATCTGGAAGTTCTCCGATGAGTTCTCAGGGACAACAATTTCCCAAAGTTTCACAAGTTCCTGGCCCAGCACCCACTACAGGAGTAACAGATACACAGAATACCATGAATATGTCTCAAGCAGATACTGAGAAGTTAAGACAGGTGAGAATAATGTTTAATACTGATGGTATTAAAATTTTGTAAGTAGATTTTCCCCCATTCTTGTTAATATTTGAAGTTTTTTTGCTGTTAAACATAGCTATATAATGTAGAATTATTTTCATTCACTTGGTATGTTAATTTGGTCCTCCTGGGTAGAACCCCAATATATAGAATATAGAAACATCAGTAATTTTTAACAAGTTTGGACAAGATCCAAAAATGAAGCAAAGGCTATCTTTGAAGCCACTGAAGATGTAGGTGATTGGTCTGTAATAGCTCTTTTATCTACAGTGTGAGTGTCCTTGAAAGGACAATTAATTCTGTAGAACTGATTGTCAGTGACTTGTTCACTGACTGAAAAAGGGAGTATAGGCAAAGATCTCAGACTAGACATCTAACTCTGATGGCTGACATGTTGAAGTGAATCCTGCCATTGGTCACTGCTCTTCTTGAGGCACATTCACTCCAGGTTTTTTGTCAATGAATGTTTGGCAGACAGCTCTTGCTGAGACATAGGATTACATTCAACTTGTGGAAAGCTGCTCAGTCTTTTGTTTAGAAGGAGCAATGGGAAGTGGATTTAGTGGAAATATTGGTAGTATTTATCACAAAAAGTGAGACTAAATTCTGCAGCTTTGGCGTAAACCTCTTGCTGAATTTTTGTCAGTGGACCTCTAGTGACCTTTCTCCCTCAGAATGTACTTTTTCATGTGGTAAAAGGGCCTGCATTATTGGAATAGAAAAAGGAAAAGAGAGTTGCTTATATGTTAATTGGTAAAATGGGTTCACACTATACACACTGACAAGATGTCTGGGGATCAAGTGGCGTTACCAGCATCTTGCACCATTTGATCCCTCTTCTAATTTCTGAGGTGTGATTGTGGTAGTTTATAATATTTTTCTGTAGTGGTTGAAGAATTTCTTTCCTCCAGAAGGCTTAACCTAGTGGAGTGTAACACTTCAAAATTGTCAAGCACAATAATTTTTTTTTTTATTTAAAAACAGCGCCAGAAATTACGTGAAATTATTCTACAGCAACAGCAGCAGAAGAAGAATGCAGTTCGTCAGGAAAAAGCCTTGCAGGATGCAGCAGCTCCTACCCATGCAAGTCCTCTTCAGCATTGGCAGCAAGACAACTTAAATCAAATTTTCAACCGCCCTCCTCCTCCATATCCTGGGAATATTAGGTCCTCTGTTGTCCCTCCAGGTGGGCCAAGGTTCACAATATACCCAAAAGACCAACGTGGACCATTTCCTGCTGATGGGCAATTCAGTAGACCCCAGTTTCCAGGGGATATGAATGCCATGGGAATGAGACCTCATGGTCTTAGGTAAGCTCTTTCATCTCTTAAAACCAGCATGTTACAGGGATTGTTCTACATTTACAGAAATTGTTAGATAAAGAGTGTTGGGGGGGTTTTTTATATGAAAAATCATTTGTGTTGTCTACTGTAGCTGGTAATCTTCCTGAAGTCAGTACGTACAGTGAGTTTTCCTGTAACCGTCTGTAACATCAGAATGGGTGTTCTACACTGACACTGTTTTATGCTGTCTTTTATTGAAAATTAATCAGAAATAAAAATCGAGAAACTGCAATACTTGTGAAAATTATGTGATCTGAAAGATCTTGTTGCCCATGGTTTTGGGACATTTCTTTTTTTAAATGGTTTGATTTTAGTTTTGATGTCTTAATAATGAATAAGTGTAATATCCTTGTTTTCATTTATAATGATTATGTAATCAGACATCAACTTCTGTCTGCCATTTTTACAGTGAATGCTGTATGAATGAATGAATTCCAGTATTGACATGCGTTGTCATCTCAGAATTATTATTTTCAATATTTTGGATTTATATGAGTAATTTCTGAATCCACAGTACTATTTTTTACGTTGAGTTGCATTAACATGTAGTTTATTTACTAAGATGGTTCTTACTGTCAGAGTTTTCTATCAATTATTATTATTGGAAATGAAAACAGGTTGTTTGTCACAAACATAATTAAAGCAATTATTTTATTGTAGTCATAAAGCTCATTTAAATGTAAGCATAATTAGCCAAAATATTTATTTAAATATCTTAATGAATGCATCATGTAAAGCATTTTGGTGAATAGTTATTTAGTCAAATATGCCAGACTAGGCAGTCCTGAAAAGAAAGATTATTTAGTCTATCATACTTTATTTTAGATACGGGTTTCCAGGAGGTGGCCATGGTCCACCATCAGGTCAAGAACGTTTCCTCAGTCCTCAGCAGCCAATGCAACGCCCTGGAGTTCCCCCACAGCTGAGAAGATCTCTGTCTATTGATATGCCTCGTCCAGTGAACAATCCACAAATAAATAATACAGCTGGGATCTCTCAACATTTTCCTCCACAGGGAATTCCAGTTCAGCAGCACAATATATTGGGTCAGGCGTTTATCGAGTTACGTCACAGAGCTCCTGATGGGAGGCCAAGGCTGCCTTTTAACCCTTCTGCTGCAAATGTTATGGATGCAGCAGCACAACACCAACGACATGCAGGGTTTATAACCAGGCAGGAGTTCCCGGGCCCAAGACAGGCAGAACCACTGAGACACAATTCTCAAGGTATACCTAACCAGTTGCAGATGTCTGCAAGTTTGGAGCATATGTCACAATCCCAGCAGGATCAAATCAATCCTGACAACCCACCTGCACTTGTAATACGTTCTCTAAGTCATCCACCCGTTGCTGATGCATTCCCAGGACCATCTTTGTCGACATCTGCACCAAGTGATGAATCTGCAAGCTTAGAGATTCCCAACCAGCCAAGTGATGGTCTAGAAGAAAAGCTTGATCCTGATGATCCTGCTGTAAAAGATTTGGACGTGAAAGACCTTGACGGGGTTGAAGTCAAGGATTTAGATGATGAGGATCTGGAAAATTTGAATCTAGACACAGAAGATGGGAAAGGAGATGAGCTGGACACTTTAGATAATTTGGAAACCAATGATCCTCACCTTGATGATCTTCTGAGATCTGGGGAATTTGATATCATTGCATACACAGACCCAGGCCTTGATGTGGGGGATAAGAAAGGAATGTTTAATGAAGAACTGGATCTTAGTGTCCCCATTGATGACAAACTAGATATCCAGGGCAAGACAGAAGAACCAAAACAGAAAGAACAAGGTGATAGAACTGTTTCCCCTCCTGAGACCCAGTCTCCACAGAAGAAATCTGCTGCAGAAAATGAAATTAAAACAGAAGTACTTTCCCCAAACACTCAGGAGGAAAAGAAGAATGAGAACGAAATAAGTGATGGAAATGCTGAGTCCACAAGTACACAACAGGCTGCTGAAGTGGAGTTAAAGGATGGAGAAAAGGCTCCTGCGCAGCCTGCTAACCCAGAATTCCCTGACAAAACTACTGCTGTTCCTAGTCAAGAATCAACTGTGCCTAGTCCAGATGCTCAGGGATCTGCTCCACAAGGAGCAATAAGTTCCTGCAGTATTTCTGGGTCCACACCAGTCCTCTCAAGTTTGCTAGCTAATGAAAGCTCAGATAACGCTGAAGCAAAGACTCTAGGATCTCCATCTCAGTCTTTGCCAACAACACAAGTGAACCATGCATCAGGTATTCCACAAACACTAATGACACCTGGTGGACAGATCTTGGAAAACACTTTAAATTCAAATTTGACCATGGTTCCACGAATGAACCATAATTTTTCTCAAGGGTCACCAAATCCAGGATTTATTCAGGGTCAATCATCTAATCATAACTTTGGGACAGGACAGACATCTAATCAAACCGTGGCTGTAACAAACCGTCTTGGTCCTAGTGGCATATCTGGTCCCCAACAGATAATGCTCCCTCAACCATTAGCTCAACAACAAAATCGAGAGAGACCACTTCTGCTAGAGGAACAGCCACTTCTTCTGCAGGACCTTTTGGATCAGGAAAGACAGGAGCAGCAGCAGCAACGACAGATGCAAGCCATGATTCGCCAACGTTCAGAGCCATTTTTCCCCAATATTGGTATGTGGGTGATTTATTTGTCCGTGTTCTGGTTAGTTTTTTAAAAGTGCAACAATAAATAGCTAAATAATCCATGGCACTGAAAGAAGGAGGTAGATATGTGGAGCTTGAACGTGGCATAACAAAAAACAACCTGCCTAGTAGGTACAACAGGAGTCTGGAAATGGAGCCTGTAGGTGGAATTCTGAACTCCATGGCAAGGCTCCTGTTGACACTACCAGGATCAGGGTAACTCTGCATTACTGCTAATTTTTCTGACATCAGCTCTGTCGCATATTCTCTTTATACATTCTTTTGCAGCATTTCGTGTGTCTCAAAGAAGGGGATCATCGAAAGCTGTACTGCTAATTCACAATCTAGGCAAGGCTCAGAAACATCACAAATAATTCTGCACATACTAAAAGCATTTCAGATAAACTGTCATTTCCTGTTCAATATAATGTAGCAATTTGGGCATTCAGATCAAGACCATGACTATCCTTTAAATGTTATTAATGAAATACAAAATCGTAAGAAATGTTAGTTGTAACTGCACTGGCTGTCAAGGCTGTTTTGTTCAAAAGACAAATTTAACCTACCCCCTAAGTCACACTTCCATATTTGTAGTGTGGCTAAAACATGCTGTAGCCACCAGAGGTGGCTATGACGACCTCCAGAGGTCGCTTCCAACCTCAGCTGTTCCATAGTCCCATTTATCCTGCTCTGTGTGAGGCACCTAGTGGGAGAGACAGCAAAAAGGCAGAGTTCACTATGCTTTCCAGATGCTGTACTGGGCGTGTGCCTTTCTGCCTGTAGCGCTACTGGTAATTACAGAGTGACTAAACCATTTTCTTAGTACGTTAGTGGTGGTGTGTCAGTTTTGCCAACAGAACTCACAGAAACAACTCTTCTTCCTGATTCTTAAACCTATAAGTAGAATTTATTAATCTGTTAGGTCATAGGCCAAATTTGGTCTAGAGCCCTTCTCAGACTGACCTGCTTTTCTTTGTATGTTGTGGCTGAAAACAAGTGACAGTTGCTGCTGGGGTAACTTTCCTTATAGGATATAGGAAACTACATATTAACCATGAATTTCAAAGTGGAGAGGACAAGTAATGAGAAATAGTAATGCAATTATGTTGTTTCACTGATGATTTATGCATGAACTAGATCTAAACAAGTCGGTTCCAGCTAATAACTTCTAATGTTCAGCTATGTAATTCATTTTTACTGTTTTTCTTTTATAGACTTTGATGCAATTACCGATCCCATAATGAAAGCAAAAATGGTAGCTCTTAAGGGGATCAATAAAGTCATGGCGCAGAGTAACATGGGGATGCCACCAATGGTTATGAACAGGTAGGCAACACTCGATACCATTCTTTAGGGCTACAAAATGTGAAAGGAAATGATAGAGCCAGGGGAAACTGCACAGGAAATGAAAACATTCAGAAGTGGAAAAAGATCTTTCTGTCATGTAGTTCATAGTCCATACTAATACAAGATTATCTCCTAAGATTAAAACCAGTGTGGCAGTAGAAACTATAAAAAGTATTAAAACGCATCAGACTTGTGTTCCAGTTGTAATGTCATTGGTCAACATGTCTTCACTGTTGATGTTTTTCTTGTTTTCCCACTTACTAATTATGTAAAAATTACATCTCTCCCATGCATTGTGTTTGAAAACTGTTGATGGCCATGTAACGGTTAAACTTCATGTTGCAGCATATAATTTAATGCTAAGTGTAATTAAGTTTTAGCCCAAGTAATGGAAATTTCATCCTCTCTCTAAATCTGTTCTGAGGACAGAAGGAGCTATGAACTGTGCAGACTTCACCTTGACTGCCTTTACCATAGGTGGAGAGTCTATGGGTCAGGAAGGATCTGCACCTTTTCTTTTTATGTGACACTTAAAACAGTGTGTTTTCTCCTTCCTAACACATACTGCAGCGTTACATCATAATATGTGGCTTACCAGAGGCGTACATTTACCCAATTGTAGTTGACTCTGCTGGTGACCATGCTGTCTCAATCCATTAAATATTTTTTTTTTTTTAATCATAACATATTAAAATACAAACACAGAAATTTTTTTTTTTGGTGCATCTTCACTGTTTTAGCACAGTACATCATGTTTACTTCATCTCTCTGAAAAGTGTGAAATGCAATAGTTTCAACCAAGAGCAAAGTGTTGTAGCATCAGATGAGAATTAATATTCTCCTGACGTTAGAAAAGTTTGATACAGAAGTTCAAACAAAATTCTGTAAAATATTTGGATGCTTTGTGTAAGTTCAGTGTAGTACAAAAGGTTGTCTCTTCCCTAAAATACCCACCAGTTTTAAAAGTTATAATTTCATTTTTGTTTTATTTTATCGATAGGTTTCCCTTTATGGGTCAGCCAGTGCCAGGGGCTCAGACCAGTGAAGGCCAAAATCATATGCAGCAGGCAATTACGCAGGTAATACAACTTGATACGGGGTTTAAACAAAAGTGTTTAATAATGATAACTAGTTTTTATTTCTTTAATTGAATCATGATTTAATATCCTTGTCTGTATGTTTTACTGAAATTTCTAGGATGGAAGTTTGACACCTCAGATTTCTAGACCTAATCCTCCCAATTTTGGTCCTGGTTTTGTCAGTAAGTACAGATTTAATAATTTATTGTATGTTGATGTTTAATTCTACCGTTCTGGGTTTTTTTTAAATAAAATATCTATAAATGAATCCTGTCTCTCAAAAATTCATCCTTTTAAAATTGAGTAATTTTATCATTACGATACCGACTAATAAAGGAGTGCACAGTAAATGCTATTAACATTTTTTTCTAGAAGCTATCTTCAGAGAAACAGCATAAGGAAAGAGGGAAGCATCACAAACAGAAAATTAGCATTATTTGGATTTGTGTGAGAATAGTAATCTATTAACTGACAGACTGCTATGTCAAAAACCTGGTGTTTGGTTGTGTTGTAATATTCTGAGCTCAGTGAGAACAGCAGTCTGTATTGATGGGGGGGCATTATTTCAGAAGCAAAAAGTTTTGTGCACCATCATTGTCATTTCAGCAAATACCAATAAAAGCTTTTCAGGCATCCGTTAAGCAAGACTGGCTGGGAACCACAATTGTTGGAAGCAGAAATATATAGCACCTGTATTTTGCATTCCTTGTTTCTGGTTGCCCTAGATCAATTGTAAATCCTAGTCTCTATGATGAGAAAGATTTATTAGCAGAAATTAAAACTGAGCATATGTTGGGAGAGGAAGACCACATGTAAAAAAGTGTTTCTATCACTGCAAAAACTTTACTGAATATTTATGAATAAGAAACAGAAGTAAACACCTTCACCTTTTCCAGAAACTGGAGTAGCAGCACTGAGTATGCAGTAAGGAGTTTTTGCAATATTATCTGTATTAATTCCTGGTGAGATTTGACATAGCACTCAGCGGTGGCCTCACTGTGGTTGGGGTGGTGGTGGTTCTGAGCACTTGAGAAAATGTGTTTCTCATTTAAGTAGTAGTTACTCTACCTGGAACTTGTTAATATTTCAGTACTTTCATTTGCACTTTCACATCGCTTCTCTCTGCAGTTACTCTCTGTCGTTCCCACTCAGTTGTCCCTTCAGGTTATGTGATTAGTTCTGCAGAATTTATCGTTGAAAGAATGGGCACCCCTTGAGACTGTAGCTAGCTCTGTAAATTGATTTAGTTGAGCCGTTAGAGTCGATTGCTGTCGCTGCTGCAGTGACTGTTAAAGTAGAAGGTGGTAGGGACTGGAGTACAAGGAGGACGTGGTTATATTGAAATCATACTGTTGTGTAGGTATCTTCATTAAAGAAACTTTGTTACAAGGAAGATCCATGCTGTATTCCTGGTTACCCAGCTCATTGCCACAATGCGATCAGGAGACAAATGATACCATCACCAAACCGTCTCTCTGGCCTTCTGGGCTTAGTGCAGATCAAGTGTTATCAGACATGATTGTTTTGCCTCAAGAAAAACATCTGAGAGCAATGGACTGCTCATAACAGATGAGCATTTCTCATTTGTAAAAAGAGTAATGTCTCAATTACAGTCTAAATGAGAGTGCATTTGTTTGTGGTGAGGAAAAGGCACTGGTACTGAAGGCCCTGTGTGGAGGGCTGAAAGAAAGTTATTTTTAAAAGGCGATATATTTCTTTCATTTCATGAATATTTGATGGATGTTTACCACTTCAATTTTTTTCTTAAAAGTAAAACTAAAAATAGATGTTGTATGTACAAAACTCTTCTGCAAACACCAGAATTAATGAAGCCGTGTTTCCTGTACATTTCTGTCCTTACTCCCTAACCTCTTTCCCGCTACCTGGGTACTTCAGAGGTCGTCCATGTCCCCTCTTCTGTGGCAGAGCAGGGTACCACCGGGTTCTGTAGCTGCAGGCTACACTTGCTCACTGGCTAGCAAGTGCACATTTACTGGCTAGACAGTGGGCTGGTGTCTCTTGAAATTCAGGGACTATGTTGAAACTGCTTTCTCTCAATAAATGCAGTAATTTGGATGTCTGTCTCCTTTATTCAGATCACTCCAAGAGCTTAGTATCTCTTGAGATTACAAGTCCTCTGTCAAATTTGGCTGAACTTGACCAATGGTTTCTTAAAATAAGGGGGGAACCTGATAGTTAAACTTAATCTCTAAAAAGTAGGATGGGAGCTCACCCCTAGGATGAGATCATATCATACTTAATTTCCCTTCTTTCCAGATGATTCACAGAGAAAGCAATATGAAGAATGGCTGCAAGAAACACAACAACTTCTTCAAATGCAACAGAAGTACCTTGAGGAGCAAATTGGAGCACACAGAAAATCAAAAAAAGCACTCTCCGCAAAACAGCGTACAGCCAAGAAAGCTGGCCGTGAGTTCCCAGAAGAAGATGCAGAACAGCTTAAACATGTTACTGAGCAGCAAAGTATGGTCCAAAAACAGCTAGAACAGGTAATCATCTGGAACCCAAACTGATTGCCTTAATACTAAGCTGTCATACCGGTATGACTCTCCTTTCAATCTTGTAAAGGCGAGTTAAAATGCTTAAATACAGTGGAGCTGCTTTAAAGGGAGCCACTCCCTATCATATTTTGTCTGTGTAACAGCATTACTCTGGATTGCTGGTGACAGTGGTGGTGTTTGCCGTAGCATATTCTCCTACGTTACAATAAAAAGCTGGTTTAGTACTTCGGGAAGAGGGGAAATTGCTTGGCAAAACGACTTGCAACAGAGTTCCTGGCACCACGAAAAGCATAAATGAAGGATTCAGAGGAAAGGCTTAGCATGCAGGGCTTTGTTTCAGGCTTGAATGAACCTCGTAACTCAGTCTTTTTCAGGTGTCCTTATGTAATCAAAACCTCTTGGTTATATGTCAGTTAAATGTTACTGTTTGAAAATCTCTATTCATGATATCTTAAGTGTTAGTCTAGTTTTATGATCTATCTAGTTCCTAGATGATGATCAGCAGCATGTGTTACCTGTTACTGTATCATGGAATAGTGTAGGTCAAAGGGATATCTGGAGATTATCTAGTCTACTGATCAAAGTAGAACTAGCTTCATGGTTAAATCAGGTTGCTCAGCACCTTGTCAGTCAAGTTTTGTAAGTCTCCAACGGTAGAGGTTTCCCAGCCTCTCTGGACCCCTGTTCCAATGTGTAAGCACTTTTACTGGGTTTTGTTTTTCTTTATATTCAGTTGGAATTTCACTTGCTACCTCTTGTAACTGTGATTATAGTAAATGAGATTAAAGTTAAACATGTGGTAGCTTTGATAAATCTATGCCTTGGCCAATGGTATTGAATGAGGTGTTCCTCAAGACAGAGTTTATAAATTATCTGGCATGATTGTCAGGATCAGCTAGACCTGCTGAACATAAAGGATAATTCTAAAGCATTTTTATTAATGAGGGAAAAAATTGGCAGCAGGCTGCTTGGAATGAAGACCTAAGTAATATCTGACCCTTGAGTTCTTGCTCCTGTGTTGCTTCAAGACAAAGTATGCACTGGATGGAATATTAGTTGGCTCGTCTTTTCACTATGTGGAAGAGGGATGGAGCAAATAAATTATGTCTACATAATTTCTTCCTTTTTCTTTTTTCCCTTCCACAATGAATCACAAGTAGAATAAATGCAAAAAAAAAATTCACTTTAACCAGTCTTTATCATATGTGTGTCAATCTAGTCTTAACAGTGGAGTTATGTTGAAGTAACAGCTGCTAATCATGACAGTGCTGGCAGATTCATTTAGTTCACCACAATTAAGGTTCTTTTATTTTTCATTTACAAACTGAAGTTTCATATACTGCTGGTAAATGTCCTCCAGTTTCCTTCAACCACTGATTTATACCAGTCATCCATATCCTAAACAACATTTCGTTACATACCTAGTAGGAGCTTAAATAAGGTTTTATTAAAGTATATCTTTAAGGACCTTCTATTTGAAGGAATTTACCACTCTTTCAAATCAGATCAAGTAATTTTTCTGTAATGAAACTTGTTAGTTTTTGAAAAGGGCAAAGTCTGTATATGTAAGTATAGAGAAAAGACCTCTCAAATCCCTGTGAATTGCTAGTCCTGGAGACGAGCACAGAGAAACTGGAGCTGACTTTGTGCAACACGAGCTTATGTCTGACAGGGTTATTAGCTCAGGCACAGAGCCATGCAGACACTACCGTATTGTCTCTGTGGCCAGGGCAGTTTAACTGCTTTGGTGTGGCACTGTGCCTGTGCTAATAAGCCCTGCCTTGTTCTCCCCTACACTGTTAAAATCACCAGGTTGATCTGCGCAGGTCGGCTGAGGTCCAGCTGGGTGTAGTCAGTACTGGTTGGTCCTTTGAGATCTCACCTAATTCCAAGTACAGTCACATGGCTGATCCACCACCACAGATCCTGGAAGGGTGTAGTGGTTTGGATGCCTCATGGTATAGGCATACAGAGCCAACACAGGTTTAGTGCTGTATACCCACAGAGAAGTCCTGGAGCACTGGACTGTGCAATGCAGTTGGTGGCTTTATGCAGTGGCACTGTTTAGCGGTGGTGTCAGTGCCAAGCCAGAGTTCATAAATCACATTGGACCTGAGATTGCTGTGTAAATAGCCTTTTGGGTGCATCTGTCCTGCATTCTGGTGTGTGTCCTGTCATATCTCTGTTATGCTGAGCTTTCTGGCTTGTCCCTTGCCCCAGATAAAGAAGAGTGCTATCAGACATTTTTAATTATGTTACGGACTTTTTCTGTCAGTACAAATAGCAAATGGAAGTCATAATCTAATGAACAGAAGTGAGAGATATTTTCAATAACGTATGTATTATTAACCAGTGGATTACAAGTCCTTTTATTTTTTTTAGAGAGCAGTGTAGTTAGATATCTGTTGTGTTTCTGAAATGCTCTTTCTTGTCTGCTTGACACTGTCCTACCCTTCCATTGGCTTCTCCTGCTTGCCTTAAAAATAAACTACTAGGCTTAACTTTTAGTGTTCAAGTTGAGTTTATTTTCATCCTAAAATTTAAACTTTTCAAGCAGCGGTTGCCATTGTCATCTGCTGCATGATGTTTGAGGATCTGCCTGTGAATAAATGGGTTTGTATATTCTTTAGCACAGTGCAGTCTTTGTATGTAATTAGGACTTTGAGGCACTGTTATTTTTTCTACAGTTTTGGGATAGATAGTATTTCTAATGAAATAATGTTTATTTAGCCTTAAAAAGGGAGATAAAATAAGATTGTGCAGAAATGCTATTTTTGCCTGAGGTTCATTGTCTATTGAAATTATTATGGTGAGTTACATGTTTTATACTTCTTACATAGTCAATACATGTCCAAGATGAATAATGACTTTTTTAATTTTTAGATTCGAAAGCAGCAGAAAGAGCATGCAGAACTAATTGAGGAATATCGAATCAAGCAGCAGCAGCAGCAGCAGCAGCAGCAGCAGCAGCAGTGTGGAATGGCACCCCATGCTATCATGCCAGGCGTCCAGGCTCAACCTTCAATGGTTCCAGGAGGAACAACACCAGCAATGAATCAGCAAAACTTCCCCATGGTGGCACAACAGCTCCAGCATCAGCCACATACAGTGGTAATCCCTGGGCAATCCAACCCAACCAGAATGCCAAATTTATCTGGATGGCAATCTGCAAATGCCCCTGCAAGTCACATTTCCATGAATCCAACAAGGATGCAGCCTCCAATGACACCGTTGCCAATTACTCCTGCTACACCAGCTCCTGTGCCTGGTCCAAATGCAACTGCACAGTCAGGGCCACCACCAAGGGTGGAGTTTGAAGACAATAACCCTTTTAGTGAAAGTTTTCAAGAGCGGGAAAGAAAGGAGCGTTTACGAGAGCAACAGGAACGGCAACGCATTCAGCTTATGCAGGAGGTAGATCGACAGAGGGCTTTACAGCAGAGAATGGAACTAGAACAGCATGGTATGATAGGGTCTGAATTAAATAACAAAACATCCTTATCTCAGATACCTTTCTTTAATTCTGATCTACCTTGTGATTTCGTACAAACTCCACGACCTCTTCAGCAGTCTCCACAGCATCAACAGCAACAAATGGGGCAAATCCTGCAACAAGGTTCTGTGACCTCGCCTCCTGCCACAAACTTTATGCAAAGCAGTGAGCGAAGGCCAGTGGGACCTACAGCTTTTGGACCTGATGCATCTGCTGTTCCAGGTGGAGCCCCTAATTTCCATAATGTAAAACAAACTCATGGGAATCTCCCTGGGACTACCTTTACGCAGAACCAAGTCAGGCCTCCATTTGCTCCTGCTGTACCTTCATCTACAGTACTCGGTAGTGGTGCCCCATGTGGTTCCGACACTAGCGTGCCCCAGGCAACAAACTTCCCTGGATCAAGCCAGTCTCTCATACAGCTGTATTCTGACATAATCCCAGAAGAGAAAGGAAAAAAGAAAAGGACACGAAAAAAGAAAAAGGACGATGATGCCGAGTCAATAAAAGCTCCGTCAACTCCACATTCAGATATAACTGCACCATCAACTCCAACCATTTCTGATTCTACCTCCACCCCCACAGTTAACACCCCGAATGAACTTTCACGTCATCAGGATGAACAAGAGTCAGTGGAGTTAACGGGCCCACCAACATTAAACGCAGGAGAGAGCCAGACCTCTCCAGAGCTGGAATGTAAGCTCCCCAACAGTAATCTGCCACAGAAACAGCCAAGTGTAAATACAGAGACTGAAAAGGCTAAAACAGATACACCTACCAGCATTCAAGAAGTTAAACTAGAAAAGGCAGAAACTGATCAGTGCTCAGGTCAAGCTGAGCCTAAACCAGAAAACGCAAGCAATATTAAGGTGGAAGAAGATAAGGTCACATCACAGCCTGCCTCTTCAGCTCAGAGTCCAGCACAACCAGCTAGTGTTCCAGCAGCAAAAGGCGAGTCAGGGAACGAATTGCTGAAACATCTGCTTAAAAATAAGAAGTCCTCATCTCATCTAAATCAGAAATCGGAGAACAGCATCCGAACAGAAGAGGAGGCTTCTGGGGATAAGAAGTTAACAGAGAAGCAGAATTCAGCTGAAGGAATGGTGAGCCTGTTACTGGTTTTGTTATACAGTGGTCATCAACAATCGAAGGCTAGTTTGTGCCTTTACCGTGGGCATTTGTGAAAAGGTGGGGAGATAACCTACCTGCACAAGGGTAGAATAAAAGCTTTAAGGAATTTTCTACCTCCCTTCCTGCCTTTTCTCCATGAGTAAATCATCCATGTTACAAAAAGAACAAATTTTATGTATGACTTCGTAGATCAGTGTATTCAGAAATTATTAAAATGCAAAAAATAGTTCTTCTGTAGTTAATCATCTTAAAAAAAATGCCACTTCCTAATATTTACCAAGTTTAAGGCAAGATTTTACAGTATGACTCTTAATTACCTACTAGTATGTACAGTGTATGGTATATCTGTATGTTGCTTTCTTCTGTGACTCCATCTTAGTCATGTATAGGATGACCTGTGCGCCTTTGCAGAGGCATAGGGCTGGTCTTAACACCCCTTCATCTGCACCATTTGGAGTGTTCTGTGAATGAACCAAGTCCATGCTCTTTTTTTGCCTGTGAAAATCATACATTGTCTCTAATTTTAGTAGAGACTATGCTCTAGGATTTTTATCAAAACTGAAATTGTTACATCTCCTAAAATTGCTGGATTTCTGTGTTACAGAATATTTCTGTAATTAATTTTACTTTAATGGAAGGGAGCATTAATTCTTTCTATTAATGGCATTATAAGAATTAATAATTTAGAAAGTTCTTAAAAACAGACCTAAAGAAAATTGCTTTCTGTGGAGGTAGAATACACTTTACACTTATATTTGTTGGCTATTTTATTGTAATCTTTAATCTCTACTCAGTTTTGTTTTGTGACTGCCTAAACTCTTAAATACCTCCTTGAAACAAAATTTAAACACTTTCAAAATGAGTAAAGACTGGTAAAAATAAAGGTAATTGTGAGCAGCAGGTAACTTAGGTAACTGTGTTAAAAGATCCATGGTTAAAACATACGTGACAGGAATAGTGGTGAGAGTACTGGTGGTAGTTGTCATGTAGAGTTATTTAAAATAATAATTGATAAAAAGAAATCAGACTTTCTTTTGGCTTGCCACTATCTGTTTTGTTACCAAGTCCCATTCCAATTGCTTTTACACAACTATCCTTTTATGTGAAGAATGGGTTTGCAAATTCGTACTGAAAGTATGTAAGCAAATGGTACAATCCAGAAGTGTTTCGCAGTACTGTTTTTGTTTCTAACCTCAAAATACATTTGTATTATATTAACTTACAAGCCTTTTTTCTGTAACCAAGTCTGCCTTTCATTATGCCCTCGTGAAGATCTCTTAAGGTTGCATGCACACGTAACTTTATTTTAGGGGGTATTCAGAAGAAAACGTTTCAGGTCCGTGAGTTTTTAATGATGTTTTCAGATGTCATTGGTGTTAATAGTAAGTCATAATTCTGTGTGTAGGGATAGTACAGCAGTTACAGTTGCCAGAGAGACAGCAAAGTAAACTGCAAAATACGTTTGTTATCGATGAGATTTATTATACTGTGTGTGTTCTTTTAGACTATTGTGCAGTAAATTTGAATGAACTGTATATTAAAATGTCAAAAATTCTGTTTCACTTTTTTTTTTTTAATACCAGCAAACTGCAGGAAACCAGATGCAAGGTGCATTTGGGTGTAGTAACAGCCAGCTTCAGAGAACAGATGTAGGACTTGAAACCAAGAAACAGAGAAATAAGCGAACTCAGAGGACAGGAGAGAAGGCAGCTCCTCGGTCCAAGAAAAGAAAAAAAGAGGAAGAAGAAAAGCAAGCTATTTACCCTAATGCTGATACATTAATCCAGTTAAAACAGGTAGGTATACACATGCTGGGTAATGCATCAAGAGGACACTTGAAAGAGTGGGCTTCTGATGATGGAAATTAAGTTGAACATTAAGTTGAATTTTGAGTACAGGGTGGAGAAAATTAAAATTTCCCCAAAGCTAGGAAATGTAAAGTTTTGGTTTTATTTCAATTTGGAAGATCTGCTGACATGGCAGGCATTTGGTGGTCTCAAAGCTGTGGAGTTCCTGTCAGCTATGGCAGCCTCTGTGGCTGAATTGGCAGGGAGCTGGAGCTGCAGTTCCGATTGACAGGGGACCACCTTCCTTAAGAAAGAGAGAGGCCTGTGTTTGACGCAGTTTTCTGATAGTGGGTAAATTCCCATTATTTTTTTAAATTAGAAACCACTCTAATGATGTTTGGAGATTTGCAATGCTTCTATGTTACAGTTAAATTGATTTCTAACTCTTTTTTCTTTTAATATAGCAGCTTTCTCTTCTGCCTTTGATGGAACCAATAATTGGAGTGAGCTTTGCACACTTTCTGCCCTATGGGAGTGGCCAGCTAAATGGCGGAAATCGACTTGTAGGAAGTTTTGGTAGTGCTACGCTTGATGGGTCTTCAGATTACTACTCCCAGCTTATTTACAAGGTATGGTTTTAATCTGTATTTCCATTGTGTGCTCTCTGTGGGAAAAGAAGTTCACAACTTTATTACTAGTAGTTGGTTAGAGTTCCTGCCTTTCATGCAACCAGAAGAAAATAATTTTCTGTTGCTAGACTAGATAGATAGTGCAGTAGTGAAACAGTCACCATTGTTTTACTGGCCGAAAGGATAAATCAGTTCTGGAAATTGTGTTGTAAACTAATTAAAAACTATAGGTATTCCTTTTACAAATGGATGCTAAATAGTGAACATTGTAATTACAGTTTTATGGAGCAGAAAAGGCTGAATTCTTAGTACTTTGCAAAGTCATTGAAAGCATTAAAGCATTTCTTAATGTGAATTAAATGGCAAATAGACTTTCCTCATTTGTCCACTAAGCCCTGACTAAGAACCTGAGAACTCTGAACAAAATAGACTGTTGACGAGCTAATAACTCACAGAACTTAAAACTCAGTCTCTGAGATCAGAGTGGCAGTATTGGGAGAGCAGCAAGATAGCAAATAGACAGAATCAAATTTGCTGCTTGGCTACCCTAATATAAAAAAAATTTAGTAACTTGTTAAAAAACAGTGGTGTTTACTCCAGCCTTACATGGCATGTAAGCTGAGAATGGGATCTAGCAGAAATAGTTGCTGTAGTCAAAAGTGAATAGTAAGTATTAGCTTTGTAGGCATGACTGCAACAAGAACAGATACTGAAGTTCTCATTTAATTTTCGTTTAAAATATGGGCAGTTAAGTAAGCTAGCAAGAAGTAGCCTGGAGTGTGAACTTGAAGAGTATCTGCTTCTCCACAGTAACTGGTTCAGTGAAAGCTAATCCTGTGCTAAATGTGAGGTAGCTTCCCTTTTAGTGAAAATCAGGTAAGCTGACTTGTTTATGGTGATGAAGAGTCACTGTGGAATAACTCTCTCAATCTTAAATTCAGACCTTTGCTTAAACTGTAAGAACTTGCTGGGCCTCCCAAACCATTCCTAAAAATGTCCTTTGTGCTTTTCTGTAAATAATTTAGCTATATCTTGTTTCAGTAACGTATAATCCTTATGTAAACTATTTCTCTGATATCATTGATACAAGAAAAGCAAAGCATTGTGTCTTTTTTAGTAGATACTTGTATGTATTTGGTCACATACTTGAGAATTAACTATTGCTGCTTATCAGTGCTACCTCTGGGTGTAAAAATATGTGAGTGGGTTACATTATCTAGTACTAGAACAAGGCAAGTTTTCACCCTGTGTTCCATGGCTGATTTACAGTTCTTTAATCTCATGCAGCAGAACAATCTGAGCAATCCTCCAACACCCCCAGCCTCTCTTCCTCCCACACCACCTCCGGTGGCGTGCCAGAAGTTGGTAAACGGCTTCGCAACCACTGAGGAACTTGCTGGCAAGGCTGGTATGTTAGGAGGTCATGATGGTAAGACTAACAAGTATTGTTTCCATAGTTTGTAGCAAATTACAAAATAGATAACTGGGATGCTTTTCAGTTTTTATAAAAGAAAACTATAGCAACAGTATGCCTAGACTCTTTAAGGTTGTAATCATGATTATCCAGCTTTATTTTACACCAATATAATGTCAGATGATGGCCTTTTCCCTCTTCCCTTTTGAAAACATGTTGAGAGCTACAAGCACTCCTAAGAAATGAAAAAGAAAACCTTAAAATAATTTTTTTTTATGTTTAGTATGAGTGACTAACCAGGTAGTTGAGTGAGCTCAAAAGCAGTCTACCCAAAATCTATCCTCAGCAGGCTTTGCATGTAGTCAGCATGTGTTTTCTGATGCTTGTAATTTGGTCAATTAAAATTGCTTTTTATTAAATAAAACTTGATACTGCCTCTTCATAAGGATGGTTAGGTGATTAAAACCCTTTTTTCCAACCCTTTTTCCTTTGTTGTTACAAAGTTGTTGATTTTTTTTTTTTTTTTTTTTAAGTAAAACAAAAATCCTCTGATATTGGCAGAAGGCACACTGAAAAGCCTTTCGAGCACTTTTTGCTCAAAATTTGCATTTTTATTTTTTTTTTAATACGGAGATTAATCATGAACAGTCACAAATTTTTGAACTACAAGTGGATGAGAGGGGTGTTACCATCTGCTGTAATGCCTTGGTTGTATAAGGGAGCCACCAATACCCTGACACACAAAATGTTATCAATGGAAGAGCTGTACAGATGTCTTACTGTGCTGTGCGTTTCTGGTTTTAGTTACCAAAGCTCTGGGACCAAAGCAGTTCCAGTTGCCTTTCAGACCACAGGATGATTTATTAGCAAGAGCAATGGCTCAGGGCCCTAAAACTGTGGATGTTCCTGCTTCACTTCCAACACCACCTCACAACAATCAGGAGGAGTTAAGGTAGGTTTTTCCTTGACGTCTTCAAAAATGTATTTGGAGCAGATTCTGTGATCTTTTAGTAGGAGATGAGACTGTGAAGGTGTGAAGAAACTAAATCCGTTGTGCACAGACACACAGTGCAGAGAACGTAACAGGATAGTATGTCCCGGTTAACTCTTAGTGTTCCATGTGTAGAGAGCAGCATAGTGAAATAGGTGACTTCTTCCACTGCTAGACTCTAGATTCTGTTGAATTGTTGAGAATTCATCACCTTGCTCTCTTAAAAGTTGAAGAAAACTACACAAATTGGTATTTTTCCATCACAGTACATGACTGCTGGACCAGACAGCAGAACACTGCAAGAGCCAGCCTGAAAACTCCCCAGATCTACTCAGTTTCTGTTACCGTGTGAGAAATGCTTGCTAGAACGTGTTTCCCTATGAAGATCTTCCCTTTTGCCTCCCTTTCACTTGCCTAACCAAAAGTTGGGTATCTTCGAAGCACTGAAGCCTGTGCGTGGACAAGGAGGGATGGACCAGTGAATACACTTAAACCAGAAAGTTTAAATATTAGATACTAATTTTTTACATGGGTGGATGGAGCCATGGGGAACAGACAGTTCTGTGATGGAGTGTGGGCTTTGTTAGTGCCTCTGTTTTTCTTTATGTATCTTCCCCAAGAAACCACTGTGTGCAGTGAAGTATGAGATACCCAGAAGTAATGGCCTACCACGTAATTGAGTTCCATGAGTAGTAGCAAGAAGCAAGTTCATTATAGCTCCCTGTCATGATTTATAACTTTGACTTACCAAAGGTTTTTTTTAGACCATTTCCAAAACACCTTTTTTGGGTTTTGTTCCAGGGTTCAAGATCACTGTGAGGACAGGGACACTCCTGACAGCTTTGTTCCTTCTTCCTCTCCTGAAAGCGTGGTGGGAATGGAAATTAGTAGGTATCCAGACTTGTCGGTTGTAAAGGAGGAGAACCCAGAACCTGTACCATCTCCCATCATTCCCATCCTACCTAGCAGTACTGGAAAAGGTGAGACAGCAGCAGAGTGAACAGTTAGAACTGGGCTTTTTTTTGTGTGTGTGTTCACGTGTGTAGGATTAACCTGGTATATTTCATTTTATTTTCAGGTTCAGAAGCCAAAAGGAATTACATAAAATCAGAACCTGGTTCAGGAGCGTTACCTGGTTCTGGCTTGTTTGCCTCTCAGCTTGGACCATCCCAGAATGGTCCTAAATCTGGCCTTATATCTGTAGCAATTACTTTACATCCTACAGCTGCTGAGGTAAAAGAAAAAAGTCTGTATTACATATATAAAGTACAAGAGCCGTTAATATATTTTATATGTAGTGAATCTGAAGGGGTTATAGCATAGTACAATAAAGCCACTGTTGCAATCTTCTAATAATTTATATTACTGTTATCTTAACTGCCTGTCTGACGAAAACAGAGGTATGTTTTTATTACTGTTTTTAGAACATTAGTAGCGTCGTAGCAGCATTCTCCAACCTGCTCCACGTCAGAATTCCCAACAGTTATGAGGTTAGTAATGCTCCAGACATACCATCCTCCATGGCAACCGCCAACAGTCACAGAGTGAACACATCTATGGAGTACAGGCAACACTTACTACTTCAGGGTCCTCAGGCAGTATCCATGGGACCTGCCAGGATAGTAGGGTCGTACGGACTGAAGCAACCTAGTGTGCCATTTCCTGCAAACAGCAATGGTGAGTGGGCATTAATTCTTCTAAGTTTTCAGTACCAAAATTTTAACTGAGTCAGTATTAATGCATTTCAGCCTCATAAATTCATGCTCTATAATTAAATAATTGATTCTTGTTCTAATAATACTTTCCTCCTCTTCCGTGTTCAGTACATGTGGACCTGCTCCTGGTGTTAACCATAACTTAATAGGTCTGATCCATCTCTGATTTCCATTATGTTACCTACATCACTGTTGGTGAGGTATTTCTTCCAGTAGTTCCCAACATTATTAGGGTTTTTTGCCCAGTCTGATTTTATATCCCTCATCCAGAAAGATTGTTCCTATGCTGGAAAACTTGACATAGTTGTTTAAGCATGTATTCCTATGTTGCTTTAGTTATTAATTTCTTGTACACAAATGTATTTTTGCCTTGTTTGCCCAGTTGGTTTTGGTCTAGTTTAAACAATTTCCCCATCAGGACATAGTTTAAAACTTGCTTTCTGTGCTTTATCCAGGAGGTTGTTACTTCTCTAGACCTCTGAAGAATACTGTGACTTCTCATAAACTTGGTTTAATCTGATACACCTTCTAACAGGCTTCCCTGTTTTCTAGGTGTAGCTGGCTATAAGGATCACAGTCAGAATATTGCAGAAGGCTCAGCATTGAGACCTCGATGGTGCTCTCATTGCAAAGTTGTGGTCCTTGGTAGTGGTGTGCGGAAGTCCTTCAAAGACCTGCCTTTCCTTAAACAGGTACTGCAGTGGAAGTAGTTTCTCGCATGTAACAGTGAATGAGCAAATGAAGGCAACAAAGACTACTGCTTGTCATGCTGACTGATACCACTGCCGGCTTTCTTTGTAGTCTCCCTTCTATGTGTGCCCTCATTCAGGAGGGGACATTCAAGCACATTTGTAGTACAAATAAGAAATGTTAAAGTTGTTCCTGATACAAAATGAATTTCAGTAAATTTCATAAAATTGGTCCCATATATGGCAGCTTCCTAAATTCTGCTACTAGCCTCCTTCCATGACCACTTCAGGGACCCTAATTCAAAAAGAGTTTATTTGTAAGGCAGAAAGTATTATAAGAGCAAGAATACTTGCACTCTTTTTGAGCAGGAATCAGATTTCAGTCTCAGCCTCTTGTATTTACATTGGGAATTGTCATTCATTCAAAAAGTACCGTTGCTCTTTCAATGAGCTTGAGATAATTATGCAATAAAGGTATATAGTCAAAATACATATACAAAAGTGATGGGTTTGTGTAGTCAGAAAAGCACTGAATTCCCAGTAATGTCTTGCAGAAGGATCAGTAGATAAAACAGTATGATCTGTCTTTGATTAGGCTGAAATGAGAAGTTCTTTTGCCATTGAAAGATAAAAGAAAAAGGATTTTACTTTGCAAGTGTGCCTATATGGAGCAGATGGGTGCATGATACAGAATGCTTTATTTTGGTTGTTGAGCTTCTGTTAAAGGCAAGAAATGCTGAAGAACAAGGTTGTAGGTGGTGGTAATGTTAGATGTCAAATGATCAAGTATTTATATCACAGCATTGCTCATTATTTCACAAATGTTCTACAAATAAAGAGTTTCTAGCCAGATTGGAAGACTTGTTTCATTACACTTACTATGTGAAGAATTAAAATACGCTTCTGATAATCTTCTGTGTTTGATTCCCAGGATTCCCAAGAAAGCTCTGATAAAATGAAGGACATTGTATTCTGTAGCAACAACTGCTTTGTTCTTTATTCCGCAGCCATGCAAGCAAAAAACTCGGAGAACAAAGTAAGTATGAAATGCTGGTACACCCTAGTAAGCAGAAATTACTGCAGCAATTTTTGAAGAACAGAAAGGGGGCAAGAGGGAAGTTTGCACTTCATTTTAGAGGTCTATAAATGAATTGCTTTATATTCAGCTGTTGAGATTCTGAACCAGCAGCATGAAGTAAAATTTGTATTTGCAGACCTTTCTGTCTGACAGAGATACATGGCAGAACAGTAGCCACCTCTTGCTGTCCTCAGAGGCTTTNAAAAATTACAATTGTGCAAATAATAACTGAACAGCAAGTTTGCAAAAACACTTTTGTTTGTTCAAGGTAACTGGAAAAATACAGTCCTATTCCATTACTTTGTTTGGGCAAAGCTGCCATTTTAAAGCATTAAGTACCAAAACACTAGTAAAGAGCCTGCTAACTGACAGTGATGAGGAAAAAGAGGTTCTGATTACTGGAGAAAGACACTTTAAGGGATTTGTTCAACTGAAAGTAGAATTAGGCCAGGGATTTTTCTCAGGTGGTCCCAAATAGTATGCTGTAGTTCTGTACCTGCCAACACTGAGGGGTATGCAACGCCATAGAGAAAGGCAGCACTTCCACACAGGGCATTATTTCTTGCTATGTCCAGGTTCATTCAGTTTCAAAGGAAGATAAATTTATCTCTGTTAGTTTAATCATCAAAAGTGGAATAGTCTTCATTCAAGACTAAATGATCCTCCTAAATTTATTTTCTCATAGATAAAATTTTTTAGTACTTTGTTTAACTAGCTTGGTTTCTACTTTTTCTAGTTCAAATGTACCTTTTTTTTCCCTAAACCAGTGGACAGAACAGGCCGTGTGCTTCAAGCATTACCTAATTAATGCTTTCTCATAGTCCTATATTTACTGTACAATTTGCAGCCTTCCTTCAAATGCATCCTACTTATTTTTTCAGAAGAAATTAAAAAGAAAACAAAACCGAAACCCAGAGGAGAAGATAAATGTGTATACATCCACATCCTTTTAGTGTCCCATGTAGCTCATTTTCACTTGTATTTAAACAGGGTAACATTTCTGCACAAGTGCATCAGCATGTACCTAATTAAGTTAATTAAGTGTCATGTTCAGCCTCTTGATCCTTTCATTTACTTTTTCCAGATTAATCATACAAACCACATTAAGCACTTTTTAATCTAAACTTCCTTTGTTGTTCTTGTTCTCTTTTTTTTTTTTTTTTTTTTTTTTTTTTTAAAATAAATCTCTGTTTCTGTGACCGAATAGTTAAGTCCTCAAGGTGTATCTAATGTAGAGCCCTACAGGGATTTCCTTCTCGCGTGCTTCCAGGAAAAATATGTGGCATTAATTCAAAATCTTCCCCTTCTACCAAATAACAAGATTCTTACTCTTCAAATTAATTCCCTGAACCATATTTTAAGGTTATTTTGTGTCGTAACAACACTTTCTAAAAATACTGAAGACCTAAATCTGTCAGTTAGCTTGTCTAGGGCAATTGAGTAGTTTTTAATTCAAAACCTGGACAAAGGATTACTTGCGCTTCCCCTTCTATATTAACAGGCACCATGTTCTAGGTTGACTGGGAGAACTTTGGTGCTCCATATCGTGGCACAAGCTGCGATAACACGGGTCAGGGCAATTTCTACCTTCTCTGTTGCTGCATTATGATTCTAGGCATTCTGAGTAGCCTCCTCCATACTGACCTGACAGTGTTTTCAAGATACATTTAATGGCTAACAGTTTGGGCTTTTTTTCTTAAGAGCTTTCCATTGATTTAGCAGGAATCAGTTCCATCTTTGCCACAGTCACCGATGAAAGAGAGGCCGCCTAAAGCATTCCATCAGTACAGCAACAACATCTCCACTTTGGACGTCCACTGTCTGCCTCAGTTGCAGGAAAAAGTTTCTCCACCATCATCACCCCCCATCATGTTCCCCCCTGCATTTGAAGCAGCCAAGGTAGAGGCAAAACCAGATGAGCTTAAGGTAACGGTGAAACTAAAACCTAGGTTAAAAGCAATACACAGTAGTCTTGATGACTGTCGGCCTCCAAGTAAGAAATGGAAAGGAATGAAATGGAAAAAGTGGAGCATTCAGATCGTGATTCCTAAAGGATCATTCAAACCTCCTTGTGAAGAAGAAATAGATGAATTTCTTAAAAAACTGGGCACAACCCTTAAACCAGATCCTGTGCCTAAAGACTACAGGAAATGTTGTTTCTGTCACGAGGAAGGCGATGGATTAACTGATGGACCAGCAAGGCTTCTTAACCTGGATTTAGACCTTTGGGTCCATTTGAACTGTGCTCTTTGGTCTACAGAAGTCTACGAGACA
Organism: Pandion haliaetus; assembly: GCA_013401275.1. Classification (NCBI taxonomy): domain Eukaryota; kingdom Metazoa; phylum Chordata; class Aves; order Accipitriformes; family Pandionidae; genus Pandion; species Pandion haliaetus. Next base: position 30,922 of record VYZV01010255.1, read on the forward strand.
CAAGCTGGTGCCTTAATAAATGTGGAACTAGCACTGCGAAGAGGCTTGCAAATGAAATGCATGTTTTGTCACAAAATGGGTGCCACCAGCGGTTGTCACAGGTTAAGGTGCACCAATATTTATCACTTTACCTGTGCCATTAAAGCACAATGCATGTTTTTTAAAGACAAGACCATGCTTTGCCCCATGCACAAACCAAAGGGAACTCATGAGCAAGAACTTAGTTACTTCGCAGTCTTCAGGAGGGTCTACGTTCAGCGTGATGAAGTGCGGCAGATCGCTAGCATCGTTCAGCGAGGAGAACGTGACCACACGTTCCGTGTGGGAAGCCTGATTTTCCATGCTGTCGGTCAGCTGCTGCCACAGCAGATGCAGGCCTTCCACTCCTCAAAAGCACTCTTCCCTGTGGGTTACGAGGCCAGCCGGTTGTACTGGAGCATGAGATACGCAAACAGACGCTGTCGCTATCTCTGTTCAATTGAGGAGAAGGATGGGCTTCCACTATTTGTCATCAAGGTTGTGGAGCAAGGCCACGAAGATCTGGTCCTTACTGACACAACACCTAAAGGTAAATTTCCTGAACTAAGATCATGACTTTTGTGGGTTTGCTATTTGTTTCGTTCCTACTGATAACTTGCAGCATGATGAACGTTCCGAATAAATGTTGCAGACGCTGTTCTAATGTAATGCTTATAGTGAGCTTCCAGGGCCCGATTTTAATATTGTGCTATGAAGACTGAGGACACCTCTGAAGAAATTGCGTAAGCTGCAAATAAGAAGACTTGTGTTACAAGTTCACTCACAGGGGAGACCCAAGGCTGGGTATTGAAAATGAATTAAAATAGTAGGAATGTCAGCATAGGTTCCTTTTGTGAAAAGGGACTTTGTTTAAATGCGATACCATTACTCAATTATCTTGGAATCAGCTGTGCTGAAGTTAGTAAGCAATAAAAAGACAGTTGAGTTGACCACATTGTTCTCAGGGCAGGTAATGTTGTCTCTGGCAGGGTGAAGAATACATTAGACCATGGGCAGGTCTTGGGAACACCTCATGGGGATGTGCACGTGGCCTGTAATGCTGCGGCTCTTAACCCCTTCGTGCTGCGGGTGCCAATACACTCAGCCTCGCTCTGTCCAGTCAAACCACTGCCAGGGGAATTGCTCACGTACCACTGAGAGCTGACTATAGTCAGTCAACAGAAATAGAATATACAGTTTATTTTCAGAAAATTCTACTTTGTGCAGGTTTTCTTAGGAGAATCTGTCCATGTGATTGTTGTCAGAGGACTGAAAGTTTCCATGCTGCGCATACTAAAAGCTTCATTCCTGAGAATCGAGGGTGCAGTAGAAATGTCGTGCTCGTTTGGGATTTGCTGAGAAAACAACTCGCCAAATGATTCTCTACTTCACTTTTTAAACACTGGCCTGTTTGTTTATGTAACCAATGACAAAATGAGTTTTCAGTATTGGTTTCTGGTTCCTGGTATCCTCAGGCATTCGTTTTAAAACCAGTTCGATAGACTTTTATTTTTTTGATCACTGTAATTCTTTCCCATATGGTTGTGTAGGTGTGTGGGATAAAATCTTGGAGCCCGTTGCTTCTGTTAGAAAAGAATCTGAAATGCTCCAGCTGTTTCCCGGCTATTTGAAGGGTGAAGACCTCTTTGGTTTGACAGTCTCTGCAGTGGCCAGGATTGCTGAATCGGTGAGTCTTCGCCATCCCAGTTCTTGCTGGATCACCCCAAATTGTTGGATATACACATGAGAAGGGGAACAGGAAGCAGTGTGGAAAAGCAAATATTTCGTTACACACAATTAATATATGACTACTTGGATTTTTTTTCTTTCTGTCTGTTCTTTTGCAGCTGCCAGGGGTTGAGGCCTGTGAGAACTACACTTTCCGCTACGGCCGAAACCCCTTAATGGAACTCCCTCTTGCTATCAACCCCACGGGCTGTGCCCGTGCTGAGCCTAAAATGAGTACCCATGTCAAGAGGTTTGTGTTAAGGTATTTTGTTTTAATTTCACATAGTACAGCCCAGGGTTTATAGGCTGCTTAGGGTTATTTGTGCTTTCGTCTGCTGCTTACAAACCCTGTCGTCTTTGGCTGTGTATGTGCATGCCCAAATCAAAGGAATTGCTTTGTTGTCTATGCTAGCTGGCTTTAAGTGTCTGTATGTCTCAAAGAATTTTTAATGGGGTTTGTGGGTGTTTTCGGAGAAATCTTCAGTTTGTCTTGTATTCTTTCCTGTTATATGCCCAATTCCTACAGGCCTCACACCTTGAATAGCACCAGCACATCGAAGTCATTTCAGAGCACAGTTACGGGAGAACTGAATGCGCCTTACAGTAAGCAGTTCGTCCATTCCAAGTCCTCTCAGTACCGCAAAATGAAAACTGAATGGAAGTCCAATGTGTATCTAGCTCGCTCTCGTATTCAGGTCAGTTCTCATTTTAGGACGTGTATTAAAAAATTTTACTTAGACTTTTATTTAGATCTACTTTATATATACATTTTATATTTTTATATATTGTATGTAAAATATTTATATAAAACTTTTATTAAAATTGAAACTAAAGCTATTGCAAAATTCTTTCAAGTCTCATCCCAAAATTGGCGATTTTTTTGTGGCAAATCACTTCCCATAGACTTATCTTAAGTAAGATTTCTTTCTAATTATTGGAAATATCTTAAGAACTCATTTGTTACAGTCATCTAGGAAAAAGTTTCAAGTTTTGGGGTTATTTTTTTAGCATAGTTTTCAAAAACTTTGTAAAACATAATAAAAGTACAAATACACAGTGGAAGTATATGACATGCTCAGACCAAACTGAGTGAAGTGGCATGAGACTAGCGTGAAGAGTTCAATACTTGTTTGTATTCATAGTAATAAGAAATTTGTTGCTCTGTGTAATTCTTTTGGTGGTTTGCTCCGCAGACTATTTTGCAAAAGCTTTCTAATTAATCTTGCCGTGCATGAACACCGTTGTTTATCTTGGGTTGGACTTAACTGTGCTGTTGTGTTCCTATTAGGTTTCTCCGTTCTAGTAAGGCCCGCTTAATTTTTCAGTGAGTTTATAATCTTTACACAGTCAGGTGGCAGAGGTGTAAGAGAAGCTTTCTCACCTAGACAGAAGCCAACTACGTTTTCTTGCATCTTAAAAACGTAATGTAAAGCTGGGTTCTGCATCTTGGCTGTAACAACATCAGTTACTTATCTGTGCTGCTTCATTCCTTCTGGGTAGTTTACTTTTCACATGATTTTCTGCAAGAATGATTTTGGGGCATGGTGAGGAATGCAATGTAAATGT
>VYZV01010255.1:39233-43077 GCA_013401275.1 Pandion haliaetus
CATCCCAGGAGAGGGCTTTTCCTTCTATGCTTCCTACTGAGCCAAATTCCCAAGGGTCAGCTGTGAGCAGACACTCAGAGGAAGAAATCCATGAATTTCCACCTAATCCCAGGCAGCCCGAGCAGGGCCTAGCGGAGAACTGTCAACTGATTCAGGGCTGGGTGGTCACAGGAAAGATTTATAACCCTCACGCGTTCAAATTTTGGTGCGATGACCTGGCTCTGCAGCTGCAGCACTGAACAGATAGGGCTTTGGCCAAAAGTTGTTCACTGCAGAAACGACTGACACTGTCCAAAATGCCAACGCCTCCATCTGTTCCTGGAAACCAGCACCGGTCCCTAGGTCCTGGCAGGGGCTGGGCATGCAGAGGCTGAAGCCGCCGGCCCACACACACAGCGCTGCAATTGTGGGTATCGCCAATTTTCTGAAAAAGGTGCATTATTTATTTATCTAAGAGTGAGCTAGAGTATTTATGTTCCTTATATGAAGGAACAATCCAGCTGCAACTCAGTGGTCCATCAATTCTACGTTCTTGTCTGTTATGTAGGCTTAAAGACCGCATGTATTGAGCTGTTTCTGACAGCTGCCCCCAAATTTCCTCGCGGGAAGCAGAAGGTCAAAAAATTCTCTGTGGCAACAGACTTGGACCATAAATAAAACAAGCTTCTGCATTGCCTCTTGGAGGACTTGTGTGGGTTTCGATTTTTTATTATTTTTTAGAGAGACAAGGGCCACAGAAAAAAAAAAAGGCAGAGCAAGGCTACTGCCCAGCCAATGTGACAGAGCCAAAACAAATTTCGCAGCCTCCAGGAAAACCCAGCACACAGCTGGGAGCTTCACACTCACTCGTGGGAGCACTCAGGGTTGAACAGACAGGCGTAAACAAAGCTGCAGCCCACCCTTTCACCTCCAACAAGGACTGGAATTAATTCCACGCACAACAGCCACCCAGGTGTCCCCCCCGAGGAAGCGGGGGTATCGGTGTGAGGACAGGCAGCACAAACCCGCTCTGGAGCTGCCGCCACGCTGTGCCAGCTGGTTTTACGCCACCCTTGCTGCTGCTGAAAGGGTTCAGCTGGAGGCTGCTGTGAGCTGACACCCTGCGAATCTGTTCCAGCCCCGCTGCCCTGCAACAGCCATGTGGGAACCAGTTTCAAGCCTCCGGCTGCCCCTACGGGGGCTGCCTGACCCAGCGAGGCATGCAGCACGGGCCTCAGCTGACAGACGGCTGCTGAAGGGGGCTGGGGTTGTTTTTAGAGACTACTCTTGCTAGGAGGGAACTTGGCTGGTGTCTAATAATTATTCCCATTGTAATGCTTTATCTGGACAAACTTGCACTTCAGCCTATTGTTCTGGTTTACAATTAAACCCTGCTTACCTCGTTCCTCCCTGCCTGTGACTCATTGCTTCCATAACCGATGAAGGAGGCAAGAAGCTGCACAGTGGCAAGGGACTGCTCTTACCTGCTTGTTTTCTTCCTCTTGCTTCTCTCCTCCCAGGGTGACCGCCCTGGCAGACACCAATCTGTCACAAGTGAATCTCTCTTCTCTGCGGGAAGACGTGGGTCTGTAATTACTCCAACATTATCATTATTTGCCTCACGCTGCCCCAGATGTCAGTAACTGGATGCCAGAATATTTGTGCAGTTGGAAAATGTTTCTGCTGCCCAAGCGAAAGGGCAAGGCTGTCCCGGTGCTGCCGACGTCTGAACTGCATGCTTCCCAGGGAAGGCAAGTCTCTGCGGCGTGATGAACAAGGCCAACGTTGCTAAGAAAAAATACGCTGGGTAAGAACAGCTTTTCTCTTCTGCAGCAGCTTCCTCGCACTGAAGCAGCATCTGGGGCTGAGGCATGAAGTCAAAGAAAGGTAAATAGTGAAATAAATTAACTTGGGAAGGGGGACGAGTGGAGGGAAAAAACCCAAAGAGAGAAAGGATCCGTCAAAGCTTCCAAGATGTGAGGGAGAAAGAGCCAGCTGTGAAGAAAAGGGAGTGAAAACAAGGGAAGACCCAAGCTGTGTGAACACTAGTTTGCATCGGTCTCCAAGTAGGTGCTTTCTGGTCCAACAGCTACAGAGAGTAAGGCCATACCGATTAATAAAAAAATGATACTTTATTTTAAATGCAGCTATGGTCATGAATCATCAAAATAGACTTTGTAATAGTTACTTTGTTTTAAATATGAGGTGACAAATGACTGCTAAGAATTTAAACTACATGAAGTGTCCTAAAATTGTAAATTAAAAGAATTAAATTTAAATATTACAAATGACAATTTTCAGAAGATAAAAGGGAATAAAAGTATTTTCCAGAAAAAGTAAAATAATTTGGCCAGTAAAACCATACTAAAAATGTAAATTAATGAGATACTGCACATGAAATACTTGAAGAGGACTCCTTTCTGTCATTGTCATTTAAAAGATCCACAAAGCTAAAATCTCACAATTTAAATTACATTGCTCTAATAATTTCTCTTACTTAAAAACAGTTCAATAATCCAGGATAATCCAAGGAACTGCTGATAAATTGCACTTCTACATGTTGTTCTGCAGTGGGGCTGCTGCTATTACTGCTACATCTGACCAGGGACCAGTGACCACCTGGACCTTCTCATGCACACAGCTCTTCATCGCAGAGTATTTCTAAAGGGTCCTTGCAATGGTTGGGCCAGGTGTAGCAGCTAAGGGCTCCTCGCAAAGCCCTCCAGAATGACTTAAAATCATGGCTGAAGGGGAATCGGGTCTTGACTTAACGCTTCTCAGCCGCATCCTCGCTGTCTCAGCTCTCAAAATGCCACTGCTGAGGAAGAGACCCATCGCAGATGGCCATGGTCACGTACCCCTTGTGGCTAAGCGGATCTACCACCTTCATGCACTGCCCCACGGAGACCTGGTAGAGGCGGTTGTTTTTCTAGAGAAGAGAGAAAGACAGATGGGATTTATTTATTAAAACTTCTGTTCTACTCCACTGTCAAACTGAAGCCAAAACCAATGCTTAAAGGCTGAGGATGCTCCTTCCTGACAGATGAGCCTTTCAGCAGCCTCCCCGACACACCAGACCCACAGCAGCACCATTTAAAAGTCAGAGTACAGCACACCCCATAACCACGTTCAGATCTTGAAACGAAGGCTCTCGCATCCTTACAGGGACCCAGTTTGGATTTTGTTTATACCATAGTCTCTTAATGAGGTGGAGCGTTGGTCAAAACCATTCCCCAGCACTCAGCAAAGAGGGAGCCAACAAGGATGCAGTGCAGCACAGCCAGGTCCCTGCTCTGCATCTGACCAAGCCGTAGCAATGCCACTGTCCGCAGCACCCACGTCCCAGAAACCAGGACAAGGCCAGACCCTAGTCAAGCGTGAGAAGGAAACAGATCCTTCTCTTTTTTTTTTCCCCCAGAGGACCCTATCATCTCCCCCCACTAACAGATTGTCACAGTCACTTTGGGTACTTCGAGGGACCCTTTTTCTGTCTGGAAAGGGCTCTCTGCCCAACCCCAGCAGCTCCCATGGGCAGCAACCTCCTGCTCTCCTGCACAGAGGGAGCAGATATGTGAGAAGAGCCACACCAGCCTCTCCGTCACCGCTTATGGCTATAAGGAGATCTCCAGTGAAGCAGGAGAACATGGCAGGAATACACAACACTCCTCCAGAATACCCCCCCCCACTCTGAGCCTTTGTTAGGGGTTTGTGTGGCGCGATTTGGGGGGGTTTTTTTGTAGCGGGGGAGGGGGCCGCAGAGGTGGCTTCTTTAAGAAGCTGCTAGAAGCTCCCCCGGCTCCAAGTCGGACCTGCCTCTGGCCCAGGATGACCCAGTCAGTGACCGTGGTCGCGCCTCTGGGAGAAC
>VYZV01010255.1:43537-63630 GCA_013401275.1 Pandion haliaetus
GAGACGATGTGTGGCGAGCTGACTCAACCCCCATCCCCTGTTCCCCTGCGCCGCCGGGGGGAGGAGGTAGAAAACACCGGGAAAGGAGCTGAGCCGGGAAGGCGGGAGGGGTGGGGGGAGGTGTTCTGAGGTTTGGTTTTACTTCCCAATAGCCTTGTTTTTTATTTGATTTGTAGTAAATTCAATTGATTTTGTTTCTTCCCCAAGTTGAATCTGTCTTTCGCCCGTGACCGTAAGTGGGGAGTGATCCCTCCCAGTCCTTGTCTCGACCCACGAGCCTGCCTTTGGATTTTCTCCTCATCCCAACGTGGCCAGGGGAGGGGGTGGGGGGGGTGAGTGAGCGGCTGCGTGGTGCTTTGTTACCGACTGGGCTGAAACCAAAACCACGACAGTCTTGAACTGTAACTGACAGTGCACAGTTGGCCCTTCTCTGTACCAGTAACTCGCACACCTAACCTATTTCTTCTTGCTCCCACAAGTCTTCACTTATCTAAAGAGTCCCAGCCTGCTCACATATTCCTCATGTGAAAGGTGCCCCACGCCTTTGATTTGCCCTGCCACCCATCTCTGAACCTTCTCCAGCCCTAATTTAGCCTTTCTGAGAGGAAGCGACCAGCATGTGCAGTACAGGCAAGCTACAATAGTGTGATGACATTCTTCTGGTTTGGTTCCTATTCTTTTCCTAATCAATCCTAGTATTTGATTCACTTTGGTTCCTATTCTTTTCCTAATCAATCCTAGTATTTGATTCACTTTCCTTTGTTGTTGATCGTTACCGAGCACCAATCTGACACCGTTACAGATCCACCTCCTGCACCCCCAGTGGCAATGGCCAGCTCAAAGCCCACGTTTCACACACGAAGCCCAGATTCTCCACCACCACAGGTATCACCTAACAGTTACATGCATTGAAATTCATGGCCATTCTCTCAGTCTTGTAAAATCTTTGTCCGCTAACTCAAGCTGAATAACCTCTTAGCAGCAGCAGCAGTTTTCAGCTCCCTACTCCCACTACCATTTGCAGCTGTGGCTGTGGTACTTCTGGTGCAAGCATCAGACACACACAACCCCGGGCTCACGCAGTATCTGCCTCTGTATCTCCAAACCATGCTGGACTGCAACAGCCTTCCTTATTTGACTCCACTTAGGAACTTGTGCTGCCAATGAGCAGCACGGTATGAACCCAAGACAGTTTATGCAGAGCTGTCCTAGAAGGACAATAGGCAGTTCTGGCAGTGCTCTCCTCTTTGTTCAACAATATTTGTACTACAGACTCACTGCTATGCTGAGGGCATGTGAGGGAGCAGCCTCTGAATTAATACCCAGGAGCCAAAACACACGTATGCAGCACTGGCTCAGTTTTGTGAAATCAGCCACTCGAAACTCTTAAGTGATTAAACTAATGCGATGCAATTATAGGGCAGAAGCAACAACAAAAAACTCCTCTGTCAATCCTCAGCTCTGCCCTGTGCATCTTCAAGCACTAAGCAGAAATCACCACATGGACTGCTCCTGTCCCCCAGTCCTGCAAACACAACAAAGAGCTGTGGGGTGGATTTTGTTCTCTCTGGCATGACCCTGTGAGCCACAAGTGATGCGGATGGCTGACAAGCAGAAAAAAGGCTAAATAGGGCTGCAGAAACCTTCCTGTGTTGGAAAGGAAATGGCCTGCATGTTCCAGAGCTCAGGAAAAGTCTTATTCCGGCTGAAATGCAGCCACCAAAGCCCGTGTAACTTTTGTACAGGCTGCCTGAAATGTGGGCTGGGCCTAGTCCAGTACAACTGACTCGGTGCATCTGAGGTTTGGTCACAATTAAACTCAACCCTAATGTCCTGCTAGTGCTATTGTCACTTATTGAGACATTAATTACAAGCAACATACTATAGGCCAGACACTCCACTTACCCCGAACGTCCACTGCTGTGAGCCGCCAGACCCATGGCATTTCATGAGGCGAGGTGGATCAGACGAGCGAGTTTCCGAAACATCCAAGCAAAGGAGATTATTTAAAATCAGCTCATGATCTTCATTGTAAATCCAGACCTGAAAGAGAAGATAGAAAGACATTTAACCCATCGTTTCAGGGCAGGTGCCTTGCTTCTTTTGTTCAGCTACAGAGAAGATACTTTAGCATCTGGATGTCAGAGATGTGCCTTGCAATGCCCACTGCCTCTTTGCTGCCTTTTTCCAGCAACTGAAATGCAGCTGCAGTGCTCTATTGCCTTCCCAACAACACACAGCATTACCCCATGCAGAGGCACTAAAAGGACTGCTTGTGATTCTGCTCTGTAACTAGCGTTTTTAAAATTAAGCAGCCCCCATATGTTCCTCCTGTCCAGGCAGCTAGACAAGATAACGTGACAGGCAAGCAGTAGATCTCCAAGCAGGTGACCGGCCACTCTCTAAGCAAAGTCGTTAAGCCAGGCAGTAAATCTCCTTAACCAGCTCCATGGAGGGAGCCAGCACGGGGGCCAGAGGTGGATACTGGGTGACAGCAGGTGGCCCAAGAGCTGTGGGAAAGCAGTTTAGCAGGCACGCAAGGCCAAAAGGTATCTTCAATCTTCTCTGAAACCGCTGCCTTTGTCTATAAAGACATAGGAATTTATTTAACATAGTGCTCTGGGGTCAGCTTGTAGATGCTGAATGCTGAGAAACCAAAACCAGCTGTGCAAATTCTGGTGCCAGGTAGCCTACGTTAGTCTCCGCACTGGTCCCTGGGTCCTACTCCTTGCAGCTGGTGGCCTGGGCCTCAGAGATCTTTACTCAAGTAGATGATCACCAGCATCCAGGAGCTATCAAACTTTCTATACTGCTCTCTAGGGAGTGAGAAAAATTGCTGCTTTACCATTCCTATGCTGAAACTACATGCTCCATAACTGACAGGTTTATGGCCTTCTCTGCTCCCCTGCCAAACTGCTTTTGCTAGCTGTGCCGTGCTTACAGGGAGACCACCCCTCTCCATTTCACACCCACTTTGTATTGGCTGAACCAACATGAAAATGTCTTGATCTGGACCTCAAGAACCTACACAACATCTCAGCAGCTCACATAGCGGTGGGAACTGGATTCAGCTCCTCTCTGGGGCCCATCCATATAAAGCAAGAATGCACGGGTTCACATTTGCAGCTTCAACTCCATTTGGTTCCTGAATATACATGACATTAGAGAAGCTTCTCTGTGATCACACTGAAAACCACCATCACCTCTAACAAGAAGCAAGGACATGCTCAAGCTGTAAGTTTGTCCTCTCCTACATGCTACTTTAGCAGAAGCAGGTATTTTTGTTGTTGGCATATAAAAGTGTCAAGCACCTTCAGTTGCTGCAGTTCATGCCCATACCCTGCTGGCTCCCACGGGGCTGCCTAAACCTTGCTTTGGAGCAAGGCATGGCTGGCACACCTGAAGGTTCCAGGAAGCTGGACCATCAGCCTGGTCTAACTGCAGGAACTGCTGGTTCTCCCTCCCTCCTTCAGTGCTGCAAAGACTTGGGCTAAGATCAGTTAGGCGGAAGACGTGGAGCCCTCATAACTAACAGGAGATTCTATGCCAGAAAGCAAAGAAATTAAGGAACTTTGGTGTGTGCAACTCAAAATATCCTGAGCTACACAAGGGTAGGGAAAAGGAGAAGAAAATATAACGAAAACTCTAACTGCAGTGCAGGGAAGATACTGAGACCATCTGGCTAAACACCAAACTACTGCTATTCTGAATGCACAGTGGGGCCACCGCACAGTATCTCCCAACCTCGCTGGATGCTGAGCAGGCGACAGCATAGCTGGCCAGGTCTCTTCCTCTGCTGCCACTCCCAGACCTGACCTCAGGCTGCTTATCCACCTCCACTTTCCAGCATCAACTCCCTTCCCCCTGACTTCTGACCCTGAATTGAGCCCCTAGTAACAGTACCAGAAGTATCTGTACCTACAGGCACACTAAGTTCTTCTGGTGCACTCTTCTTCCAGCCATGTTTTGATTTCACACAGCTCAGTGCTGCAGTAACCATGTCTGCTCTGTGGTTGGTTTTTTTTTCCACTACACTTAAGAGTATAGGATATCAAATTCCAGGCAGAAAAGTCAGGCAAATATAACAAATTCTGGTTTCTCTCTTTTTTTTTGGTCTGATGAAACTAAAAACAGCCTTCTGGAGGGAGCTGTGATTTAGGACACTGCCTCAGTTGGACAGCATGATTGAAAAGCATACAGCTCATTCATTATCACATTGACTATTATAATACAGTGAAGGCCTCCTTTGAGGAAGTGCAGGTATTACATTAAAATTTGCCCTAACCTCAGGCATTCTCTGCCTTCTAACATACTTTTTCTGTTTAAACCCTGTCATGAGAAAGAAAGCATGGCAAGATTAAAGAGGAGGAGAGAATGGAGAAATAGCAGGACTTGCCTGAAGAGCACTATTTTTAAAACAAGAAGTATGACAAAGCCAAATCCAAACAACAGATGAAACTGGTCAGAATTGAGAGAGAAGACTGCAGTGACACAGAGAGCAGACCTTTAATCAAAAGGTGAGTAATGGCAACAACACAAAACAATGGTTAAAATCCAGTGTGATACTTCTCCAGAAAGGCTTATACAAGACAGCCAAAATTAATTTCAAACTAATTATGTGTTTGGTATAGAAAACAAAGGAAAGAAGAAAAAAAGGCCCAAATTTGGGACACATTATGGTTGCAAATTCAAATTAGAGTATCAGTATGAACTTGCAGATTATTAACAGATTCAAGCACGAGGAAAGCAAAGCCACCCCATGGGGGGTCTTTTGTTAGATAACTGCAAGCCTTTGCATACTTCAAAATTTATTAACTAGTTTGCTGCTGAAGACTGGAAGGACGGTGTTTAGCCCTTGTTGTTATAGGCTGTCAGGAGCAACAGCCCAGTATAGAAAAGAAAAATCTCCCAGCAGCCAGCACAATATCAATAGTCTGTCTTCAATAAGGCGCCTGCCTAGGATTTATACCTCAGTTCCAAGTGATGCCTTGTTTTATCCTGGTACATATTTTTTTAGAGAAAATGCCATTTTAAAGATTTGTTAAAAAAAAAAAAAAAAAAAGGTAACAGACAAGGTGCAGGGTATTTTCATCCTGCATCCATCTCCTAACACCTCGGAGAGCATCATTGTCAGATTTCAGTTTCTAAAAATGGAATTGTGCCCAGCTCCCACCACACAGGAAAGCAGCACCTTTAATTGTTGTCCCCCAGAGACACATGCTAACGACTGATCTGCTCCACAGATCTAAGGAAAATCACTGACCATTTTCACTGGGTCAAAAACACTGGGATGCAATTAGAATATAATTAATTGCTTCTGTTTTCAAATAAAAGCTAAAGAGCAGATATTATGGAAAAACTTCTCTCCATAATGAAATTGATCATGTTTGGGGTTAAATAAATTATTTAATTTGGTGAATGCTGCAGGATTGGCCTCTTTCTAGCAGCTCTTTTTTCCCTGCCTCTCAACACAGGCACCAGGATAAGAGGAAAGGTGCAAGGACCCCTTCAGTCTTGGAGTCCCGTGGCCCATTCAGCTGCCAACTGAGCCTTCTGAGGTCTTACATGTCCCCAGAGATATTCCCTCAAGCAAAGCATTTCAGACTGGGTAGTGCTCAGATGTCCGCCCAAGTCTCCCACCCATCAGAGTCAATGCCTTCACCTTTGGCTACAGGGGCACAGAGGTCCTGCTCGGGCTTAGTCACCCAGACTGCAGTAAGCTGGTTCAACTATCCCATAGTGGCAATGGGACCCACAGATGTGGATGTCCTAGTTTCAGCTGGGATAGAGTTAACTGTCTTCCTAGTAGCTGGTACAGTGCTATATTTTTGAGCTAGGTCTGAGAAGAACGTTGATAACACACTGATGTTTTCAGTTGTTGCTAAGTAGTGTTTGTACTAAGTCAAGGATTTTTCAGCGTCTCATGCCCAGCCAGCAAGAAGGCTGAAGGGGCACAAGAAGTTGGGAGGGGACACAGCCAGGGCAGCTGACCCAAACTGGCCAAAGGGGTATTCATGTATATGTGACATCACCTCTAGTATATAAACTGGGGGGGGCAGGGAGCAGGGGGGAATCACCACTCAGGGACTAACTGGGTGTCAATCTGTGGGTAGTGAGCAATTGCACGGTGCATCATTTGTATATTCCAATCCTTTTATCATTACTGTTGTCATTTTATTAGTGTTACCATTATCATTATTAGTTTCTTTTCTGTTCTGTTAAACCATTCTTATCTCAACCCAAGAGTTTTACTTCTTTTCCCGATTTTCTCCCCATCCCACTGGGTGGGGAGGGAAGTGAGTGAGCGGCTGTGTGGTGCTTAGTTGCTGGCTGGGGTTAAGCCATGACACTAGGGTAAGCATTCTCACTGCTACAGCAAAGCCAGCATGCGTATCCTTCTGGTCACCTACAGACAGATGCCTAGCACATGCTAGAGTTGGTCTTGTGGGCAAAATAAATGGGAAGAGGTCCAAAGTATGAACTCTGTTAGTATCAACCTTTCTTACACAGGTGCAGCTTAGGAAGAACTGGATTTTGAATTTAGTCCTTTCAAAATGTAGTTTTAAATTTGTAAATACTCTGAACTAAGGTTTCCTAGGGCTTCTAGTACCTTCAGGAATTTACTTCACTCCCATATAACACAAAGAAAGCACCAGCCTTCTCGATTGATTGCTAAGACAATTTCATTAATCTCACATACAGATAGGCAGGTAGAAACAGGGCTTCTCATCATACACAGCCCAACGAACAGTTTCAGTAATGACTACAGTTTAACTCCTTGCAAGGACAGCAGTGTGACAGTGCTGAAGACTGGATATTGGAGCTTTTTTGCTCTCTCGTTTTACTAATACTTGGATTTCCTACCTGGTTTCAGGTTGCCACTGTTGTTAAAGGAGGCACGATCTCCACTCCCTCCATAAACCCCTATATCCCAGTGATATCCCTCTGGGATTATTTTTACCATAATAAAGAGACACATGGCTATGTTACTGAACTTTTTTTTTTTTTTTTAAGATAAAATTATTCCTACAGTGAGATTAGTTAATGTAAATAGATAATAGCTAGCTGAACTACTTCAAAGGAAATTCAATTGAGGAAAGGGTTCAAATGGTGCCTCATCATCTAGAAGGATGGCCTATGCTATCATTTCCTTTTGAAACATGGAGTTAACTGTAGAAGATTTTGAGTCTAGTGTCAATACAGACAACTGTATTAAAACAAAACCTATCACCCGACCTAAGGAAAAATAATAAATCAAAGTATCTGTCATAGATAGAAAATGGAAGCTCACTGTTCCTAGGGAATAAATATTTCAAAATTATATGAAATAAACCAGGAAGCATCAGCCTACCCTCTGGCTTTCAGAGTACAGTGGAGTGTAGCAAACAGCATTGCCAACTGCCAAAGCTTTGTGGATATACACTCTTTATTTGGTCTGCAAATTGCATTAGCACTAGAGGAATGCATTGAAAAATTTCAGTAAATACAAGACAGTAACTACTACAGAAACAGCCCGTTGCGTAAAAGAAAACCCCTGCCATGAACCGTGCCAACAGGAGCAGCATTCCAGTACTTTCATCAATTACAATCTGTCGCTTAGGTTGGCACTACTGTATTATTCTGTCAGACAGTTTTTTAAAAGACAAAATTCAGCTTAAGAGCACAAAAAGTGGCCTCAGCACTGAGGAAGAGATGTGCCTAGCAATTTGCATCATCACAGCTATTTGCATATACTTCAGCTCCTGTTATTATGGATAACAGTGACATCAGAGCACCAAATTACTTGTGAAAATCATCAGAAACAGCAAAGTTTGGTGGTCTATAATCATTATTTTAAGCTACTGCTACCCTGAAAACCCAATATCCTCCTGAATGTTGTTCCAAAGCAGATACATGCTTTCTGTTTCACAGTTCAGTGTGTTGCTGATGTTTTATGGCAATTGTTAGAGGTATCAAAGAATTGTGTTCCTTGAATAGTTTATGGAAAAGCAACAAGCAGACCAAACTTGCACATCTTCACACTCATCCTGGATGTGTTGTATCAGAAAAGCAAACTAACAGCCATGATCCAGAGGTTTAGGGATTAAGAACTTACAGAAGAACTGCACATGTGAGCACATCCTTCTAGACTCTGACTCTTGAACAGTTTATAAATGTAAGAATACATGCTTTAAAAAGTGCTACAAGAGTGTTAACAGAGCTTTTTTGAAATTCCCAGCTCACAGCAGTTATCTTTTAAAGGCCCAGAGCACAGGTGCACATGCTTAGACACCTTAGCACCATCCCCAGCTGGAATGGCAACAGTCACATTTTCAAAGCTTAATACATTGCTAAGTAAAAGAAAGGTTAAATTACTGAAATGAAGTAAACACACAGAGGAGAGGTTATGACAACACAGAAAGTAAACCTTAAGAGTCAACCTAGCATATTTGAAAACAAATAGTAGAAAAAAATCCGCATAATTCAGTGGACTGTAAGAGGAGATTTCTTGGAAAAGGAACTTGGCTTTAAGCACTTAGGTCAGGAAGAAGGCAAGCATACAAGAGCTACATGATAAACCAAATTTCTTTCAGCTGTTAGATCACAAACACTCCCACTAGTTAGACCTATGTTGGTCATTGTGCTTCACTCCAAAACCTTCCTTTTTAGTGTTCTTTGGTCCTCTTCCACATTTGTCATTAACTACTTCTACTCCTACTCCTTTAGAGCAGTATCTAGCCCAAAACCTGCTTCAGCCTCCTTGTTCCCTAGTGACTACCTGATTAACCTTGGCATGATGGTTTTAGGTAGAATCTACACCACAGTTTCTTACTTCCACTTTTCAGACATCTCCAGTCTTTCATGATGACCTTTCAATGTGCTTAAGTATTTTCTATCCTCCTTCATTACCGAAGATTTTGTGGTATGCACTACCTTATGCATTCTCAGTTTTGTTTCCAGAAAGAGGTCAGACACACTACTGAATTTCAGGAGAGTGTTTACTTTGGCAACCTTTGCAGTTGCTTCACATGACCACTCTTCAACTACAAGATTTCTCATTCCATGTTAGTCTTCTGTTTTCAAAATTCACAATCAGGTCTTCTGCTTCTTCTGTTACTTCAGACCTCTCTTCACTGACCTTCATTCTACATGATCCTGTCACCTCTTCTACTTGTGCTATTTCTAACTACAAAATTTTCATCACTTATTCCTAAATTTGTGTTCAATCCCCAGTATTACCCCAAACTGAGTATTTCTGTTACAGTTAATGAAACAACCTAGTTTTCATTATAACATTTGTGAGACACAAATTTTTAAAATATTTTCTAGATGCATCACCTTTGTGAGAACTACTTCCCTTATTAATTTTTTCTTTCTATAGCAAAAAGATGAAACTAAATGCCACTGTCACGTCAACTCCTAGAAAATAGGGTAGTTTAATGTGCTTGAGTAATTTTTAACTTTACTTAATGATGATCATCTAAGTCAACTTCAATTAAAAGTATTACCCATAATGGTGATAAAACTGCAAGTTACACAACATCTGTTATTTCTTTTAAAGCAAGAAGTTAAGTGAGAATTTGAAATTTCTTAGCAGCCATGAAGGTTAGAGAAAACAAAGCAAGCAAAAACTAAAGGCAAAACAGATTTGCTTGTAAGGCCAATCTCATGACTTCAATGAGTCTGGTTTACACACACACACAAACTTTTCAAGGTCAGCTCTTACATGCATGAATCATCTATATTAAACAGAACACCATTTTCCAGTCAGAATATTACACAGAAGATAATTTTCCAACCAAAAGAACTGCAATCAATGAGTTTTAAGGCAGCCCAGTTTTCTTTTCCCAGCCTTTTGCATGTTTTCCCAGGTAGACTGCACCTTGCCCCTTCCAACTTACTGAGCAGTAGCACGTATTTTTTCAAGGGAGGGTGTTACCTATTCACAGAGCAAAAGCAGCCTGGAAAGAGATAAACAGCAATAACTTGTTTCTGTTCCTCAAGGGAAAATTAGCTATCATCAAATGAAATCAGCACCAAGCGGCATCAAATGATTTCCACAGAAAGCACTGCTGTGCTGTGGTACTCCCTGCCACAGGATGCTGAAAGTTTACATGAGGTCAAAATACAATTAGACACTCATAAAAACAAAAAAAATCTTACAAAAATACCATCTCTGGCTTAGAAAAACACTAAGCAAAGTCACAAAAATACTGCCTGCAAAGTGCACACTCATCTTCCAGAGTAACTGTCTGCACTGTGTATATTAAGCAACACACCCTTAACTTGCTGCCAGTGGGCATCCAGGGGACAGGATAGCTGGGTACCTGCCTTTCACCAGACCCAACACAGGCTTTATTAGGCCAAAGGCATAAAACAGATGGTTCTAGAGCAAAAATCAGCTGAAAATGCCAGTGGGTTGAGTGTTACCAGAAACAACAGTCAAAAGCTTCCAATACTCCAGAAGTTTCTTGCTATTTTTATAAGCAGAAGCTGTTAAATGTCATCTCCCTCTACATTGTGCTCATGTATCTATATCAAGATTGGTCAAGAGGACATGGAAGAAAGCTGGCTGAATGCACTCTTGGGATTTATTAGGAGAACAAAATAAGCCTCATGGCAGAAAACCGTAGTGTTGGTTAACATACTTGGTTGGAGAACAAAATCACTGTGAAAGAAGATAGCACAGCCAGTTTTTTTATGAGAACTAATTGCATAATTTACCACTAGTAAACTAGATTCATGAGAAAAGAAGGCAAAGATAAACAATCAGAGCACTAAATTTGTCTTTCTCAGCACCAAAAGGCTAACTGAAGTTTCTGTCCCCAGGAGAAAAATCAGAAAAAGGTTTTGAGAAGGAAAAACAATTGGCTTCCTCCTCCAGCCATGTGGCAGTTCACTATTAAAAACATTGCAGGAAGGAGAAGGGAAACAGTAACTGTGAGGACCCAGCTGTTCTTACTGCAGACATCATCCACAGGCAGTCACTTTTGCTTCCTCGCTCACCGACTGAAAGGCTCAGAAAGCAGCATAGCACCTTTGGCACTGTAAATGCACAATCACTGTGCCAATCAGCTACTGTTACATTTACACAGTTTTACAAGACTTGCTGACTTTCTTACAGCCAATGGAAGAGATCACATAAGAAAACCTTCATTCCCGTTCCAGCTTAAATTCATCCATTTAACACAGAGACCTACAACTTGGTCATAGCGATGATCACTTAGTACTCCAGAGGCAAAGTGCAGGGATACATTACTTAGTCCTAAATGGCGACTGGAGACCATGTGTCTAGAGTCAACCACACTTATCCAGACACTGGCTAACACCTTGCACACTGTCTCTGTCACATTCAACTGGTGAGGCCACAGGTAGGAGGCAGAAAGTCCCATTAGTTGACAAAGCACACAATTTTTTTGTTTGGGACTATCACAAATCATCCTGCTTCTACTGCTGCAGTTTCCATTTCCTGAAAATTACTGCCCATTTCATAAATTATCAAGTTAGTCTAGCATAAACCACCTTTGGTAAAGCTATGCTGCATTACATCCCATGCTCCATTTATTTTACATCTTTGATTACTTTTCTCTTAAGATGCAATCTAGTTTTTAGACTTGGGTCCCATAAACTCCTAAATCATAATGTTCTAAATGTAGTTCTTAGCTAGGTAAAAGTCTTTATTACATTAGGTGAAGATCTCTCTACCCTGGAGATTGTTTATCCAAGTCATGAATTTGTGTTGCCTGAAAGAAGTGGAATAACAAAGGCTTCATGTAGTAGCATAAAACCCCTCATTAGATTTTCACATCCATCCCCAATTAATCCCCAGATCAGCAATTCATCTGTAGCCAAAGAATTTTCTAAATTCCTTAGAATTCCTTCTATTTACAATAATGACAAATCATTCATTCGCCCCAAACTACAACCTCTCCAGCAGCAGAGGACTAGTACAGTACACAAAGAACAGCAGGCCAGGAAACGGTTGCCTTAAATCCCAGTATGAGGAATTGACTGAAAGAGCTTCTACAAATTCTGAAGTGTTAATCAGTGGATTATGAACCCATCAGGAGCCACTTAAGGATAGTCTTCAGCCACATACAAAGATTCTTGCCATAAAAGATAGAAGAATATAATATCCAACACTCAGCATTAGTAGGTACAGAGCAGTAAGCTCCATGGTCTGCTCAGCCAGCCTTGCAGTTTGAACGATACTCTGAAATCGGTCTGCTTGCTGATGAGATGTTATACTAGGACATTTTGCCAGCAGGAAAACATATCAGCAATTTGTAAGATGTGAATCACTAGTCAATATACTTAGGAATATCCTACCTGGTTTTGATCGTTGTAGTCGCATTCCCGAACCACTACCAGGCCTCCTTTCTGACTTGGGTGGCCCTGGGCGACCAGGCATTTGTTTGTTTGAAGGTGATACAACTACAAAAGGAAAACAGTTTGGTGGGCAGAATAAACAACAAACATTACATACCAAAGGGAACGTATGGTAATGCTTTGGAAGCCCTAGAACTCAGTGTGCTCACAAAGAAAACCCCTTCTTCCCTTTTAAAATACTATTTTGTTTTTCAGGTAATTTGGAGAAAAAACAGCATTAAATGGTTCCATTTTGTTTCCTAATTACATCAAGATTTCCCTCTTTATGGTACAAGTGCAGTACACACAACCTGGCTCAGCACGTGCTGGCCACACTCTGTCAAGTTGCTTTCCCGTCTTCACTCTCCATGAAGTCTTGGGTCTGAGATACTCACTAGCTCAGGAATATCGACTGTACTGTATAAACTACATTTTGCTACAGTTTAGCTTAAACATGTCTCCTCCTACAGCCTCTCTTCATGAAGCAGGACAGCCTCTTTGAGAAAAGAGAAGGAATTACTTAAATAAAAACAACTTCAGAAACTTAATGTTGTTTTCAAACTGAATTTCAAGAGCATTTAGGTAACTGAAAAGCCATAGTTACCAGCTATGTTATTTTAATGACAGATCAGGGAAGAAGAGAAAATTTTACAAACACCCAAATGCTCATTCCAGTTCAAATGCACTACCTAGTCTGATTTGGAGTAATGTTGTATCAGTGGACTAGATTCGGGTCAGGAGCCTGTCCTGTGATGCAAAACGGGAAGCATCTACCATCAAAGCAAACAAGGAGGTCCGCAGCAAGTTAGCAATCTCTCTCCTGGTTTGGGCAATGATGCCCACCCTGGAAGTCACCCAAAAGATCTTCTGCAGAGTCTGAAGATTAGGTTGTCCTATTCCAACAGTCAAGAATCATTAAGACCTTGATGTATCCCCCCAGAGTTACTCAGCAAGACAAAACCACCTCTATTCTGGCTTTAAATTACACGCATGCCTTGAACTAACTGGTGGCCAGCAGAAGACTTCAGCCTGATTATTTTTCTTCCCCTGATGCGGTGCGGATCAGGCCACTCAGGCAGCAATTGCTGCCTGCACATCAAGAATTACACTGCTCACAGCCAAGGGTACAAAGGAGAAAGGCAATTATTCTAGCAATGGCCACAACTCTGCCATTTCCTCCCTCACAGCAAAGGGCCCAGCTCTCTACCAAGTGCATGGGAGTGCATTTGACAGCCACTGCGTGTGTGCTTATGTGGGAGATGGTAGGGCCCCAGATCTGGCATTCACAGTATAAGTAATTATTTCCAATCTGGAGCTGAATGTAGAGGAAAAAAAGAATTTGCTGTCCTGAACTCAAGGCCAGGCTGATTAATTAGCTAGCTGCATTTTCTTATGAAGACTTACATAGCTGTCTGGGCATTTGTATTGATTCAACAGATTTTTAAGAAACCAAAAGACACCTCCAGTAAGTGAAAGAAAGAACTGCTCCATCACAAGATAACAAAAGTTAGAGAGCGCAAATACCAAATAATATCCTTCACTGAACACCATTTCTGGAAATAGCTGTCCCAAGGCACATCAACAGCCTCCTCAAGTGCACCATGTTTCTCCTGTCCCCTACACACATCTGAAACAAATTACACATAACTGTCTAAGTAATATTTCCTCACACCCCAGAGACTTCTAGGAGAGATCTCATTTTCATCATTCTTCACTCAACAGAAGGCTTTCAAACCATACAGCTACATGAGTTTTATATGATTTTTGTCTTTGTTTTTATTGGCCATGATGATCAGCATTTGATAACACTGTTAAGAACTGTCACAATTTGTGATCATTACAGTTCTTCCCAGCTGTCAAACTAGCGCTTATCTCTGGCCCAATTAGTTTTTGAGAATAAGATGGGATTTGGAGTGATTCATCCCAAATCCTAAAGAGTCTGGCACACAGTGGTGACATTGGCTGATCATTCTGTTCCTTGTAGGCATCTGGAAATAGTTTATACGATCAGAGCCAAAGCTGACTCTCTCACACAATGCTGGGTATAATTCTTGAACCCTGGAGAACCAAGCCAAGGAGCTGCATTTTTCTTTGTCTTGTCTCCCCCTTCTTAAAGGGTGCAAAGTTTTTCTCCAAATTAAGGCATGGGAAATTATTGCCAGGAAGATTTCCCCTTAAGTGTTGTTGAGGGATTCAGATCCCTCAAGTAGCCTCCCCCACATCAGCAATTCCTTAGTTGAACTTCTGTCTGAATGAAAGCAGAAAGCTATTAAATTTAAATGGGGAAAAAAGAAAAAAAAAGAAAAAAGGTCTGACTAGGGGAATAACAACATTTAACAACTAGGAGAATCAGCCCATTATATCAGTTTTATTCAGGGAAACTACGCATGTTTGCCCTCATAAGTAACTTTACAGCTTGTCTGGCATACTATTATAAAAATACTGCACAAATCGTGGATTCCCAGATAGCTGCTTCCAAGCAAAAATCTAATGATGTCAATAGGTTCTGCATGAACTCAGGTCCTCCAGCCTGAATCTACTTGCAGGACCAGCAACCATCAACAGCTACTGCAGCATTACCTTGTGGAGAGGGCTACATCGCTATTCAATGCTTCCAATTATTGAGCTAGAAAGGAATCTGCTAACCATAATCTATGTGCACATGAAATAAGTTTCTTCAAAGGTCTTCTCCTTCACAGAGAAGACCTTGAGAATGTTGTCTTGGGTTTGAAGTTATCCATTATTTTTGGGAAGTGTAAAAAGAGCACATCAGACCAATTTGGCACTGGAGAAAACAAATGCACTGTATGCTGGCTTTGCCTTTGCATACAAACCCATAAATATAAGTGTCAGAGCTAAGGCAAGAATTTAATCATGATTTCCTTCATCAATACATGTAAAAATGTCTCTTCACTTCTACTTTGAAGAAAAAAAGGAGCAAAACTCATTTTTTGTTCATTATCTAACAGTCAGGACTAGAAAAGCCATAATCACTCTCAGATGCAAATGTTCATCTTTGCAGAAAATTATCCAGTAAAAGCAGTGAGTTTGGAAACTAATTATATCGTACCCTTATCATAAACCAACAGAGCATGAATATTTGAGGCCAAATTTGTCTCTATCCAAATCCACCTTCAGAACCAACAGCCACGAAAGAGCATTCTAAAGACATCAAAACTTCGTAACTCAGAGCTTTGAGGTAAGAAACCTCATTGAATAGTATCTAGTCTGAAGTTGACCTGAAATCCAGATCACAGTGAAACTGATTTGCCTTTGTCTAAAGATAGAAATTCCATTATTTTCAAGACAGCTTGTTGCAAAACTAAATCTCTATGTTCTATGGAAACAGACTATTTTTCCTGTATTTAAGTAAATCTTTCAGAAAGAATCTCAAAATAATAAAAAAAACAGTATTCTGTATTTTTAAGAAAGTTTATCTTACCCTTCCACGCTGGATTATTTTCGGTCGTTTCTGTGCTCTATTAATAAAAACTGGCTGCGGAGCTTTGGCATTGGGCCCAGATATTTGCATCTCAGGATAGATATTATCTAAATACCACTTAAATGACTTGCAATTCAATCTTTTTCTCAGTTCTACACGGTCGGTAATATTTCCATAGCTCCTCATCCTTAGCTCGGGTCTCAAAGCAAAATACTGCTCCTGTATTTAAGAGAAACAGGTTGGGTGCAAGGGGAGAAGAATTTCAGATTATTGATTTCCAACTTTTTCCTGTTTGCAGAACTCTCAAAGTTTCATTTCACTTTGCTAGTGCTTTCAACCATTAAGTTTGAAACTGGCAATAGGAAATTCCAGTGTTTAGACTGCCACAGGAGGTGAGATTTGTCTTGCCTAACTCTGAGCTAATCTTTCTAGACTGCTTTTTTTTATGAAGACACTTCTCAGGCATAAATCTGCTGACCTTTTTTAGATGCCAACTTGAGGAGGAAACAAATCAGCCCTACACTCCATTGGCAAGAAAGGCATCCTAGACTCGTTAAGTCAGAAACAGATGTGTGTATCACCATCATCATCACCTTGCAAAGGTTTCTTTAAATTAGTTTGATTGTAATTGATTGTTTTCACTGTTGTGGGTTTCAAGTGTGTTTTGTCTTCCACAGTTTCCAGCCTTCCAACTTTACAAGTTACCAGGGCAAAAAAAAATCCATATCAGAATAAACCTATAAATGGGACTATCTTGTGAAGTTCAGTGGGACCATGCATTTATTCACATGAAGAGTAAGAACTGTCACCTGGGCTTTCTGCGAAGCCCAGTTTTTTCCCCTTCATCTACATCATCTCCAGAAAGGCTCCCACGATGTTATTTTTTCATGTTCTAATTTATGATTATACTCGGAATTGTACCTGGTTAGGCAAGGACAGATTAAGATTCCGGCTCAATCTTACGTGCTGTTCAACTGTAATGCAGAGACAATGGGGACAAACAGGAATTCGTGAATGTACAATGTGGCACGAATACTATTACCAAGACCAGAAGAAAAATCCCCTTGTAGAGTCTTTAATTCCAGCTACATTTACAGAGCTCATAGAAGAGGCATTGTATTTGCACATTAACTCGTTTACTAGATATTACTTAGAAATCAGTTTTCAGGGCACTGAGCTATGGTATTTTGTTGGATTAATCTCTAGTAGACATCTGGAATTTACTTACTGTAATGTGGTTCCAACAGTTTTAAATTACCTACTGCTATCTCTGATATTCAGATGACAGACACCGCCATTTCAAGATAAATTACATATCTGTCCTTATCAAGATCTTTGAGCATTTGGATGCACTTGATGTATCACTGGTATTTTAACAGCAGAGGAAGGGGAAGCATTAAGTACATTGGACTGTTGGACAGCTCTGAAGGAAGTTCAGAGATAGACTGGACATCACTATCAGAAATTGGTCTGCTTAAAAAAAGTAGCTCTGCTATTCCAAT
The DNA here is from genome assembly GCA_013401275.1 of Pandion haliaetus. NCBI lineage: Eukaryota > Metazoa > Chordata > Aves > Accipitriformes > Pandionidae > Pandion > Pandion haliaetus. The sequence goes on from VYZV01010255.1 coordinate 60,830, forward strand.
TGCCTCTTTCCTGGATAAATTTCAAATTTTAGTATCCTACCTTTTCTGCATTATTTATTTCCACTGTATACATGAACTTACTTCTTTCACATTTTTCTTTTCACAGTTATGAAAATTTTGCTGTTTGCCTTCCATTATGCAATTTTATTTATTAGATATTGATATTTGCTCTTTGCTGCAAAACAGGTCCTTTAAGTCTTATCTTTGTACTATTCATCACACAATCACTTCAGTAAATTATACAGGCCTTAAATATTTGCATTACACTTGTAAAAACAAAAATATTTCCAGGCTTGCCTTCCATACGTAAACCTGTCATAATGAGTGTCTCTGGCAACTATCAGAGAATTAGATTAGAAACAGCTGGAAACGTTCAGGACACAAATCTGTGATAAAAGACTGCTAGAATCAGCAGTTTAAGTCCTTGTTGGACAAAGCAGTATTAGCTGGAAATTATAACAGAATCAATTCCAAGCTTCAGAGAAAGCCATCGTTAATCATGAAACAACTGTGCCCAGACACCAATAAAAGGGAAAGTGATAGATCAAATCTACCAATGCATTACTGAGATGGAGAATGGAGATAAAAATTAGTGACCCCTAATAGGTTCCTCAAACTGACTGAACATCAAGATAAAGGATGGTGTTTGAAACATAAACCTCTAAATAATACAAAGTTAATAAAATATGTCTTGTATAGAAATTGTAGGGACCACAGGAGCTGGCCACACAGCAAATCCTATGGTCTCACAAAGCAAAGATGTCCTCAAGTATCAGAGATCAGGGCTTCACAAAAACCCGATCTACGTTCAAAAGCATCAGTACCAAGTTCTGAAGACAAGGAAGGAATACGCTTGCCCTTGAATCCAGAAGTTAATCCTGATTGATCTTCCAGGGCAAGACAGACTAAGAATCAGACTGCTAATTAAAAAAGAAAGCAAACAGCCAACCAAGAAAAACCCTGTCTCACCAACATGGAAACTACCTGAAGGTGTATAGCAGTATATGCCTGCCATGTAATACTGATTTGGACAAAGCGATGCAGAGCTTAAAAGAACTTTCATCATCTTTTACTTCATTAAAAAGGCATAAAACTGCATCTCCTGCAGGTAGCAGAAATAACAGGGAGGAGCCTTGAGCATTCAAAAGCCAAATAAATGATAGTCCTACAGAATTTAGGTATTCGTATCAAATTTAACATTAGGAAATCAGACTACAGAACGAAGACTCCATTAAAGGTGCTAACAGACTCCACTGAGATACAGTCCTTTGACAAACAAGCCAGTTAATAACCTTATTTCATCACCTAGAATTGTCTCTTACCTTATATTCATCCATCCACACATGTGCCAGCCTCAGTGAGTTATGAGCCATAGTGTCCTGTCCCCCTGGTGAGCCATAGGGACGCCTTTTACGGAAAATGTGTCCCACCCTGGAGCAGGGAATGATCAGAAGTCTACCACCACACATCCAGATCTGTCCATACAAAAGCAGAACATACCTCATCGTACGCATACTGACAAGGCTCACTACCTCCTCCCCTTCTTCAAGGGATACTTAGGTAGGTTTATGCATTATGACAGAATTAGGTGTCAGCAATGTTGTCCTACACGTCATGCTTTCTGACAAATCAAATTGTTAGATCTTCAGGTTAAAAAAAGACTATTGTTGTCGTATCATCACACTTTCCACATAACATGACATGGCTTTCACAAAAGAAATAGTAAATTTTCTAAAATTTTATGCTCTAATGACCTACTAGAAAACACTGAAATATATGGGCTGGGATTCAACTTGCAGATTAAGATATCTAAATCTATTTACCTACATGAGAATTACATGTCCACACTTCCACAATATATAATGAAGATCAGTCAGTATCACCATGGGAGCCTGAAGATCTTTTCAACTAAGTATAAGCACCTATTTTACACAGTTGTTTGTTTCTGCTAAGTATACGGCAACTCAAAAATACTGTTCACATTCAGATGCTACATTTAGGTGCCTTAATCCAGCTCCATTGCACCCCCAATCTAGACTTCATTTACACTGTATTTCCATTTATTTCTTTAAATTTGTTTTTAAACTTCAGCTTCCAGCAAATTATCATCATTGGCCCTTTTGTTGGACTAGGGTGTTCTCCAATCTCAGAAGATCTTCTCACGTTAGCAGTTTATAATCAAGTCACTTTTCAAACTCCTCCTGGATAAGATGAAGACTAAACTTTACAACTCTCCCCCAGGGAGACGGGGCTTCCAGACATTATAAGGCTCTCTGAATATACTCCAATTTTTCAAAGCCTTTTTTATTGAAACTATGTTGAAACTTTTATATTGAAACTATTACACAGTAAATATAATTTCCTAATACTCCATATACTTCTACTCAGGTATCTAATAATTGTATTTTGTACTGAAGACTTGAAAGATTTATGAGATGTCAGTTCTTATTTTTGATCTCTAATCTTGATTTCTCTAAAGCCCCAGTTTGACAGATTTCTCTAAGGTTTTGGGGGTTGTGTGTTTGGTTTGGGGGTTTTTATGTTAACTTTTTAATCCCCTTTCCATATTTGTCATGATAGCATACCATTTTCAGGCAGACTCTTGTCAATCCTGTTGATGAATCCNTCAAGCAAAACCCTGGCAAAACCGGTGATGAATCCACTTTAAAAAAAGTGAAGAGGTAAACGGGACACTGAGCACAAAAAGTTGTTTTTCTTTCAGTGGAGTATCAGGGAAAATGAGATAAAATATAGGAAGTCCAATGAAGTATCAGTTTTGAATCCCCTGATTACAACTTTCT
>VYZV01010255.1:64721-80943 GCA_013401275.1 Pandion haliaetus
TATTACTTCCCCATATTAAATTAAATCAAGAAACAAGGTCCAAATTTAAATTATACAAGCAAGGATGCTGGTAAAAGAAATGGTACTCTGTCTCATAGATAGACCTTAAATACCAGGAGCAGTGCTGTTTCATCATTGATGCAGTGATCAATGTATTGGTAAGTTATTTACAGTTTCTGTATTTGCATAGATGTTCTTTTTGGCATTTCCCAGTTTTTCACCTTGTCTGTGTGTTACTAGAATGGTGCTCTCTATTCTGTAAAAATCAGTGTGTGATCCCCACTGTACAGTCTCTAGGTTGAATTGCTACTGTATCACACAGTTGTAATATGTGGATGCCCTAGAAGAGTATAAAAAAAAAAAAAAAAAAAAAAAAAAAAAAAACATAAAAAAAATAAATTGTAAAGTGGAAAAAATTANNATATGATATGATAGTTGGAACATATGATGGGCTGGGAACAAGCTTTTTCTCATCCTTGTTAATAAAAACCTGTGACGAAACCAAGCCTAAGTCTGAATTTCCTTGCTTGTTCTCAGACAATTTTCTGTTACAGTTTCTGTCACTTTAAAACCTGGGTTGAAAGGTTGCTCTCAATTTTTCCATCCCTGACACCAAAATATCTATTACAAAGGTCTCTAAAACGTAAAACATAGGACTTTCCATTTGATGGAAAGCCATTTTCAAAGGTTAAATAGCAATCTAGCTTCTTTTTCAAAGCAGGCAGAGACCTCCAAGTCGGAAAAGTCTCTTTCGCACTCAGAAAACGTAATCATTTTAGGTGATTAGACTCCCTTTAACTGTAAAGTTCTCTGCCTTTTCCATGGGAGTTCTTCCTAAAAGTGAGTTGAAGGAATGCAACAACAGTGTTGAACGTAGCAAGAACTAACCTTCAGGCATTCCCCAGATCAACTGTGAGAGCCGTTCTTAACAGAATATGGATTTAAAGACTTTCTATGCTGGTTCCCCATTCATGTTTTCCCAGTCTGTCCTTTCCCTTCTGGCTTCAGAAACTGCCACAGTGACACTTCCCAAACAAGTCAGTCAAACTGTCAAGTAACTTAAGAAGTTTCCTGGCTTCTCAGACCAAACCTTGTGATGGGTAGACATGGAAAGACTAACTGCAGAGCTGTCAGATGACAGCAGAGAACCTTGTCCTGGAGCTGCTTGCATCAGCCTGAAATGTTCTTCATTTACAGTCCAAGAAAAAAGCATGAAACAGAGATGAGATCACGCAATTCCTGATTCACTTTGCAAATCTTATAAAAGTACCACATTATCTGCAAGGAGTAACTGCAACTAGAAAAAACACAATCAGCTTCTTGCCATTGCTCTACCAGCACTGGCTCTTCTCATGAAGGGATTCATGCTGGGACAGCTCCTATTCTCATGTCTGAACCATATGTGCCCGCTACTAAAAAAAAAGTGTCTACTGACATCATTTTTTAACGGTTACGTGTCCAGCAGGAACCAGATATTGCCAGTTCTGTACAGGCAGGACAGCCATCAGTGGTTAAAAGATTAAGGAAGGTAACTTTCAAGTCCTAGCATTAAGCTTTACCAAGACTTTTATTTCAGACCAATTCTCAAAAGACCACAAAAACAATACAGACTGGCTTCCAACAGGCAGTTTTACGCATTTGCCATATTGTGCAAAGAGACAAGTCATCTTTTAAAGATGGTTTTCACATCCACGTGTGTTCATTTAGGAAGCTTTATGACAAAATAATTGCTTATTTGAGGAAAAATACAAATGAAATCTAAAGAAAAAAAAGTGTTGTTGACATAGAAAATTACCATATGCTCTTATGTTCTCTCCCATCAGCTAGGAAACCACCTTTCTATTACCACAAGAACATACTTTCCCAATCTAGCAATTCTTTAGCATTTCATCACAGAAATTATAGAGTCTATATTAGTGAGCTATGCAGGCTATTACTTGCACAAAGGCAGTTATGAAAATCATCATTAAGCCAAACACATTGACAGACTGGAAACAAACATCAAAGCATAGCTGAAAAGTGAAATTATTGGACAGATTTAATACAGAATAGCATAAGCTGTTTAAGACTTTTGTCTTTAGCAAAAGCTGCCGTTGTACAAGCGTTCTCCAAAAGTATGCTTTCTTGACCTAATAATACAGATATGTCTAATTCATGATTAAATGCAAGAAATTAAATTGAAATAGGTAATAGTAACCAAAACTATTTGTAAGTAAAATAAACAAGTCAGATATCTGACAGGTTAGGTATCTGCTTCTAAAACTGCACACCCAGATAACACTCTGTAATGCTTAAGAAGTGCTTCTGATCATCCATATGTTACACAGAGCTTCACATCACAGCAGAGGAACCTTACTTGATTGGAGCAGTGGCTCCCTCGGGTCCTTCCAGTTCTGACAAAGGAACAAGATCCCACTTAAAATGCAGGCCCCAGTTAAACCCTCCACGCACAACCGGAGAAGAGCTGTAGGTAAGTGTGTCAGCACTGATTATGTCAATCACAGGGCACACCACAGTCCTGCGATCTTCTCTGATGGGAGTCAGCAGAGGTTGTAACCACATCTCATTCACCTCACAGTGACTGTCCAGGAATACCAGCACTTTCCCTACAGAGGCCAGAGCACACAAAACAAAGATCCATGGTAGCATGAAACACACCAACACATACACAATTGTATCGGCAGCAGAGTATATCAGCAGTATCCTCACCACCCTGTGTAACAGAGGGGAAACACCACCTGCACTTGGAAGCGCTGACAAACCAGAGACTCCACAGGGATTAGTTCAGTCACAAAGGCAGAAGGTAGATCACGACTATTCACATTTAGCTATGAATTGCTCAAGTGGGCCATTATTTGCATTTCTTTGACAGGGTTTTATAGTCATCAAATTTTCTACCCAGATTCAGCAGAGCTACTGTACTTTAAATGAAACATCATCAGACCAGCACTCTAAGAGTCAGGAGGTGCATTTGTCCTAATGCAGAGCACCTCTAACGCCTGAGTTAGACTACAGAGATAGCCAAAGATGACAAATATTGGGCTGGATGAATTATCCCCATGACAAAGCTGGTTTTGTCCACTAACTGTAATCGCCTTGAGCTTGCTTTGTATCACACTTCAGCATCCATCCAGTTACTGTTGCCGCTAAGATCTGTGGATTTGAAATTAAGTAATTCTGATGAATTAATCTGCATTCATCCATGACACAGGCCACAACATTTCAAGTCCTGAATATAAAGTAACTTGGAGCATCTCCCCATTTCATTAGCTCTAGAGTGATTGTGGATTCATACCAGTTTAAAAGGAGAGTGAATGCGCTAAATGGGCATAGCCAAATTCACCAGTATTAGACCAAGCAACACATCAGTCCCATCTGTTTACATGGGGATTATCTGCCATGGTCAGAGAGGACAGTTTGACCCATGAGGGACCTTTAGGCTTAGCTGGTTGGAAAAGTCATCTGAATTTTTATGATCCAACATAAAATTCATGTAACACTAGAATAATGTGGAAGACATGGGAAAGAGCTTTAAAGAAAACAACTGTGAAACATACATGTAAAATGAGTCACCCATTAACAGACAGTATTTGACTGAGGAGCAGAAATAAAATAAAAAAAAAACCTCCAGCAGTTCAGAAGGGTAAAAAAATTACTTAAAATTGCACTAACTCAAATGAATCCTAGCTCATCTTGGAAAGTGCAAGCACAATTTTCTCTCTGGATTATGCCATTACAATGCTAATGAGTAAACACCAATTAAGAGACTTTATCTGCCACTCAAAATTATTTGAAAGTACCACATTCTTTCTCAGTCACCAAAGAATTTAACTGGAAGCATCTTATGGTAAAAGGTGCACAGTGTACACAAAACACCAAATATTATCCCAATTAACACTCACTGCAACAACAGAAAAGCTTGTATGAGAAACATTACAATTAGACTGGTGAATTAGAAACCAGGTTAGAGTATACCTTAATAAGGAAGCAGATTGCCATTTTAGAGCACCATTTTTCACATGAAACATGCAGAAAATATTCTGCAACCACAATATCTAGCGCAGATGGAGATGTTCCTGAGACAACATTCTTTCAGGGCAGGAATAGGGAGAATTCTACATTGTGTCACTAAATTTTGTCAAATACTGGTTTTGTTTTACTATCTCACTGACCCACTCTAAAACATTAACTCATTTTATCGAAAGCAAACCTCCACAGGAAGAAAAAAAAAAAAATTACAAATCAACAGTTCAGACAAGGTTTAAAAGACACTTAAATTTGGCTCCAAATTTGTGAAGTCATTGTTCAGGTGACTTGAAAAAACACCTCCCCCTGCCTACATGGCATAGATTTCCTAAAGTTAATCACAAACTACAAAAACAGTGAATTCCTTATATCTAATCTATATTTACATATAAGCAAGTACCAAGTCCTCCTTGCTTCCTTCTCATTGAGTAACACAAAAACTTCAGGTGAGGACTAATTCAGTAAAGCTATGAGGAAATACTGGAGAAAGCTTTATAAAGATCATGGTCAACTGCATGATGAAAACATTTAAATACACAGGTAATGTTAGTTAAGGTCTCCAATTATCATTATACAGGTATCACTGAAGACACTTTGTGTAGCTATTGCGACCTAACGTAATATAACAGCCAAAGATCAATGCAATTAACTCACTTCAAAGTCACTGATATTCTGAAACTATTGCTAAAATGTCTCTCACCTAAGATAGCATTATCCCAAAGCTTTCTTCCCCTGTGCTAAGTTGTGTAGCTTAGAACACGGCATAACATGCAGAGCACCTGCAGCAGACTAAAGCAATCACAGGTCAAATATTCAACATCTGAAAGAGCTGCACTACAGAAAAAGAAGTCAGCCAATTAACATATGGTCAAAGTATGCAAGGAAAAGAGAAACAAGAAAGTATACCTGTGGCATGAGAGGCTCCAATCATCCTTCCTCGAATCAAGCCTTCCCGCTTCTCATTTCTTACCAATTTTGTGGTTTTTGGAAGCTGAGTTTTAACATATTCACCCAAGTCTTTCTTCAAGTCAGCTGAGAAAAAGAAAACACAAATTCAGCTACAAGATGGAAATCGTGAAAGCTCTGCTTAAAGTCCCAAGACGTTCAACTCAAAAAGGGCCAAAAACTTCATCAAAAAGCTACCCCAATACAGCACAGCTCCAAACCAAGAGTATCAAAAGGACAGTCAGTCATCCCGCATCCTACACCTGCACTCCAATTCTGGTGCCTTTTTTTGTCGTTTTATTTGCACATTTTCCTATTATCTGCTTCATTTTTTCCTGCTACGCTGTGGAAACCCACATAGACAAAGCAGGTACATACCCTGCATTTAAGAGGGTGATGGATCCTATGACTGGGACTTCCATGGGGTGCAGTCCTGATAAGCACTTCCTTATATCTTCCCAACTAACTTATGTGGTGCCGCTGTCTCAGGTTTTATACTCAGCCTTGGTTTCCTGAATAGACTGGATTGTTATCTTTTTGTTCTGTTTGCAAAGCCTTTAGTACAACATAACTCAAGTTAACTGGAACTACTAGACTCTATGCTAAAAGGAATTACTGCTGCTAAAAAAAAAAAAAAAAAAAAGAAATAAAAGAAAAGGCACTACCAAAGGCATTTCCAAATTCTTCTCATGGTGACTGTCATTTACAGCAGAAGTAATGAAAGCCCTTTCACACAGGCAAGTGATTTAAATTACTATATTCCATACACTAAAACAAATGTTAACACCTTTAAAAAGAAGCATGAAGACACCTTTCATTATCTGTACCTGCTTAGCTGATACAACAGCAGATACCAATTACAGCTCACTCGCAGGTGGTTGCTTTTCTAAAATCCAAAAGGATCAAAGACACTGCTGGCAAGCACGTGCTTTTGAAGGAGAGCAAAGTTCAACGATGTCTATAGGCACTACTGTAACTTAACTTGCATCAAGGGCGGTTTTAAGAGTAACAATACTTTTTTCACCCAAGGACAGTGGTTTCTAACATTAAAGTAGGACCAGTGAAGAGAAGATGGACACATGAAGACTGAAGTAATGGAAAAACATAAGTTGATAAGCTTATGGAGAAATAAAGAGGAATATAAAATGAGGAAGAAAGGAAAAAAAAAAAAGCCAGCTGAGACTTTATAGAGAACCCTGGTATAGAGAGGGCACAGAGACTTTCAACAGCAGATATGCTGGAATAAATATTATTATTATTATGAATGTCAGTTCAAACATTAAAGGTGCTGTTAACACAATTAAATGCCAAAGGAATATATGTGGAAGCCAGAGCTGCAACGTTCAGGAGGTACAAGAACTTTCAGACAGGAAGATTGAACAAGAGATTCCCAGATGCAACTCCAAATGTTAAGATCTCAGCTTTTGTACTGCAAGGAGGCATTGTGGATAAAAAATGAGAAAGTACCACAGAATAAATATGGTGCTAGAGGATATTCTAGGACAAAGAAAAGTCTGTGGACAGATGCAGACAGGATTCATTTGGGTCACAGGAATACTCTCTTCTGGTCTTGACTGTGACATCATATGCCAGAGACAATAGGAAAGATTTTTTTGGAGAAAGTCTCCTAGAAAGTTGATGAAATGAAGTCATCTCTAGGATGCTACCCAAATGAGATACCCAAATAAGCAGGACAGAAGAATTTGCAAACCTAAAGTAAACTAGTGCTTGAATCATTCTTCACCTGATGTATCATAGCAAGGGAAACAGTGTACAACTGCAGAAAACAAAGGGCTAGCACAATGCAGAAAAGGTCAGTTATCAAACTCAGCACTTAGGGCAGATAAGGCTGCATGAAAAGGACATACAATACAAGAGGAAATAGTAATGCATGTGCAATGGTATGTGCAAACTTCTGAAAACCGCAGAAGAAAAGAAAAAAAAAAAAGAGGTCATGTCCATACTGGTACCTAAACCAGGCCCATAACACAGGCTTGAGCAGCAGAACCTAAGAGCCAGTAGTACCTAATGGCTAATATGCTCTCAGAGTAGTTTTGTCCTGGACAAACTAGCATTCTGCTGGAAACTGTGCCCAGCCATTGCCTAGAACTGAACATATCACTGACCATCCTCAATAGGCAGTTTGGTCTCAGACATCTTTTGGGGTTTTTATTGTTGACAGGTTTCTTGTATGCCAGCTTCATGTCCACTGGAAAGAGCGATTTCTTCTGACATAACCCCCAAAATTGCTTCAGTACAGCCTGCTTGAGAAATTTTGCTCCAGGGAGAGAATTGCTCCCTTTTAGCCAGTAGACAGTCTCCAAAAATTAGTTTAGCCATTATCTTGCTCCAAATCTATGTAACAAAGGCTCCTCCAAACAAGAGAAATCTAGGATGGGAGTCAGGGGTGTTGTTATTTCAAAGTACTGAGTTGCGGACAATTTGCTGCTTTTCTGTTCTTCAGTCTCTTCTTTTGCGTAGAAAAAGAAATCCTGCCTTGCAGCAAACGGGAAAGAAAAATATAACAGTGAACTCAGCTGAGTCATGGAAATGCCTGCTTAGCTAGTAAGACTTTTGATGATTGAGTGTAAGAAGCTTTTTGAAGCAAAACTAGAAGCAAAGGCCCAAGCTTTGCACAACAGCACTGACATGCAGCACAGCTCCTACATTTAAAGCTGAAGAAATAGGCAGAATTTCATCTAAGAGACCATTTCAGGTAGTATGTAATGTAGGGAAAATGATTTAAAAAAAAAAATCAGGGAGGCACAAAGATTAAGCAATTTGCCCAAGCTCACGAGATCCATGGCACAGCCAAAGTCTTTGTCCATTTCCTCAGTGACCAAACCAGCTTTGCCTTTCTTCAGCTGTAAAATTCCATCCATTGAAATTAAGCAGCAGTGCAATCATCTAGAGCAGTAATTCTCTGTATAAACAACATCTCCTCCCATCGTTGGCTTCAAAACACGTTACTTTTAAGTCAGAACGGCAAAAGTAGTTACTTGAATGTTTTGAACCTAATTTGGCTTTCAAATTAGACCAGAAGAATGGTGGTATTACTGCCTAAACACAGGCATTAACCAAACGCATTACCATATTCAAAAGACTAAGTTTTCAACTAAACTTAGTTCTGAATACGAAGGTTACGAAACTTTAAAACAACAAATTGCACAAGAGACTTTGCAGCAAAGACTGCGTATTGCTTCCAAAACACAAAACAACAAAACAAGCTTTTAAATATTATGCATTCTTAACAGCAAGGGACAGAGTGTTTGATCTTTGTTCTCTCCTGTATTTTAACACTTGATCTGACGTCAGAGAAATGAACTAGCTGCATAACAAGATAACATTCTATATTACACAGATCTAATCAGTCTCTTAAAGCAACTGAGACCTTAACCCAGAAACTAAATGATGAGACCAAGAGAGCTAATAATATGTACTAAAAAAAAAAACCCAAACCTAAAAGTAATTTTAAAAATGCAATTAGTTGTGGACTTTGTACATACAGAGGCAAGCAGGGAACTTGCACAGTCCTGCTGGCTGGTACTGCTACACCAACACATTCCTCAACAGGCATTTTGCTTTTGAAGTGCCAAAATGCTTGAATTACATGTCTGTCTTTGCCTTGTCCATCATTCCAGGGAAAAACGCCGAAGCATCAATCTTTCAACAACAATAAAGCAATTCTGTAAGGTCTACCCCTCCAGGGTCCCTCCCAGACTGAGGCAGCAAAGGCTGCTCCCCCAAAAGCCAGGGACAGCTACTCCTACAGTGGCCACAAGAGGCTGTGCGAGAGCCACGCAGAGCCCTCCCAGCAAAGGCTTGAGCTCCGTACCAGCATGCTACCAATCTGAAATGCTGAGCAAGCACAAAAAAATGACACACTGTTTCCATAGTGCCCTATCAACTTACTTGCAAGACCGCAGCTGAGACTGTGTGCATTCAATTCCCTTCAGATTCATTCACAGTGAGTATTGGCCCACAAAGTTTACGGAAAGATCAGTGTAATCTGCTCTGAGCACCAGAGCAGCCCAAGCAAGGTAATGTTAAAAACAGCTGAACTATAAACTGCTTAATCACCCCCTCTGCAAATACAGACTCCTCATTATTAACTTCAAAACCTGTTTTTAAATGTTAAAGTCTGTATGATACAAAGCTCATCGGTGTCAAAGGGGATGTCATCTTGGGCTTCTCAGAACATCACGCATCTCTACTGGCTGGCACTTTTTGGAGATGGACTGCAGTACAAATTGGTTTTGCATCATGGCTTCCATGCTTTTATTATGACCAGTCAATAAAGCACAGGAAGAGATAGGAAGGTCAAGAAGTGTAAGCACTGACCAAAATATTACTGAAAGGTTCTCTCACCCAATTCACTGTTGTCATCCACCAAAATAATTTCATGAAGAAGGTGTGCAGGAGTGCGATCCAGGACACTATGTACTGTGCGAAGCAGTGCAGAAAGCGCTTCATTGTAGAAACAGATAATAACACTGGCAGACGGCAGATCGGAAGGATAGGACTTCTCTCTACATCTGCAAACAGAAATATAGCAGTTATCACTATTTTCAGTGGGATTTCCATAGGACTAGGTCACTACTGAAACTTCATAAATAACAAGCAAACATTAAATGTGTAGGAAGAACCCCTAACTTGAACATAAAGAGCCCAGGTGTATTACATCTACAGTAGGATTCAGCATAGTTACTCTCCACATAACACAGACTTATAATTAACATTGCTACTTGTTAGAAAACAGAGGATATGATGGATTGGGGTGGGGATGAGAATCACAGATCCTCAAGGCATAGACAAGAAAAAACACCAAGGGCTTTTTTCAGCTGTCAAAACACTGTCTAGTACCCTCGGGTAGCCCAGACATGTACTGGAATGGCAAATATGACATGAAGCCTACAAAAAACCCACAGTTTTATTGGCCAGCTGCTGGAGAGTAGGTTGGATTTCCCAGAATACCTCCAATGGTGCTAAATACCTATTTAGACAACCAAAGTTGGGATTCAGCCTGCAGACGAATATACTTAAGTCTAGTCACTGCTGTCGGTAGAGTATAGATAGTGTTCAGCTCACCCTAAGGCTGGCAAGTACATTTTGTCAGCTAAAGAGCTCTGCATGGTCCATTAATGGCATTGACTGGATCTCTGCTAATTATAATAAAAGCAGAGACAACTGACTAACATGCAGCTATCTAGGTTTAAGCACCTTAATCTGCAAGCTGAATCCCACTCAAAGCAATACATCATTCTTTCTTTCTCCCTATGTTCAAATTTTGTCCATACTTCCAATAGGGCACAGTATCACAAATTAATGTCATTTGAAGATGCCAGGCATGAGGGAATCCAATAAAAATAATAAACTATAAATGAAAATCCAGAAGCACGCAAGAAAAATCTCCACTGACTTGGAATGAATTTAGCTCTTGGGAGAGGCATTTCAGCAAGTACAATTCATTATATCTTACCCACACCAGAGAAACCACTAGAAAAACAGATGCAGGTTTATTTATTTTTAAATTCAATGGGGGTTTTTTGTTGTTGTTACAGTGGTGGTTCACCCCCCATATGGTTCAGACAGATTATAGGAAAAAAAATCTGCTTTTTTAATAAAGTGTTCAGAGCAGTGCAATCCAGATACCAAGCAAGGACTTTAACCGAGAAACAGAGAGCCTTTGTCATCAGTCATTCTTCTACCTTATCTTCTGTAGGCTTAAAAAAAAAAAAATGTAAAATAGTACATAAGGTGAAAGTCTGTCATTAACTTGGGCACTGGAACATTTAATGTCCATTTTTCAAAGGTACCAAACAGAATTATAGCATCTCTTCTGGTAGTTACAGTACTGAGCATCTCAAAGTGAAGCTTCAAAAACCAAAAATATTGTAGCATGCTTTAAGCAGCTGAGCACACAGCTAGCAAGATGAAAGAGACATAGGACGTGTAATCTTAGCATTGCTGGAAAGAGTTTGATACCTAGGTCTTTTCCACATTGACTTTTACTTAAAGTATTATTGTTTTGGAATCTTGTTTCTATCAAAATAGCTGTCTGCCAATCCTACTACTCACAAAAATTAAATTAATGTGATAAAAGTTTGAATAAGTGTATATCTAATCTGGTTCTTCATTAAGCATTCTTAAAGTGAATTACAAATCAGGAAATAAACTTTGCTTTCTGGGAGTAGCAGTCTTTCTTTTTGCATGGAGCCTGGTTTCTCTAGGGCTTTACCTGTCGCATACCTCTTCCAGCTGGCAAAAAATTACATCTCCAGAAACAATATTCAGTCAAAAAAGACAGAAGAGACCAAAGAATAAAAATCCTAACCTCAAGCACTCCTGTTTAAATAGCTGAAAATCTGCCTTCAGCGATACAGGAGGCTGAAAGAGTATCTAACAGAAATGCAATACCAAAAATGTTAAATACTACATCAGTTATAATGTGAGTAACAAGTCCTTCAGCACATGAAATTATACCATGTTCTCTCAAAAAATTAGTACATACTTTGCATCTCTTGTATCAGGCACCTCCCTGTGGTATCCCAGCCGATTACTGATAAGCATATTGAAAGCATGCTTCTGATAGCCCAAGTCTCTCACTTCCTGATCTTCTTCATTAAAAATCATTCCTGGGAAAAAAGAAAAAAAGCCAAGATCAGTTAACAGGCTCAAAAATACCCTTTAGAAACAATCAAGGATTGAAACATATGCTTTGAGCTCCCCTAAAACCCATTAAGTTCTTCAAAAATCCCTCCGGTTTTGCAAAGTGTATTTTTGCACAACTATTTTTGTTACCCCTCACAAATAGGTAGTACTCATGAGTAGCCCTTGCAGCTATAATAAAATGGAATCATTCTCCAAAGACTGACGGCTCCGTTGTGTTTATTGCCTTACCAGATACACTCCCTTCACTTAAATGCCCTCTAATTCTTAGCACCACATAAAAAACAACATCAAACAAGAAACACAGGATAGACTGGCACACAATGCATCAGCACCTATCCATACAGATGAAGGGCCTGTAATGGGATTTTTGAGAGAGAAAATACATTTACAACGGCAGAAAAACCCTCACAATAGCAACTCCAAATTCATGCAGTTTTCTCGAGTCTGCAGTCACATAAAAATAGCTATGAAAAACCTGTGAACTTCTTGTTTGTATCACCTGGGACTTTGACAGCAAGTAAAATAGCAACAGAGCTAGCTGTTTATTGATTATTTAGCAGAAGCATCAACTGTTGCCAAGCATGGCAGAGGCAGCAATTGCTGGTATAAATAAGTACACTGCTAGAAGCCAAGGCTGAAATCCTCAATGGCATCCTGCCTCCCTTGACTCAGTACCACTGACTTCTCTGAGCCCTAACTCACCAGTACGAACAGAAACAAAGTATTACAGTGCTTCACTCAACTCTTCTACAGAAAAACAGGAGGGAGAGGAGAGAAGCAGTAGCCACCACTTGTGTCTGCTAGCCTCTTCTGCAACAATTAAGGTAGCAGAGCAATGACTTTTTACAGTCTCTGTTCAGCTGGCTGCACAGAATGAGATGCATTTGTCCCCTCCAGCTATTATCAAGCTACAGATGCAATTTCACTGAAATTTCAGCACAAGAAGGGAGCAAGGATCATGTAATTTATGTCCTTCCACCCTGCCCATCATCTCTACATGGTTCAAAATCTGCAGAAAATAAACAAGGGGGTTCCTCATTCACATGCTACCATACATCCAGGATAACATGTTTCATAGAATCATAGACTAATCTGGGTTGGAAGGGACATCTGGTCTAATCCCCTGCTTAAAGCAGGTCCAACTATATCAAAGTTGCTCAAAACTTGTCCAGTTACATATTGAAAGCCTCCAGTATCTCCAAGGATGGAGATTCTACAACCTCTTCACATCCCTGTTCAAGCATTTGACCACCACTACGCTGAAAATGTTTTTCCTCTTATGTAATAGAAATCTCCTCCTTGCTTTAATTTTTTATCATAATCCCATGCACCTCCGGAAAGAGTCTGGCTCCATCTTCCCTTCAGCCTCCCATCAAGTTGATATTGACAGCAATAAAATCTCACCCCTTAGCCTTCTCTCTAAGGCAGAATAAACCCAATCCTCTCAGCCTCTCCTCAAACCTCGTGTTCTCCAGTTTTCAACAGCTACACAAAAGCCAGCTGAGCTCAAGCCCAGAGAAAATCAGATGGGTTAAAAAACAGAAGAAAAGGTCATTAAAAAAGTTTTGAAACTTTCTTCCTTTTCAAACAAGTAGCCCTGGTTGGCCTTCAGAGCACAGCTGTGACACTACCAGTTATGTTTCAGCAAAGTCTACCTACAGATGTAAGATGACCTTCTAGACAGAATTCTGTGCAGCCACATTCCCACCATTTATGTTGCCCACCCTGTCACTTTTAGTTTTGATTGCAGCAATGGCAATGCAGCTGCACTATCAAACACCTCAAGAGTAGATGCCTTGACATTTGTGCAGACCAAGTGGGAAGTGCTGGGTAGTGGTATCTGGAAAAGATGTGGGATACACCCACATAGTGTGTCTTGTGGTGACTGACACTACCATGCTCACAGATGAGTGCTCCCATCATGGGGACAGGAATGAGGTCTGTTCACAGTGGCAGTGCCACTCTTCCGGCACCAGTGGTCTAAAGCAGTAAGTCAGTCCTCCTCTGAACCGCATGCATTTCCAAAGTAAGGATTCTGGCTTGTGAGTTCAGACACCCAGCTCAGTCATTCTTGAATACCCAGCATCACAGTAACACTGTGCCACTGTGTCAACTTAAAACATTTTCTTTGCATAAAGCACGAGCTTAAGAACCACATACCAAATGTTTCATTCTACAATCCATCTATAACCAACAACTCACTACTTTTTTCTGATCTTCTGAATATAGACCAGAAGGAATGCTAATATTTTTAAAACATTCTCATGAAGAACAATATCCAAAATGCATCCAAAAGGCCTGAAAGATTTCAGTCCAAACAGCAGATAAAAGCCCTTGGAAAATAAGGGCTTTGCAATCAAAACATCATCTAGGCTTTACTTCAGCAGTGTTATGTGGCTCTCCCAGATTAAAAAAAAAGAAAAGATAGATTGTCCTACCAGATAACACTTTGGTTTTGGCTATCATATGCCAAACTTCTTTACTTTTTTTTTTTTTTTTGCTTTGTTTGTTTATCACTGCCCTACCCTAGACAGACAGGAAGCCCTTTCCTACAGCACCTGATCTAACAGAGAGCCAGCTGTNAGATCAAGCAACTTCTCAGTCAAAAACTTCCAATTTCTTTCCTGGCCAGTACTGAATAGTTGGAAAGAAGTGGCCACCTCTGGACTGGCCTTCACCACAATTGGCTCTTGTGCTTTTTGCAGTGAACTGATAAACATTTGTAATGCCACAAGGTAACATGAATTGGCATTTTTCGTACATATTCACCTAGATCTAATGACCAACTCAGAAACTGAAGTTTGGTAAAGTTTATAAACTCTTGAAGCTGGTGATCCAGCATTCATCCAAAGTAACAACGGAGGAATTCAATCAGATATGAGTATTAAACTCCTGGCTATAAAGGGTACTATACCATAATTCCCAAAGCAGCAGACACCAATACCACAATACTCCACATCTGCCTCCAGACTTAAAGCAAGTTTGCAGGCCAGCGTGCATCATGCCTCAGTTTGTGTAACTGAACACAACAGCAAACACTAAGCTGTAAGCAGTTAAATATACAAAGCATTTTAGTCTGGAAGGCAAGTTTGGAAGACAAACTCAAATCATCTCATTGATGAAATATGCCCCAACAAAACACACAGACCTTTTGTTGGTACAAAGTAAGCAGGATTTGGCTCTAAGCACTGTCATCTCGGTAAATCTTTCATTATAGTTTGTCCCACACACACTTTTTGTAGATGATTTCATACTCTAAGGATATTCTCCAAATCAATGGCTCCTCTTCATTGTGTATTGTTATCAAGCTATTTCTAATTACTGCATANAGAAAAGATAGATTGTCCTACCAGATAACTCTTTGGTTTTGGCTATCATATGCCAAACTTTTTTACTTTTTTTTTTTTTTTGCTTTGTTTGTTTATCACTGCCCTACCCTAGACAGACAGGAAGCCCTTTCCTACAGCACCTGATCTAACAGAGAGCCAGCTGTCTCCTGATGATTCATGTAGAATTTATCCTGGCACTAATTCCCCTTGGCTTTCACCAACCAAACCAGTCACTCGGTTTGAAGATCAAGCAACTTCTCAGTCAAAAACTTCCAATTTCTTTCCTGGCCAGTACTGAATAGTTGGAAAGAAGTGGCCACCTCTGGACTGGCCTTCACCACAATTGGCTCTTGTGCTTTTTGCAGTGAACTGATAAACATTTGTAATGCCACAAGGTAACATGAATTGGCATTTTTCGTACATATTCACATAGATCTAATGACCAACTCAGAAACTGAAGTTTGGTAAAGTTTATAAACTCTTGAAGCTGGTGATCCAGCATTCATCCAAAGTAACAACGGAGGAATTCAATCAGATATGAGTATTAAACTCCTGGCTATAAAGGGTACTATACCATAATTCCCAAAGCAGCAGACACCAATACCACAATACTCCACATCTGCCTCCAGACTTAAAGCAAGTTTGCAGGCCAGCGTGCATCATGCCTCAGTTTGTGTAACTGAACACAACAGCAAACACTAAGCTGTAAGCAGTTAAATATACAAAGCATTTTAGTCTGGAAGGCAAGTTTGGAAGACAAACTCAAATCATCTCATTGATGAAATATGCCCCAACAAAACACACAGACCTTTTGTTGGTACAAAGTAAGCAGGATTTGGCTCTAAGCACTGTCATCTCGGTAAATCTTTCATTATAGTTTGTCCCACACACACTTTTTGTAGATGATTTCATACTCTAAGGATATTCTCCAAATCAATGGCTCCTCTTCATTGTGTATTGTTATCAAGCTATTTCTAATTACTGCATATGAGCAGAGTTTCTCTGTGGCTAATAAAAGTTCATGTATTTGAGCCCAGTCAACACAGGAGTAAGACATGAAACAAGCATACACTGAACCTTCCAAAAACAAGAACTACATTAAGGGTAGACACCTTGCTGTAATCCAGTTCTCCTCATGATCACTTACACAGCACAGCTGTAAATGTTAGGAACAGTATATTTTGGATTAAACACAGTAGAATAAATTTCAAGTAATTCCTAATGAGGGGAGCCACTAGTACCACCTGCAT
>VYZV01010255.1:106306-116930 GCA_013401275.1 Pandion haliaetus
CCCAAACCTGCCCTTGAAACCATGTGTCTCAACTCCAGTCACCACAAGCAACAATATACCCTGTCTTCTTCCTACAGCAATTTCTACTTATTTGGGGCTGCTGAGAAGAGGAAGGAGAAGCAGGGAGGGGATAGGAGAAAAGGAGCTATTTCAGCAAAGGGGAAAGGAGGAACAGGTGCTGAACCAAAGAGGAAGGCCTTAGAGAGCAAGGCTTTCTGTTCCTATCGCTGGGGTCAAAAAACACTGCTCTGAAGAAACAGTGCTCTAATAGTAATGCCTGCTTCCCTTTCTTTCAGAGACACCAGTGATTGGGCAGGCAGAAGGCAAGCATGGCCTGTGTGCCTTGGTATTTCTGTGTAGTCCAGAACCTTGAGGAGAGTCCCTGTGTCCCAAGTAGCCGTGCTCTGACTATTAAGACACACTATTACAGGAGCCCTAGTTTTCAGGTAGATCTTTATGTAAAATATCACTTGTTAGAGAAATGCTACTAGGTATCTTGAAAAAGATGAGATAAAAAAGTGGAAATAAAATATTTTCAAGGTCTCAGATTAGGCTGGTTGACATGAGGAGGATTTAGAAGAGCCAGGATTTTCTTGGAAAAGTCTTGTCAAGAAAGAGAGACAAAATTATAATTAGGATAGATAAACTAGAATTCTGCTTTTGCCTCTAAATTGGTATGGCTCTTCTCCAAACTTAAATGGCAGTTCAATATGCCAGCAAGTGGTTCTGTGGGGTTGGTTGTCCAGGACTTTTCCGGAACTTAAGTCACATAAACTATGTGGACCTAAAAATGTATAGACAAGAGCAGAACCAAAAGCAAGTGATTCTAAGAGTTTGGGGGGAATTCCTGCACTGTAACTGCGGTTTTTGTAACTGGATATTTAGTATTTGCAACTTTGTTTTGGAGGATCTGCAGATGGCAAAACAAAAGTTGTTTGCTGCTTTATTCAAGCAGAAAAAGAGTATTATAAGCTATTTTCAATACTAAATGAATACCAAATCCCTACTACTTTTGTATGTCCTTGTGATGGAAAAAAAAGTATATAATTTTGTATCATTAAGATTGGTTTAGCCAGGTATCTGATTTTAATGTCTACATATTTTGGAGACTTATTACTTACGGAAGTTTTGGTTCGCTTGTGGATTAGATAAGTAAGGACAGGCAAATGAGGAAATGAGGGCAAAATCCTTTTGAACAGATCGATGTTGGTTGTAACAAAATTTGTAGCACTTCATTACGTAAAAATTTGTTGTAAACCAAACAATCCTAGCAGTGTTTTTATAGCCTTTGTTGCCAAAAGATACAAGATAAAAAATTTCAGCTTTCATTGTAATGAAAGCGTCCAGCCCTTGTGGTCAGAGGAATAAAGCCTTGAATATTTAACACATACATAAAATGATGGCTCATACTACAAGAGTCAAATTAAAAAATAATAAAAAGAGACAAAGTGAAATACCTCCTAGTGTTTTTTAACAAAGCCATTCTTCTGATTTTACAGAGACCAACTCCTGGTTTTGTTAGTGCTGAGGCTGGTAATACTGAGCATAAGTCCAAAATATGTCTTCTGGCACTGTACCAATTTGAGTTAAACCAAAATGTATTATCCATTCTTCTAAATGCAAGCTTCTGCTGTACCATATTATGGAACCAAGTTATATGAGAGTTGCAAAGTAATTCCAGATGGTGATTGTAGGTTGGCTGGAATTTGCGGTCTCTCTCGTCTTGCCACATGTTTCACCACTTGGAATCTTCTAAATTATATTGTTCAATTATTTGTCTCCTTGGCTCAATATATTCCCTTTCATTTTCTGGTTTAGTGCAATTCTTCATGCTTTCACTAGGTGGGTCCCCACAACAGTACACTGGGTAAGCAATTTGTTGAATAGCCTGAGCACATTCAGGTAAATGTCCCAGTCAGTTTTATTGCCACTTTCCTTGGCAGAAGTTCACTGAACCACGTTTCGATGTACAATTTAGTGATTTAAAAAACTGGTTAGAGTGTTGGGAAGTTGTCATAAAGGGACTGGACTTGGGGATCTTCCTAGGACTATTGCCTTTCTAACTTACCCATTTCAACTGGAAGTTAAAATAAATGTGCTCTTCTTACAGTCAGTCATGTACAGTCCTATCAAGTTTTGCATTTATTTTACCTTTCAAAGGGTGATGCAAAGCTACTTGGTTAGCAACATTACATATATTCTTTCCTTCCAAAACCAAAAGTTAGTCATCTTTAATGCTTTGCAACTTTCCATACTGGTCAAAACAAAACAAACGAATCATCTTTTTCCATATGTGTTAAGTATTTACTGACTACAGAAGAAAAGAAAGACTTTTTAGCTAAAATGTTCACAAATTTTCTTTCCAAGTATAAGTGTTTTATATGAGTGTGTACCTACATCAAAAAAGATTTACCCCCTAAACCTGGCCAAAACAAAATGGAAACACAAAACTTCAGTTCTTTCTATCCCATAATGCCCCATAGAGAAGATTAAAGGAAAAGAAGTCAGGGATTAGCAATATGTTTAATGACCTACTAGAAAGCCAGTCTAACGCAATGGTGGGTAGCATAAAAACTAGACATACGTAGCTCTTGAGCTCTTTGTGATGCACTCCCCACCTGAGTCTCTATATGATTCTTGCCTGGTGCAGCACTCATCTATCACATCAACCTGGGAGAAAACTGTATGTCAGGAACAGGGCAGCTCTTCACCCTGCTAATTTTTATGTTTAGAACTACGTGGTCTTCAGAAGTCATGGTGCTCTGAATGAGAAGGCAAGTAGCTTCTTTACTGTCTCAGGTTGTGTCTTCACCCTGCAAAGGAAGAACATCAATTAACCTGCAGAGAGCTCTATACTGTCATGTCCAGGCTGTTTCTGACATTCAGGCTTGTACACTTAAAGATAGCTGTCTATAGTGTAGCATTGATTTAACTTTAGAACAGATAACACCTCTGGGGGCTTATCTAAAGATACCTTTTCAATGCTCACATCTCGTATCTTGGCACCTACAGAAAGAAAATCAAACCAGCCAATTTCAATTACTGTGAGGTTTGGTTTTATATTTTCTTCTTCTTTTGTTCCCCCTCTTATCCAGGCTCATTAAGTGGATCTACTTCATCTGCTTATTTGACATGGTAAGACAATTCATGTGGAAGTCTAGCAAGAAGTGCACATTTTGATTGAACTAAAGGTTTTCTTTCATGTGATTTATGTTTAGAGGGCAGAGAAAGGTTTAGAAAATTCTTGCATTATGTATTACAAAGATAAGCTGAAAACTAAAATTGATTGTTTTCTTGCTCAGTAACCAACTTACATTAAATAAAACTGATAATCATTATTGAATATATCTAAACTCAGAAAAGCTTGGTCTATCAATTAATGCAAGACAAGAGAAAGGCTGTCACCGTACACAGAGGCATGGTAGTACTTAATGTCAGAGATTTGGCTCAAAATTCATCCTCAAGAGCGATGGTAACATCTGATTTTCTGGTTTTAGCAAAAAGGTACATAGACTTTTCTGTTTTACCCAAACTGGTTTTAATGGTCTCCTTGTCTTTATTTTGATGGCAAGAATCCTAACTTGGAAAAAAGTAGCTTCTGTATTGTTTTAGTTCACTTATGTCTCTAAGTGATGGTTATGAGCTCCAATAGTTATTTCTTCACTATCAGGCTCATACCAGTTACAATCTCCATTCTTCAACTCTGGGCCAACTCTACATTTAGGCTGAGTGCAAACGCTCTAGGAATCCAGGGCAACGAAGAACGGTGAGAAATTCCAATAAAACCTTGATTCAGATTTGGAAAGTTCTTGTGTGTCTGAGCCTGGAGACTTGATCTGGGTAGGGGGATCTCATGGTCTCCTGGATTAGAGTCACCCTTCTGCATCCCTGGGCAATTACACAAAGTATAGTGGGAGTGCTCATCATTTCTACTTCCAGAGTTACAAACCACAAAGCCTGACATACTATATGAGGTTGGTCTGCTCACACTTGTCTGGCACCATCATTTCCTCTGGGAAAATGGCAAAAGCAAATAGTAACTTGCCTGTTTGCATGTAGGCGTGATCCTCCTGAGAACATATAATTTGGCACTATGCGCAAATGAAGTTCAAACATCCTCAAGCTACGAGTTGTTGACAACATCTCTCAGAATAGACATACAAACTATGTAAAGCAGTTTAGGTGCTGCCTTATCTCAGCATTACCTTCAAAAACTGTAATGGTTCCCAAGTCACTAAGTCACCCTGGTTGGGGAAATACGCTTACAGCAAAGGGTGTTAACTGCTTAACCTTTGCATTAGCCCCCTTGTCTGCAGGCAGAGGGTAACAACAATTACCAGCCTCACCAGGACCCTGGGAGATGCAAAGCAAGCTTAAACTTCTGTGTGCATTGATGAATGCTTATATATTGCTGCCCCACAGTGGCTGTGTTTACAAAATGTATAATTCTCACAATAAAGGCAATGGTGAACATTTCAAATAATAGCAGTTTCTCAGTCAGATTACTAGCTGTGCAAAATGGGCAATCATTTAGACTGGTTCCTTTTTTACTACTTAGAATTTGAATGCAGTTAAGCATAGCTGGTGGTGTCAAACCTGTATTACCATTAGTGGACCTGTCCCTCCTTTATAGGAGGTAGTATAGAAGTGCCAAGTATCACTACTGTAATGAAATCAGAGGGAGGTAAATATACCATATAAATATTCCAAGGCCTCTTGAGACTGGGACTCATCAAGCAAACCTTGGCTACAACACAGAAAATTTGAGAGTTGTTAATAAAGAGGATTAAAGTGGTAGGCATCCTCTGGGCTATAGCAGGATTTAACAAATGCCTGTGAATGCAATGTTCAATAGAACTCCAAGGCAAAGCTCGACTGTAACTTGGAGTCTGCACAGAGGGAAAAGAGAAAGCAGTCCAGGATCATGTTACTCATCTGATTGCAAAGGGCTCTGTTTTCAGCGCTGCCCCCAGGGCTTTACCTGATCCATCCAAATAGAAGATATCTGCCCTTCCCACCATGCAATCATTCATACATAAACAACTCTAAATACTTTTCTGACTGTTCTGCCAGTTTCAGCCCTTCTTGCTTATTCAGTGCCTGTTCTGCTGCCAAAACAACAAACTGAGCTCGTGTGGGTTGCGGTTGGGGGCAGAGGCAGGCAACAGCGGTCTGCTCATTTCCTTTGTTTTTCACGTGTCTCTTTGGCCTTTCCTTGGGTAAAATCCAAGGGATGGATCATTGCTGGTTCCATCATGATGCAGAAGGAACAGACATCACTTTTCAAACAATGACAGCTTTATGAAGCTTAACAGTCTCAGCCAAAGTCTTGATGCTATCATCAGACATGTCTTTCTTCCCAGTCCCTGCAGGTGACTGCAGCTGGCAGCAGATCTTTTGACAGTCAGATTCTGTATGTTATCTCTGTTGGACCAAGCCTTTAAATAATTGGACAGAAAGATCTGGAAAACAGATATGCTATTTCAAGGCATAAATAACATCGTGCTGAGTGCTGCAGAAAGCCTTTATTTAATTTAGTTCGATTTGGTTCAAACGTGGTCATCTGGTTTGGCTTCCAACTAGGATTTCTGTAGATGTATGCTCAGTTTCTTCTTAGATCACCAACTGCCATATACAAATCACTTCTTACTGTGCCTCCATTCCTCAGCTCTTTAATGGGATTAAGAAGATGTTCTTGACTTACAGGAAAGGGAGATAAGGAGTGATGGGAAGTAAGTTTGTGAGATTTACTGATTTTCTCTAGTAATAGAGATCCGTATAAATAACTGAAAAACAGGACTGAAATGGTGAGAGTAGTTGCTACTAACAGCAGAGAAATGTGGAGAGCGTTGCTGGTACACTGCCATCAAATCGTGTTGTATAACAGTGAAATCCATCCCTGTGAGGAAAGCCAGACAATGTAAAGTAAAAACTATTTAAGCTGTCAGAGTTAAAGTAGAACTTAAGTTTGGGGTACTCTGTCTGACAAAGTCACTGTGATGGTGACTTAGACTAGATATAAGGAGGAAATTTTTTATGATGAGGGTGGTGAAACAGTGGAACAGGTTTCCCAGAGAGGTTGTAGCTGCCCCATCCCTGGAAACATTCAAGGTCAGCTTGAATGGGGCTCTGCGCACCCTGATCTAGTCGAAGATGTCCCCGCTCATTGCAGGGATTTCGACTAGATGACCTTTAAAGATCCCTTCCAACCCAAATCATTCTATGATTCTGTGACTTGATGGTTTAAAGAAGTTTCATTCTTCAATTTTCTTATTGCCACTTGTGATGATTACTTAGAGCTTCATTTTAAGTCACAAAGTATTTTTGACAGTGATGGACTTCACATTTTAATCTGCAGGTATTAGCCCAAGGCTATTTCTTTGCTTCCAACACACCAAAAGTATTTAGCTAAACAAAAAAAACCAAAAAAAGAACCTCGAAAAAGTACGCGTACATTCCTGTTTGCCTTTTTTTATTTCCCCACCCTTTTTCACAAAGGGGAAATTTCAGCTACCTGGCCTTTTCTGGAATGTAATCTGGGAGGTAATTTCATTTTTGCTGTGTAAAGAGGAATGGCACAATCCTAGCAGTGACAGCATCCTGCCAGCTAGTGCTGCCACCAGCATATCAGCAATAGCCATCAGTCTGAGGACTAGCAGTTCCCTAACAGCTATGGATCAGAGACAGCAAAGAAGCATTAGATGGTTTGACCTATGGCATTTTAGGATATTTGCTTGCTTCCCAGAAGTCTGGGAGGCTCTGGATTCCTTGGCATCTGGTTGAGCCAGCAAGATAGATTAACTGAAGGACTGTTACTGTTTTGTCTTGGGTGAGGCCTTCCTGGGCAGCCAGCTGGTTTATTTTCTATATTGCACAAAAGGTTGCTTTAAATCTGTGTGTTCTAGGGATGAGGGGTTGGAAGTGAGAGGGTAAGCTGAGGGATGCTTTTTTTGCTTTGCACAGCAGTCTTCACTAGCCAACATTGTTGGCAAAAGCGAACAGAAGAGAGAAATTCCCGTAGAGTAATGGTAATACACATTGCCCTGTCATGCAAAGTTTAAGCCAGAAGGGTCCAGTCCAATATGGTGCTAAGGACCTGATTTTAAAATTATTTAGCTGCCTGTCCCTAGCTGCTACAGGTTGTTCTTGGAGCACTATAATATGCTGAGCAGTTCAGAAAAGTCAGGATCCAAATGTCTAATGTTGTGGCTGGACTATAATTTCCATGCTTTTGTGTACACAGGGAGCTCCACGGACTTCAGTGGGTTTCTCCACAGACAAAACTGTTCACCTGGAATTAAATGCTATCCGTTTGCAGATAATACATCATCAGTGTCCTACATGCTGTCCAGGAGAGAGCCTGAACAAAACTAGGAGAAACTGTAAGGTCAGTGATATTTGTGTAAACCACACAACATGTGCTTTCTCAGATCACCCTTTTATAATGCAATATGCTTGTAACACAGTTCTTACCCTCTTCCACATCTGAAAGCAGAAAAATTATTGTGTGCTTTCTGCACTATATCCCTTCCTGCCAAAGCTGACTCAGAACAGAAGGAAAAGACAGCTTTGCTTTTCCAGCTATGATTTTTTAAAACATTTTTTTCTGATTCTGTTAGGCTCCCAGAGAATGTCTCATGCATATGTAGTGTATTATGCTATTACTGCAGTGTATCTGTGTTAAACCCCTTATCATTCCACAGCCCTTTGAAATAGGGAAGACTTGTAAGTCCTTGGTTACAAATGAGATAACAATAGCACAGAACTTAACCCCTGCAAGATTTCTCTTAGGCAAAATTCCCATGTGGGAGGAGTCTGTTGCCTTCTTTGTTCTTGCCTCAGACCACTAATATCAGTGATGGTGAATGAACCATGTGGGATTGGGTCATTGCTGGGTACAGGGGGCTAGGAGATACAACCTGACCTGTGTAGGTCCCACTTCCTTCAGTAAAAACTGTAAGCACACAGTACTCTTGAAAGGCAGGTCTTGAATGATTTGGCAGTAGACATCCTCTAACAGACAGTGGACATCTCAGTTATTTTGCTAGTTTGGTTTCTTCCTGGAAGATAGAGAATACGGTACAATAGCAGATACATCACCCAATTTGGGGTACCAAGGAAGGCATTTGTGTGCAAGTCTTGACCTCTCTTTGTTGTCTTATGCAAACAATAATGAACAAAAATATAACTGATAAATGTATTAATAAGTTAATGATTAACTTAACAATGTTGGCCTTCGGATTGCCATTAGGAGGCATTTAGACTAATATAGAGGTCTCAGAATTCTTATTCCAGGTTCCTTGCACACCTGTCTGTCTGTACTGATCAAATTCTTGAGGTTTTCCTCACAGCTGTCAGGAGCTATAAACTTTACTCTTTAATAGTATGTACACGTGTTGTATGGCCAGGTTAAAGTCCATACTGCTCAAAGAAACTTGGGTATCTCAGGTTTCCAGGTTTATATATAGATTTTTTTCTGATGCAACTAAGTGAAAAACAAACCCATAAAGCATGTGGACCCGTCCCAAACTGCAGATGAACACACTTTAAACCCCAAGACAACATAAACAGAAAAGCGTTTGCTGCGTTCAGGCTTCTGTCCTAGATTTACCCAGACAGTTCCAAACGCTTTTTGGTTTTCCTGTCAAGTTTCTGGATCTAATTAGATCCACCTGCATCTCACTAATGTATTACATGAGATATACAATATCAGAGAATCTCATCAGTATAAGTTGAGATGTCAGCTTAAAAAATAGCATTGTAGTGGTGACCTTAAATCTCCAATACCCCCATTACTTCACTGCTTGCCAAGGAGACTTGGACTAAAACTTGCTAAATAGGTGTTGCTTTTCACCCCAGGAGCTTGTGCTGTCTGCCTGTGGCTCAGACCTTGCAGCTCAGTGGTAGATCTCCCTCATTACTTGTGGGAGTCCCACAAATGGTGTGTGATAAGTATTCCAGGAGTTTGCCATTTACCTACCAAGTAATAGATTCATGATGCTGAAAGGAGTGCTGTATTCATGTGTCAGATGTGTAGAATCTGCTTTACCACTAGAGGAGATTTAGAGATAAAACAATACTTACACAAGATTTTCAATAATGGAGAAAATTACAAAAAAATACAAGATGGGTCACTAAGATTATGTTTGGCAATAAAGCCCTTTCATAGCTGCTCCAACATCTTATCCAGTAAGAGGCTGACAGACTGATTAGTTTTTGCTGCCTTCAGACTTCATTCACCTAGAAAACTTTAGAGCTACATCTTTCATGTTCTAGTGATAAAGAGGTTAGTCTCCTGGAACAGCTGCTCCAGACTAAAGCAGACTGTCTTTTCACCTACTCCTGATAACACTTTCCCTTCTTATCTTTTATGATAGGACACTCAGACTCATATTAATGAAGAAGATCAGGTCATTTCTGTACACTACTCTCTTTAAAGTGCCTAATTAATTTTTCTGTTGTACACTTTGATTAGAACACATTCCTGGCTTCAGTTTTAGATTGGTTTTGTTGGGTTTTTTTCCTTTACAGGTCCCTTCAGACAGGGTGCTAAATTTTGCCAATCATAACTTATAAATATGTAATGTGTAACTCATAAATAATAAATAATTATTATAATTCCATTTGAAAATGCAGCTGTACTACTCGAGTTCTTTGGGTTTGTGTGCAGGGTTGTGTATAGGAGTATACAGTCCTCATACCTTTACACCTCTGGTGTAAGCTTTTTCAGGTTTTACCTCTGTAAGACTTTGAACTTCGTACAGAATAAATGTGGTCTCAGCACAGTATGACAACCTGTATTACAGTCCTCCTTGCATTAAAACTGCCCATATCTGACAGAGCAGTACAAAGTTCAGGCAGTTTGTTAAAGGCTGAACTGGACTGTTTGATACAATTTTCTTTATCTTATCAAAAGTTCCCCAATGAGCCAGGTGAGTCCAGACTTCTTCGTCTCTGGTTCCTTGGCTCAGTCTTTGTCTTCAGGCTGCATGAGTCAGTCTGCTATTCTCTGGCTACCATTCTCTAATTTTCCACCTATTTTTTCCTCTGGTCATTTTTATCTGTGACTATATGCTAGGAACATTTTGGTTCACAACACTCTGACTTGCCTTAATCCATCTCAGAATAAAACCTTTCTCTCACATTTTCCTAGTCCTGTCTCTGAACGTAACCACAAAAATTTTGATTGCTACATGTGCTTTGCCTGGCCATTTCGGGTTCCTTGCCACCTCATTTCCTATGAACAAAATCAGATTAAACTTGTCTTCTGTTTCTCCACTTACCTTTTCTACATCCTCAAAAAGATGATTTTATATTAAATAGCAATTGAATCTTTACAGGGATAGTCACAGCTGTGTTAGGCAGCAGTAGCCTGAAAAAGTGGGTTGTAAATTTGGCCCAGTACATTTAGTACATCTCTCTCATCTGAGAAGTGTTAGAATCACTGGTTAAGGCCGTTATGGACAGTTATCCAGACTTAAGTGAGGTTGGTGCGTGCATGTTAAAAGCCAGCCTGGGACTGCTACAGAATGAAAATAATTGTCATATATTTACCTCCAGTTGTATTTCTCATTATGCGTGGCTACTGGCTGATTTTTCTGAAAGGCCTCTCTTTGGTCAACTT
>VYZV01010256.1:0-33726 GCA_013401275.1 Pandion haliaetus
TTTCTATTTAGCTAAGAAGTCGAATAGGGCTTTAAGATATCAAGAATGTTGCTTAATAATAAGCAGTTCGGAGCTATTGAATTGATTATTTTTCTATATAACAAAAAATATATAGTTGTTTGGGGGATTTTGGTATCTTTCAGCTACTACTTTTATTAGGTGAGAGGGCAATAAGTTAAGCATTCATTATGAGTTAAGGGGTTGGGGGGAAGAGGAATTGTCATATTCTCCTAGAAAGTTACCTGATATTTTTGTAGATATATAGGTTCTTCCCCATCCCCTTGACACCGCCCAGCTTCCCCCCAAATTCTTTAGATTTCCTAAAATCCCTAGGATTTTTTTTTCCAGTGTGTTAGGACTTTATAGGAATGCTTGGCCCATAGTCTGTATTGGATTTAGCAACTGGAATGTTATGCTTTATGTGCCTGTTCCTAGGGGTTGAGCAGTTGTTTACTGAGATGATATAAGTGATCCCAGTGGTTTTTACTGGCAGTGGAAGGCACACTGAATATTCAAAGCAAACAGAATTGAATTTAAAGAATACAAAAAGGTAACCGCTGTGAAACTTGTGAGACTTAAAACATTTCTGAGCAGTTTTTCCACTTTGTGATTTGCTTCTCAGGTGTAAACCTTTCTCAGTGCTATAAAGAGACCTGATACATATCTTCTATTCTGATAAATCTAAAGAATCTACTGTAAGTTTTTTCAAGAGAGCAAAGATGCTTGTTTTAATGTTATAGTTAGGTTAGTCGCTTTTGCTTTTACAGTGAAAGAATAATTATTTACATTTATATTAGCCTATTTCCTCCTGGGGCTCCACATAAGCTTCCCTCTTATAATACCAGCCTTCCAGAAATCCCATCTTCTGAAACTGAGAAGGCTGTAAGAAGGAGATGAAATTTCAGATTGTTATTTGTGTTACTTAGGTAGAGCATTGAAGTATATTCTGCTAGCACATGCTATTTTTTCTTAAAAGCTAATAGTTAATATGATTGCAGCCCATCTCTTGGATTGTTCCAAATGACAAAACAGAGATGGTGTATCTTACAAAGCCAAACCTGTGTGTGTGCGCTAAATTGATAGTTATTTTCAGAATATCACCACTGTTGACAATGCATTGGTCAGAAGCAAGTGTTATTAAGTCTGCAGGCTTGTATAAGGTACTCATAGACATGATAGGAATGTGTTCTTGTGGAGGGTAAGATCCAGATGTTTTCATTTAGATAGTTTTCAGTAAGCTTTTAAATCTTGTTAAAGACCTTGCTAAGCTTGGTTTTGAATGATCAGTTGGGAAACATCATATTTAAAACATTGCTCTATTAAATTCAAATCTTTTGTAGAGATTGAATCTGGCAATTATAAAGAAAGAAAGAAATGGGGGGAAGAACAAGAGTTCAGATTCAAAAGATAGAAATCAGTTCACAAAACTCATTGTAATTCTTGGAGCTGTGTGAAAGAGACAATGTGGTTCAGTGTATTTGTATTGTGTCCTGTGATTCCAGGAATAACTAATGAACCTATGCTTTTCTCAAGAAAATTTTATCATCCTATGGGTAAGCCTTGCTGTGGAAATTTTTACTTGCCCAAGAATGTATTTGAAATGTTCATATTAGGGATGAATCCAGCAGTGAAGATACTCAGTATATAGAAGTCCATGTACGTAGGGAGTCAGATTCCTTTCTAGTATTATTTGAGGCAATTCTGCAAGGACTTGAAAACCTGAAACTGAAGTACTTTCCACCAAGGATTTAAGTGTCTCCTTATTGTTCTCTCCACTTCTAATGACACACTATTATTGCTACCTATCAAATGGAATAAACAGACACATATTAAGCATATACATTCACAGTATCTCCAGAGATCAACGACGACAACTACAAAGGCATGGTGTCCCCATTGCATATGGGAAGGGAGTGCCAAGGTCACTCAAACTAACATGTTCCAAGTAGACAACTTCTGTTTTGTTGGTATGTCATGCTTTCGCTTTGTCACTTATGTCTTTCTAAAGCTGGCGAAGAAGTATTGGATCTATGCCTTCAATACTCTGAGAAAACCTCAGGGTTTAAAGTTTCTGCCAGGCAAAGCAGCTTCTTTTCCCTACTCCAGTCATTACAAAAAAACTCCTGGTGGTGTCTTCAAAAAAAGTTTAGTTGCATGTCTGTCTGTATGCAGTTGACTGCAACTGACAGTTTGGGATTTTTGAGGTTAGAATGGAGCATCTATCTTAGGTAGCTAAATTTAAAAATTATTGTGTATGTAGTTCCTCCAAAGCATGATCAAGAGCATCCCCATTAGGCTTTCTGCTCTGACTCACCACTGGCTTTATCAGTGTACAGGGAGACAAGCTTCCTAATTCAGGCACGTAAGATGTCATAAATTAGGCTGTTTGAAAACTCTGCTCTGTAGGTATTACCTAAGCTCTTTTTTCTACTGGATAAATGTTTAATCTTTCAGAAAGTATGGCTAGTTTTTAGTCTTCGTACACCTGCCTTTACAATCATTTCCATGAAGCTTTTACTCTCTCAGTCCCACTGAGCTCAGTGCACCAGCGAAGATTATTTCTATGAGTAACATCTATTGAATCTGATTCTGTATTTGGTATCTATAACTTAGACCGTGGTCTTTTTTTGATTTCTGCATGCATGTCATTCTCTTCTGCACATCCCTTTTAATGAGGTCCCTGCATTATTTTCTTTTTTTACTGCAGTCTGCCTGCTGGTCCTGCACAAAATAACATGTATAAAGAGAAGGAAATAATGTGGTAATGGATAACTCAGCACCTTTTTCTGCTCTGCCCTGCTTCATTTGTAACTACTTAATCAATCCAGTATTTTATAAAACTCTTGCGCTGTTAACTTTGAATTAGAATCTAATATAAATCCAGTGTGCATTTACCTGTATTTGCCGTGGTGCTGCCCCTGCACTGCACAGAGTGTCTTAACAGTCCAGCATTTTTGGTGTTGGAGGTTTTAGCGGATAAAACCATTTTTTACTTTCACAAATGCCGTTCTAGTCTAACCTGCATTCCAAAATGAAATTAGTTTAGTGGTCTGAGTCCTGTCCCCTGTGAACAATAGTCCGTATTACAAAACCACCAAACAGGCACAAAGCTGGCAGTTTCTGCTCAGGGACACTCAGACCCAGCCAGCGTGGAGGCACAATGACCTCACACCCCAGGGAGTGATTTTTCTAGGTGAAGATTGAGGTCATTCATAAGGCAATAGGGAAAAACATCTCTTGTGTAACTGGTCTCTGCATCAGCCAGGGAGAGCAGTTCCCAGTGCTGCTGCCACAGGCTCATTGCTCACTCTAGTTAAGAGGTTTTATAATCTGGGATCTCTGAATTAAGACCACCTCAGTTACACGTGCAGTTTACTTCGTAGTAGAATATGTAAGCAAAGATTTGCATTTTGGGATGATGGTTTTAGCAAGTTATTGTTGGAAACAGTTCCTTAAAGTAGGTAAATTCCTGGTTCTGCTGCAATTAGTAAGTGTTTTGCCTTTAGTTAGAGAGCTGGGATCTTACAGTGAATATGTGAAGGTGCTAGCCATATGGTAAATATACTAATTTATGTTCATTAGTACATTATTGATTGTATCACCTATTCATTAAAATGTTTTCCCCAGAGTTACTCTGACAGCAAAGCTGAGAGGCCTTAAGTGGCTGTGATCTTTGTGCCAAATGGATTAAAACAAAAAAAGCTCAGCACTTCTCAGTAGATCAGTGCTCAATTTCAGCTGGGTCATACCAGGTTAACAAGCCAAAGTATCAGGTTTCTTTTTTTTTTTTCTTTTGGTTAAAAAAAAAAAAAGTAAAGTTTTTTTTTTGTTGTTCATACTATTAGCTATTTCAGATCAAAACTCTGTGAGAACATTTTCTGGAGCAGAGTAACACAATTTAGATTGTTTCATACCTGTATTAAATTAACCATAAGTGCAAATTCAATTTAATCTAATTATTTTTATTTCATCTGCTGCTTAAATAAGCCTTAAACCTCTAGTGATTACTGAATAGGGAATGTGGCTTAGCAGGAGAAATGAATACAGGGCTATCTGTCTGAATCTGCAGAGAGACTGAAAAAATACCTGGTAAGTGGCAGGTTTCCCACTGATTTCACTGTGGTAGGTCAGCTTGTCCATCTATGGTCATTTATCCTCTACTCCATTAGTAGTTACCCTATCACTGAAGACTAATGAAGGGAGGATCATAGATTTGTACTATCTGCCTTTGGTAGTGTCTCACTAACCTCTAGCCTAGATCATACAAGGAGACTGTAACACTGCCATCACTCTAGAGCTCGTTCCTGAAAGTCAGTCATGAGCCAGAGGGGACATAGATAGAGTAATTCTTCCTTGGGTCAGGGCAATGGAGGAGATTGCTCTAAAAGCCCATTCCCCTTTCCTTTTTTATAGCACTGGCAGTACAAACAGGGAACATTTTTTTCAAAAACTGTCATACAGAAGCAAAATCCCTGGGTTGGAGAGAGGATGTAGAAGGAAGGATGAATGTGTCTCTGGGATGACACCAGGGGAGAAAACACTTCAGAGTCCAGGAGCTCCACCAGCATATCCAAACAACTAGTCTGCACCCACCAAACGAGCAGGGTGAGCTCCCTTCCAAGCATTTTTTCTCCTGCCTCCAGACTGGGGTGGTCACAACACATCTCTTACCTTCAGCTTACTTTTTCCTGGTTTTAGTTTTATTCTGTAACTGCAAGGAATGGATTTAATATACTTGTGAAACACTCTGAAAGCTTAGACTCAAGCATTTTCTTGTGGCCTATGCCACAGTCAAGCTCATCATAAAGGTAACTGAGAACTCCTGGGGCGGGAAGAGAAAGAAGAGCCTTGGCCCAGCAGTGTGCATGAGTTTATTATCATACTTTGAAGGATATGTCAGCTGGAGGAGATGTCAGTTTTCTTTTGGATACCTCCACCCAGTGCTCTCCCACTTCATAATCCCCCTAACATCTGTGCAAAAGCCACAGCTCTGGTACACCTTAGTCATGTGGGGTTGGGAGTGTCATTTGATAGCAGATATTTCTAGTCTTCTTTCCATTTTGATGCATGTTAAAATTGCAAAACTTTGGACCTTGTTTAAAGTTTGTGGGTTTTTTTAATATATGTTCATGTTGTCATGTTGTCTGTCTAACCTAGTATTTTTTTTTTAATATATTTTGGACAATTTAACCAAATTCAAGTGTGTCAAAGATATTAAGCCCAAGTGAATATCGTGAAAATTGGCAACTGTGGAGATGAGAGAGAGCCTGATAATGCTTCCACTGTGGGGAGGCTTACCCCTTACTTCACATGGGAAAATAATCCTGAGAGAGAGATCAGGGAACACCAGTCTTTTGGTTCTGCTATTTATGGAACTACTTGTTTATTCTTAGAAAACCTTTGTGGGTACTTTTGTAAATTGAGCATCTACTCTGTACAAAAGTGTCTAGATGGTCTGTGACAAGTGTTGTATTACTTTGGTTGTACACGATCATGGCATGTTCTGGTTCCCCTAGTAAAATTGGTGGGTTTTTTATTTCTTTCTCTCCCCAAGATTTCTTTCGACCTAGCAGAATATACTGCTGACGTTGATGGGGTTGGCACTTTACGGCTTCTGGATGCTATTAAGACCTGTGGCCTTATCAACTCTGTGAAGTTCTACCAAGCCTCCACCAGTGAACTTTTTGGAAAAGTGCAAGAAATCCCGCAAAAGGAGACCACCCCTTTTTACCCAAGATCGCCTTACGGTGAGGATCACTGTTAGTGTGTGTGTAGTGTCTGTCTGTCTGTTCTCCCCGCTCATGTCTCAGGGCTGAAGTCATTTGGGTGTGAGATTAGAATGATGATAGAGCTAAAGTGACTAGACATGTCGAGAGGCATACCTTTATGAATTACTATATAAAAAGTATTTGCTGCCATTGCCTGGGGGTTGGAAATTAGCATCTCACTTCATAAGACTGTGTTCATTCAGCTCAGAGGTAGAGAGCTCTTGTGGAGGCGGGGGGAAGGGTGGCTCTTCCTTCACAAAGGGTTGTGAGATACTGCTGAAGTGATAAGGTTTCATATTTTTTGTTGCCTAAATGAAAAACTCCCAAGAGCTCACTTCTTCCTTCATGAGCTCGCATGAAATTTGAAACACTTATTAAAGCAATGTGCATGGAGGACTTTGGTGATAAAGTTTCAAATCAATTTGAGTGTTAAGGCATGAGATTTTCACTTTTACTCCTCCAAAGTTTTTTGGTTTTTTTTTAATAGCAGAGGTCACCACAGTGGCGTGTTTCACACGCTCTGGCTGTGTTAATTATATTGTAAAAGAAAAGTGCTATGCTTGAGTGTGCATACGAAAACAAGTGAGAGAGTACCCTAATGCTTCCTGGCCAGTTCAGAGGCTGCACAGAAAAGGAGTATTTTCCCATTCAGCTGCTGTTTATTGGGCTGGATATTTTTTCCATATGAAATGTGACACATACAAGGAATGAATCAAATTCTAACGTGCTCCACTGTTGAAATATGGACTTCACGCTGCGTGTGACAGAGATGTGCATGTGTGTCTGTCTGAGCTGTGTACAAGCAGAGTGGATATACGTAATGCTTTAAAATTATTTTTGTAGGGGCTGCAAAACTGTATGCCTACTGGATTGTGGTGAACTTCAGAGAGGCCTACAATCTCTTTGCTGTGAATGGCATCCTCTTCAATCACGAAAGCCCCAGGAGAGGTTAGAAAATCCGTGTGAAACTGTTCCCAATTTTGCGTACATCTGACCGGAAAAATGAAACAATGCATCCGCAGGTTTCATTTAAACTTGCCAAAATTCTGTAGGGAGGGTATCATGACTCGCAGCCTGCTCACAGCGTTCAATGCAGCCCTCCTGGCAGTCTCAGAGCCTGCAGAACAGCAGCTTTCCCTTTCAAGCATCATATTCCATTTTGTAGCCCTCTGATGCTGAAGGGAGGCTTGTGTATCTGATTTTGTGTAACAGGGCTCTCGAGAGACTGCAATAATGTCTTAACATCCCTGAGTGTTATTTCCCTCTTGACAATAAGCCTAAAATGTTAAAATGACACATTAAAAAGCCAGTTTTGTAAACATTCAGGTGGGCAACTGCATAACAGGTGCAGTTTCAGGTGTGACTTGTACTCAAGATTTTTATTTGCATATAAATGTCAAATTAAGAGACAGAAATAATAGACCCTCTAAATTCATAAGACTAATGATTACAGCCTGGTATATTTTGAAAAAATTGTACATTATGGCCCATACCTTCTGGCAAGATGGCTTTTAACACATGGCTTTAAAATACCTTTCTGTTTAATCCTTAATGGCAATGCAGCTTAAATTCTACTCAATCATCCCTTTTCCTCTTGCAGTACTTTATGAACAATTAATACTGGTCTTTAGTTTGACTAAGAGTCCACGGTTGATTAAAAGTCTCTTATACAATCACAGTTTTCCTCTGCCCTTAAAGTGCTGTGACTGTAGAAAACACTCTAAAATTAAACTTTAAATTAACACAGAAAACTGGATTCTCAGTGCAGAAGCCTTTTATTGTGGTTTGTTTCTAAATGAAAAATAAATTCAAGTTTTACAGGAATGCAATTACATAAATTATACCCTGGCACAAAATATAATAATTTTAATCATACTTACAAATATAAAATAGACCATAATTGCAAGTCTGCTTAAAAAAAAAAAAAAAGAACAGAAGAAAGGAGTCGGTGTCAATAGGATTTAAATATTGATTTCAGTCTTTGGGAGTCACAGCTGTGAAACCTCGTAGTACACTGGGTAAGCAGCATGTACAATAAGTGGTGCATCAAATACTTACTTGCTGGTAGAAGTTGGTGCATCACTTCACTGGAGCAGATGACAGTACAAGTTCAAAATTAAGAGAATTGAATTCACTGGCTTGTTTAATTTAGAAGCCCTAATACTTTGCTTTCTTTTAAACAGTTCATAGCAATATATTCTTGGTGCACTGTAAACTGATATCCATATTGCTCTGAGTTATCGTTATGAACTAAAAACATTCTGACCAACATAAAGAATGAGGGAATATGCAATGACAAATATTAGCTTGACATGATTTCTAGTAACACTAAGGAGCTACAAGATGAGATGGAAATTATAGGGACGCATTTACCATTCGTGCTGCTTCTCTATAGACTTGTGCCATTTTGAAGGAGCAAAACTTCAGTGCTTGTTGCTATTTTGATCCCTCTGACATGCGTTCCAGCTTTGACACTGCTGCAATGGAACTTGCAATCTGAAGTCTCTTTTCAACACATTTAATGTCCCTGTGGAGAACCCAAGTCTGTGCTTTGAAGTCTCAGGCTGTACTTTTTGTTGTGTGTATGTGCTGGGTGCAGTTTTAAGCCCCTTATGCCACAAACAGGAATCTTATCTTAGAAATGGTTTCAGCTGGCTCCATTTGCTCTAGTGGGAGTACATGCCATGAAAGCAACTGCAACCACAGCCCAGCACCATTTGCTTAGTGTTTTTATGGGAGAGAGTCTGAAAATTTATACAGAGAAGATGGAAGAAAAGTAGTTTTGAGGTTGTTTCTTAATAGCCATTCATCACTTTCCTGTGTTTCTGAAGATTGCAAGGGTGCTTTGGGAGGAAAAGAGGATTTAACTAGGATTTCTAATTCCTATGCAGAGATGGTAATATACATGGAAGTTTTAAAATGCGCTATGGTTTGGTCTTTGGGGTTTTTTTATTCTACTGATTTCAGAGATTGGGAATAACTAAATAAACCAATACATATTTTATTCCAATATTACATACCATTATTCCAGTTGGTTTAGTGTTACACTGAATTAATTAAATACATCATCCCATTAATGGTGATACTAAGTGCATCTTGCCACACAAAACAATGCCCGATAATCAGTGGAGAGCAGAAGGTTGTGGCAGTGTCACTTGCTGAGGTGCAAGGTGACCTGTCCTGGCAGACAGTGCATATTTTTTCCCTTTATCTGAAGTGTTAATCATATTTTTGAAAATTTCTGTAAACTTCCTACAGTGAATGTATTTATAGGCAGAGACTGGGAAGAGACAAATCCTAGTATTTCTTGTAGGCAGGGATCCACGAGGTATGTTACACTGTAAGGCAATGATAAGGGTGAATGGTAAGAATGCATTTTTGTACCTGGCAGCCGGTGTTGTGGACTGTGGTCAAATACAGAAGTATTTGAAGTATCAATACTCATAGTGAAGGATGATGAATTGCAGTTGTCTGCCAAGTGGCTTTTAGCAGCTGGTCACTGAGGCTGAATTGAACAGGCAAGTGTAAAGAGTTTGCTTCATGATCTCTCTTCATACAGAGTTCAGATATTATACTGCTGGGGCAGCAATACATGAGCCTAGTGAAAATGAGAACTGTCTAATCTCAAGAGCTGCTTCCCCGAGAAAAGAATTTAGGAATATACACCTCTTGTTTCAGAATACCAATTCTTCTCCTTAACCTTCCCCGTTTTAACTTGGAAAGGAGCACCAGCAGATAATCTCATGTAGCCTGTATAATAATAGGGAAGTCTACACAGAGTTCATAAGGAGTGCTTAAGTCTAATATGAGAGGTTTCCTATTTCTCAGAATTACCAGGGCTTGACAGAAGTGCTGGCTTTGAGAAGCTCATTTGATTTTCTACTTTTATCTTGCTCTATAAGAGGAAGACCGTAACAGGAGTAGTTCTTAAGATGTGACACCATACTGCAAATCTGAGCACAAGTTTGTTGTGTGGACTTGCTTTTAAGTCTGATGTTTCATGTTCTGACAGCCACAGTGACTTTACAAAAAGCACCAGTGATAAATTCCAGGTTGGTTGAACCCACTGTCTGAGCCTTACATCTTAATATGGGAATAGTAGAGCATTATTAAATTGCACAAATACTTGGGTCCATACTCAAGAGATACATGTGTATGTAACAACAGAGAATATTATCTAAAATCTCATATGGAGTAAAATGAGTGGCTATGTTAGACTAATCTTAATAAAATATACAGCTACATTGAGCCTTTCTCTAGTACTTTCCTTTCTAATTTTTCTTTATATTATATGTACTGCCTTTCATTTCTTAGTCACTTTTATAAGATGGGATAGTCACTTTTTGATCAGTACATGCTTTTTCAGCTCCCATAAGTCAACACAGCTGCACTGAAGTGAATGGGGTCATGTTGATTTATGCCAGCTGAGGGTCTGGCATAGTACTTCCAGTAATGGTCTGGTAATGTAAGATAAGCATAATTTGCTTGCTTTGGGGAAAAGACCTGAATTAGCAGTATACCTTGCTAAAGCTGATTTCTTTGGTTAGTTTCATCAATTTTATCCAGGTATAGCTCAAGTGTTTCCTGATTTATGGCAACGCCAAAGGAGAATGGGATCTTCCATTTCTCAAGCTTCTTTATTTTCTAAATCTGACACTAGAAGAAAAGCAAAATGCTCTCTACAGTGGTAGTAAGCTACAAGGTGGTTCTGTTTCCAAAAATGAACAAGCAAAAGAAAACCTTAAAAACTTTCCCAGAATGCTGCATTTATTTATTTTTTTTTAAATTTTTCAAGACAACCTTATGGGATATCAGATGGGGTAGGTGGTGGCCACCAAGTTGCTGGTGGTGGTTGAACATGGCTCCCAGTATTACCGGTGTGGAAATGTCTGCCCTATAGCAATATTGGAAAGGTACTTCTGTTCAGTGAGATGACGGTTTTGATGGTGGAAGAGTGAAGCAACTAGCAAGTCTAGTTTTCAGGAAAGCTGGGGCTCCATCCAAGCCTTTTTTACACCATTGGAAAGACTCCTGTTCTTTTGTTGGGTTCTGGATCTCACTATCTTCTTTTCTGTGCGAGAAAGCAAACTACTTGTTGACAGTGTCATTTGTTCCTTCCCAGACAAGCCCTTACTTTTCTTCTCCTCAGTTCTGTGTAAGAAGTTTTCTCAGGTTTACAAGATGTGCCTTTGGATAGCTGAGATAACTTTCTGATTTGGTTAACCACTTCATTGCTTGCCTCATCTGATCTTTATCTGCCAAGATGTACAAACATGTACAGCATGTTTCCTGACACAATGCAACAGAAGTTTTGTTTGGGTTTTGTTGTTTTTTTTTTTCCCTAAGTAATAAATACTTTGCCTCCACACATGACATCATTAAGTAGATCATTCAGTAGAGAATTTTTTTTTGTCTGATACCAACTCTGGTAAAGCAGTTGTCATCAGACCATTGCTGTATAGCCAGAGGGAAAGGATACAACTGCTCATTTCTGTGATCTCTTTCAGCCGGGGAGGAAAAGGCTAGGTGTTAGATTGCAGGCTGAATGTTGTCAGAGTACATGTAGTAAGATTAAAATGAAAAGAAATCATGATTCAAAGAGAATGGGGAGCGTTCTTTGCTTTTATTGTGCGTTTGGATCACAGATTTGCCAGGGGGAAGGGGGTGAGAGGTTCCCCTACTCACTGTAAATATGCTTGAGTATCTTTTGAATTTATGGGGTTTGTTACCTTTTTTTAACAAGCTTTCAGTCTCCCTTTTGCCTCTATTTCATAGAGAAGGCAGAAGCAGATGGTGACATCTGCTACTGACTTTCACAAGAAATCCCTACAATCCCTACTGTAACAGCTGCTCTTCTGCGTCTCCTATAAAGAGATGTAGCCAACATCTGCCAGATTTCCCTTTCTCATTTCTTTGGTTGAGGAGACTAATTGCTAGTCTCCTTATACACTTTCTATGCAAGAGGAGCTTGGTCAACCTGGTACCATTGGAAATACTAAGGGCTTTTTCTGGTGCTCTTTTTTTAAGTTTAGGCCTGTGAAAGACATGTGCACAATTATCAGTGCAGAGCTATGTCTCTTTCATTTAATACAAAATTTCCTTGACTTGTGCTATTCATATACACTCCTGGGTTGGGACGTGTTGCTTGTGTCTTGCTGACTCCTTGCTGGATGAGATGAATGCAGGCTGGCTAGTATCATCAGGGATCGTCTGCCTAGCATATTGAAAACTTGATGGCGAAGTACCATGGCCAATGTAAAAGGAGTTACTCAGACAGTTGTGTGCTATAGAGCAGCCAAGATCATTTCATGCCTTTTAGTTTGCATGTTTCAACAGAGAAAGCATGCAGTGTCCTGAAGACATGCATTCTTACTGGCTTTTTCTCCCTGCTGTGAGACTGATCCTGCTAAGTGATCCATGCAGGTGTTTTCTTATCTACACATGCAGTCAAACGTCAGTAGGGATAAATGTGGGCATTAGGGTCTATTTGTACAGATGGATTTGCAGTAATATTGACTGTAATAATAGAGAATTGCCAGGTAATACCTCTCTGCTATTTTACCTAAATACATGTGTTTTCCCCTTGAAAAAGATCTGATGTTACAAAATAAGTGAATTCAGGTAATTCTGCTGATGTTGAACCTGATACTGACTAAATAGTACTGATCAGAGCAGATCACAATATATGGAGATTTTTGTCTAATTTTTATGTTGCTAATAAATCATCTTAATCTTAAACTTCTAGTGTCAGTTTCCTAGTACTAGCCAATACTGATACATGAAGCCAGTGTGATCACACTAAAATACGAGTGGGCTTCCCTCTGTAAGCTTGTGTTTTATAAGCAGTGCCAGATTTCTGAAATAAGAAAAGAAGGCTGAGAACATTTCTGCATGCCTTTAGCTTTGGGCATCTGGGTAGTCCAGGTCAGTGCCATGGAACTTGTGTTGAATAGACTAACTACTGAAATCATTTTGATTCAGTCATCGCAACAATAGTTTGTGGGAATCCTTACCATCTGTAAATCTTTTTTTTCTTTTCAATCTTGAAGTAGCTCTGATTCTATACTTCTCTATCTAATGCACTTTTCTGGGATCTATCACCAGTTTATCTAAGTAGTTATGGATATAGCTCATACAAAAACTGAGTAATTTCTTGCCTGTGGGTTTAGATTTTTGGAACAGCTGCATTTGAATCCCAGATCTCTCCCTGAGCAAATTATTATCTTATCAGATGCATCTTTTTGTCATTAAATCATGTGCTCCCTTGTGGCTTATACTGTGTTGAGAAGAAAGTAGATTACAGTTTTTGCTATTTTCCATGATTGATTTCAACTTTTTTTTTAATGTCAAAAAAAAGAATTAGAGTATCCATACAATTTACAAAATGTCAAAACTACTAAATTTAGAAAACCTTACCATGTAATTCTTAACATTTCTCAAGTTATATTAGCAGGTATCAGTGTTAGTTTCTTAAATTAAGAATTTGCAGACTTTTTTTTTCTCTAATGAAATATCAGCCCAAAACTTTGAAATAAAGTGTTATGGAAGATATGGAAGTCAGCAATGGGAAATGGAGTGGTCAGAGCATGTATCTCACCTGTAGTGTTCTTATGGCTTCGTTAATGCACAAACGTGTAGGAAGATTTTTAGAAATAATGTGGTTTAGGTGCCTATTTCCCTATTTTTTTCCCCCTTTGTTACATTTATATATCCCTGGGTAAAACACAATGGAAAATGTGACTGTTCTGCTTTTTTGCACATGTATAAATGAGACCATGAAGTGAAATACAGGAAAGAATTGGGAGTTTTATATCTTGTATTTTACAAACT
Source organism: Pandion haliaetus (assembly GCA_013401275.1). Lineage (NCBI taxonomy): Eukaryota > Metazoa > Chordata > Aves > Accipitriformes > Pandionidae > Pandion > Pandion haliaetus. The sequence goes on from VYZV01010256.1 coordinate 13,599, forward strand.
AGCTTAAAGTGAATGTGCAGTTTGCAGAAGGTCAGGAGAACAGAACTGCCGTAGTGGTTTCAGCCAGAAGTCCATTTAACCCAGTTACCCCATTGCCCTTGCTGGAACATTAGGGGACAGTATAGGCGACAGTATAGATACAGAGTGGTAATCGCAGACCGCAGTAGCTGATGGGTAAGAGACCATGCATGAAAGATGCACCCCAGTCCACTGCTTCCCTAGGCCAGGGCTCTGTTGGAATTGAGACCAAGCTGCTGCACGTGAGATCCTTTCCGAAGGAAACCACTTTAGCTGGGGAATAACACCTCCTCTGAAAGCAGGTTAAGTCGTAACGCAGGTGTACCCAGGGTCTACAACAAGAGAGTATACTGCAGGTTACAGTTCTCCAGATGTGGAGATTCAACCACAGTCAACCACTTCTGCATTTCTTGTTTTTGTCACTTGAGACATTTTTCCTTGAAGTTGCATGTATACAATTATTTCATTTGCTTGTGATTCACTAAGATTTCCTCCTGCATTTTCTTCCCAAATTTAAATAATGTCATTGTCTTTCTGAACTACTCACAAGCAAGAAAGGAAAAAAAATCACACAAAGAGCAAAGTTCACATCATTATTGCAAAAGGTATGTTGCATAAATGAATCTGTCTTACATTGTTGATATTCTGTAAGTAATGAATATGTAGTATTTTATTCATTGTTATTGTACTAATTATTTCCTAAACTTCTGAAGACTTGTGTCTTACTATGATTGTTCGCATAAATTCTCTCAAATATATACATTTCTTGTGCAATACAATAGTGTAATTCTGCTTTATCTGCTCCCTAGTATGTAACCCAACATCAGTGATGCCAGTGTTCCCCTGGGAGTATGAGGTAATGACCATTAGAAACTTTTTACGGCTCATCTTTGGCATGCTGGGCATCACTGCAGAGCTATTACTAAGTACATGAGACTCTGTAGGCCTTATTCTGCAACCTTCGAATTTTGGGCATCATCGACCAGGTGCAGAAGCTTGAAAACAGGTTCATCTACACAACTTGTACATATATAGTGACTGCCACACTTACCAGGCCCATCTTAAAAGTCATCATTAAAAGTGCATGTTGTTCTGAGAAAGTTATTTGAAATTAACCCACTTAGTCATTTAAGATATGTGAAACTGAGTAAGAGAGACTCTAATTCACAATAAAACAGTTCCACCGTTAGTGGTTTGAAAAACACTGCAGAAGGAGATGTCAATTGATTATTCCTCAATAAAGTCTTCAGGATTCATTAAAAACAAATAAATGAGAAATGCAGTGTAATCAGATGTCACCTGTGATGAGATTCATCATATAGTGGGATTTTACAGCCGTGTCATAGGAAGGTAAGCTACTTTATCTGAGGTCAGAGAGAAGGTTAGTGCATTTGTTCAGAGCTTGGTTTGAACTTAGGAATGTTTTTTTTTTTCTGCCTTGATTGTACTAAGTTTTTACTGACAGTTCCTAGAAAGGGGTGTTTAAAAATACAAAGCAAAAAACGCACAGACAAACATTGCATGTATAGGTAATTTGATTTCAGACCATTACATGCATTATGTACACTTGAGGGGTGCATGAAAGCTTTATGTTTATAAACATAACTTGTGTCACTTTGAAATAGCTGGAAATCTCAACAGTGGGACAGACTGCTGATTTGTCAGTCTTGTTCATCTAACTGCAAGTATCTTTTGAGCAGTTTTTAACCTCTGTTGCAAGGACTTATAGCAGTATATACTGTCAGTTGTATGTGTTTCCCACATTGTTGATGTGTACACACCTTGCCAACCATGCTAAAGTATTTCCTTTTCAAGGATTTGCCTTTCATAGACACTTAAAACTTAATTATATGTTCTACTTAATTGTTAGGCACCATTTGGCAAATGAAAGCTATGTCCAAAAGCATGAGTATTCTTGAAGTTTACAAATATTTATTGTAATTTAACCTGATACCACATGGTATTTAGGTGTTACAATATCAATTTCATATTTTGATCTGTATTGTATCTCAGCCCTATAGAACGATAGCTGTTAAAACAAAGGGTTGCTCTTCAGTACGGGAAAACAAATTAAACCCAAGCCAACAGAAAGAATACAATATCACGTTTTCTCAGCTTGCTCTTAATTTTTGCCCTAGGACATGTGAGTTTGAGAACCACTGCTATAGAAATGCTGCAGGAATGCTGAATGGATTTTTATTTTTGATGGCAAGAGCTTGATTTTATGACATTAAATGTGAATAGATTTGCAAGTAGTAAAAGAATTGTCCAGCAAAGTAACTCAAACTTCCAGTTTACATCCTTTTTGTCCTCGTTTATATTAGAAACTTTACATTAAGAGAGATTTAAGGAGTTTATTCATTGCATCAATATTCATTAATAGGTGGACTGAGAATATTTGCCAGAAACTTTAAAATAAGAACCTATAGCAATCCCAAGTCTAGGCAGTGTGAATCTGGAAAACTCGGACCTCATTTTGAGAAAAACATCAGTAACACACAGAAACATTTTACTTTGAATTTCTTTTAAAAAAATTTTGAAACAGTCGCTTTTAAGTTATAAATCTTTGTGCTTTTTTGCTGATACCTTTCTCTTCTCAGCCCCACCTCATACCCATATTCTGAGTCATGGGCTGGCATGTGTGAATCTATTAGCGATACTTGAGTTGCTTGGTATGCTATGCGCTCTCACACTGAGTTTCTATTTGCTGCAGATTGTAAAAAAAAGGACAAGATCTCTTGTTAGCGTTACTGCACTTCTTCAAGATAAATGGAGACATTGCGCACCTTCAAAGATCAGGAACAGTTCTTAAACTTCTGAAATTTTATACAATTCTTGAAAAATGGAGTAAATTGAAAATTATCTCTGGTCTTAAGTGCTTTGTTGGTTATGGATGGTGCCAGCAATACACTTCATTTTAAATATTTGTGCTGAATCTTGAGCAAAGCCAATCCTGTGACCATACCAGGCATTTGAGTTTGCAAATACACCTCTTCTCCATGCAGGTTGCTTGCATAAATATTGTGTGCAGCTGTCACTGAAAATTAGGCCAGTAACTGCTAATTTTAACATGTGCTTTTTCAGCAGGAATGTGACTTCCTTTTCTCAAATTCTTGCATTGATTTTTTTATATCCTCTAACTATGTTGTAGGGAAAGTGGGAGATGGCAGAAGTGTTCTGTCCCTTCTTTAATAGGGGAGTGGGACAGACTGGTGCTAGTAGTGTGATTTGTTGTTGTGCACTATTGGGGTGGTTATTCAGGTATCATGGGCAAACCTCTGGCCTCTGTAAGGTCTAAAACCAGACAGTGTACGCGCTTCTCCTTTTCTGAGTAGCAGAATGGTGTACCGCTGTGTGTGCTGGGCCATAACTTGTCTGGATATGCTGCGATTTCCAGGTAGTGATTTGAATTATCTGACCTTTGGTGAAAATTGTCTGTGCTTGTCACACACCTCGGCTAGGAGGTGGCTCCCTAGGTGTCCTTCATATTTGGTGTGCCCTCATAGAAATGCTGGTGTTCCTACATTTAGGAGAGTGTCTCTGCCTTCAGCCCAGCATAGTCTATCATCACAGTCCTTACTGTGTTCTAGTTCATGGTTTCTATTTGCAGTGCTCCTCAAGTTTCAGACACTCTGTTTTCTAACACAGTTTTAATGTTCTCATAGTCTCAAGTCCATTTCTTTAAATCATATGCCATGGATACCAGCTAGCTTGTGTTTTGTTTATGTCTTCAGGTGAGGATGCTACTGTGAATGAGTCCATTAACTAGTAAACTGAGCATGTAGTACAAATAATAGGCATTTTTCTTTAAACCTGTTTGAGTTCTGCACAAAAAAAAAAAAGTGTAGCACATATACAATTCCTTTATTTTTAGCGTATTTAATGGTCCCCAGAGGCCATGCAATGTTTAAGAAAAACAGAGCAAGACTGGTGTAACAGTAACTCAGGCTGTGAACTTGAAAGCTTGATTTCATGTAACAACAGTAGGCAAATGCTACCTTTGCTGCCTAGTTCTGAAAGTGCTGGTGTTACTAAAGAACTGGCAATAGTTTTTGTCATGCTGGTGAATCCAAGATCTATTGCCAAAATAGTGTCAAAAAAGTAACCAATAAATAACAGGTCATTATTAAATTTTTACTTGTGTCTGATAATGATGGTTTTCTTAAGAAAAGTATCATAATCTTAAACTGCACTTAAAGGAAAAATACGCTCTTTGTTTTGAAATCATGGGATGAAGCAATTCTGGGTTTGAGTTCATTAGTGTGCTGCAGTTATTGCACAACTTTGGTCTACTTGCAAGTAAGTTAAGTGTCTCCTGTCACTTTGGTTCTACAGGTTCCTTGTGGGTTTGGTGGTGTGGTGATATCATCTGGTTTACCGTCACATTTATAGACAATGATAGCCAGGCATCAACACCCATGAAGAAACCCACAGAGTCATCAGGGAATGTTCATTCATTTTTTCCAGAATTATGCATGTGTGTGAGTATGTGGATGAAGCTTGAAAATGGCTGCCTGTATATGAAAGTCTGATGAGAGAATTAGTATGTCCAGCAAAATTTGCTGTAAAAGCAGAATAAATTAAAATTGTCCAAACTCATAACATACATGATGGTTCATTCAAACTGAAAGTTGTTTCTGCTGGTTAAAATCTGGTAGTTAAATATTAAATACAAAAGGCTTGGTATTGAATTAAAAAACTCTGAAAGATATAACACTTTTAAAAATATGCTTTTCCTCTAGAGTACTAAGGGGGGGGGAATAAAATATTAATCCTCAATGGATTAAGGGAAATGCCTCTTATTATCCTGTTGCCTATCTGGAAAGAAATGCTTATGCAGCCACCCGATGCAGTAAGGTTTTTTGAGTGTTTCTGCCTTTTATTACACAGAGTATTATAACCATGATCCTACAAATACTTGCAGAGGCATCTTGATGCTTACAGGCTCTGCCTCTAAGTCTGGTTCTGTTGATTTTAAAAAGAAAGTTATTATCAGTAAGTGAATAATAGCTGAGTTGCCTTGATAAGATTTTTCAAAGCACTGGGAGGCTTACGTATTGAAAAGGTGAGAGCTTTACAGAAGGATTTCAAGACAGAAGCATAACGTTAATAGTTTTAAGAGGACCTGATAATTACCTACTTCTAGAAGCAGAACTAGTCAACTATGTAAAGATGTAGGCGACAGCTACCTGGAAATGTTTGCTTAGCCTCATTTCCCTTTTGCTCTAAAATAATGCTTGAGGGAAAAACTGCTAAGTTTAATATAATTCATTAAAAATGAAAAAAAAATTGTGTTTCCTCTAGTACAAGAACATGGGCTTGTGATGTTTGAAAAATACCAATAATTAAAAAAAAAAACAAAACAAAAAACCAAGTAAAACACTATGAAGAACCAGTAAATAGTTTGGTTCAGATCTGATTTTTCTTTGACTCTGACTCAAGTCAGTTCAGTTTGGTCAGATCAATAATTAGTTATCTGTCTTGGTATTTCTGAATCAGTTCAAGCTGAAAAATACAAAATTTTGAAATGTAAAGTTATGTGATAAGGAACTTCCTCTGGGAAATTCCCAGTTAAGCAATTTTTCTAATCCAATAATCAGGTATTTTGTTCTTGGTTCAGTTCTGGATTAGGTTCAACAAAGACTTTGGTTCATGTAACAGCTGTGGTTCAGTTCCCATTTTAGGAAAATCAACCCAACAGTTAAAACAGTTTTCAGTTCAGTTTGAGGAAAAAAAAAAAAATCCAACCACCCCAAAAAACAAACAGCTTTTTCATAATTTGGTGCTGCTTAGTTACATTGTGCAATGTGCACTGTACAGTGCTGCAGTGTTTGGCTAAGATGTAGTGCCAAGGCATATGTGGGTTTAAGGAGAAACATTTTACTGGGATTAAAATCAATTGTGGGAATAATCTGTATTGATTTGGTATTAGGCTGAAGTAGTTTGGAGAGAGCTTGTGTTTGTGTCTAGATCCACATGAGATCGTGCCTTTGTGAAGATCAAGGAAACGTGGGTATTAAAAAAAAAAAAAAAAAAAAGGGGGGGATATAAAATCTGAATCTTGAACCCGCATTTTTATAAGTTTATCACATAAAATGGGTAAGGCGAGTACTTTGTCATTAATAAAATACTGTTTACTGAATTCCATTGAAACTCCTGAGAATAACTTAAGAATTTAACTTCATTTTAGTAAGTTGATATGCCTGTAGTGCTGGCTACTTTTAAATCCCTCAGTAAATACTTTTGTCATGTTTAAGTTTATTACGTCTGTATAATTACTCTGAATTTGATTGTTTTTTCTTTTTCAGCAACTTCTTTGGGGTTTCTTTTTAATTGGCAGGTGAGATGTTAGGGGACACAAGTGGTTTCTTCAACAACCTCTTCTGGGCTGTGCAGAAACATGACTAAGAAGCATTTTTTAATGATGTGCTACATTTTAACTATTTTAAAAGAAACCAGTATGTTGAGGGTTTAGAAATTGAATAGAATTTTATCCATATATACTTCCAAAGTGTGGATTATATTGATTGGTGTTAATTGATGTGTCGCAAGTCAGCTTCATTAGGCATCTGCACAGTTGAGACACTTGGCAACTCAAGAGATGATGTTGCAGGGTTTATACAGTTCCCTTTTCCAGAACAGTGCCGTGACCACTGCTAACGCTGGGCATGGGCAGAAGAAGAACAAAAACCAGAATGGGCAGGACCATGCCACAGCAACTGCAAAAGGACACGATGGCCCCTTTTCTTTGAAATGTCTTTTTGAAACCCCACCCACAGACACCAATCCTGTGTGTAAATTCACATCACTGTCCTTCGGACTCAGTTCTGCCTGTTCCTGACTCTGTGGGCTTTAACACATCTGTCTGAGGAGGAAAGCCCCTGCTTCCTCAGGAGACTTGGAGAAAACTTCACAAGAAAATCAGTTACCCTTGGCGCATTGTTCCTTTAGGTTTCTTCTATTGTTATTTGCCCATCACATGAGATCAGGCAACTCTGTTGCTGCCTAAATTTGAATTGAAATAGCTGTGGAAAAGATGAGGACTGTCTCTCAGATGAAATAACATGTATGTTCAAGAATATCATAAATAAGCTGATTTTTTTTTAGTAGATCTATCTTGTATCATAACAATTGCCAAAGTGTTTACTCACAGGCGCAAAATACTTAGAGAGTCTCCTTAATCTCCAATTATTGTTGCCCTCTCGTCTTGACCTCTCTTGAAGTGTTTTATAAACAATTTAAAGAATAAATGAAGTATTAGAAACAGTTATTATAGAGCAGGCAAAGTTATTTGCTTTCCTTGAGTGAAGGGATATAATTTATAAAGGACTGATTACTCTCATCTGTTTTCTGGGTAGCCTGTAAGTTTACTTTACCATGGCAAGGCAGAATAACAGAGAAATTGTGTCATGGGAGCCAAGTAAGATATTGTAGCGGTAGGAAATCCAATTGCCTTGTTTTACAGCCATTTGTCTTGTCCGTCGTTTCTGTCAAATGATCATTTGGATCAAAAGCGTTTAAAGAGATTTTCTTTCTTTGCAGTAATGAGAACAACAGAGACTTTTATGCTGCAGGACATTCCTACCAGGTCTTTCCTCCTCTAACATGGCTACCTGCCAGTCCTTGTTATTATTTAAAGTTGCTTCATTTAGTACATTTTATGAAGATGGTCTGCCCAGCTTCGTAGCTGTCGCTGAGGTTGAGTCAAGAAGGAGGGAGGGAATGGGGAGCTCTGATTCAGTAGAGCTTAGCAGCAGAGCAGCAGTTTAAACTGAGACTGTTAACGGATAGCTTTGTACTTCAAACCTACTCTTTTTAAGCTATGCATTTGTATCAAAAAAAAATACCATGGAAAGCATGTTTGATCTCTTTGCCTTACTGTTTTTAACACGTTGCTCCTGCCTTGCCTTTTGTTTACAAAGCTCAGTACTAGCAAAACTCCCTTGCAAGCCACAAGGGTTACCTGGGTGCAGAACCTATGAACAAGAGGTTGGGGTCAAGGTTATTTGACTCCAGCTCTCAGAGAGAAGGGCCATTTCTAGGAGGGAATGGCTTAAGGATTTCAGAAGCTCCCTCTGTAAGTCTGCAGGCCGTTCCCACCTCTGCTGTGCTCTTCTGTCAAGCAGAGATGAAATGAGATGCGAGGGTTCTGGAACCATCAAAACAACAGAGCCTGTTGGCTCCAGCACAGCTGGAGCTGGGAAAAAGATGCCTGTTCCTTCTCTCTTACATTGCTTTTTCTGTCTCTTCACCGATCTCCCTGTGAGGCAGACAGAGTGGAGGCAGTACAGCAGCAGGGAGGACGAAAGTGTGACAGCAACTGTCTATTCCACGTCAGAGGACAATTTTGTAGTGTCCCTTTGCAATTAGAAGAACATTTGTCAACCCTGACATCTGCCAACCACAGTTCTGCAGCCCCTGGAGAAGCTTATCTTACTGAAGTGCCTTTGTTTTCCCAAGCAGATAGGAGAGAAAGCACTGTCATTTCCAAGATCAGTATTTGAGTGAAGAAATAGGGCAGGATGTTGTTGTGGACACATATACAATTACATCTTCATTTCTAGTACTTCTGGCAGAAGCAGGGAGGATGAGGGAGATATGTTAATAGCAGGCTGTTGGTGTCAGCATGATATGATTCAAAATTCTACAGTAACTCTGTATCCTACAGTAATTTTCTTGCAGGTCTAACTCCCTTAGAAAATATCCCTTAGCAGCTCTAAGACACTTCTGAAATATTCCTTAGCTTTTACAGTCATCATTTTGAAATAGTAAATTCTGTGGGTAAACATTTGGTACTTTAGCACTGAAAGGTTTGGGGCCCTTATTCAGAAGAGTGTGGTCAGAGGAAATCAGAGTTCGAGAGCTGATTCTTCGCCTGCTGCATCTGGAGCCTATGGGGTGCTCTGGGGAACAAATGTAGATTTGGCTTCAGCTCAAGGGAGGTCCCTTGTCACGAGATGACATATGAAGGTTATGCATGTAAGTACCGAACCCTCACACTCCCATACTGTGCAGCATTTCACAGCCGGGAGATAAACAGACTGTAGCTGTTTTAAAATAACAGCTATGTTTTTTCTCTCTGTTTATCTCTGTTTGCTGGGCTGTTAGATCCCTCTTGTTTATTCTCGCCTTGAGTCATCTTCCAGGTCCATGTGTCCTGTAAATCAGGTATGATACTTTCTGCCAGATATCACTTTTACCTGAAATGCTGGGCACTGTAAACATTTTTAAAACTCTCATGAATAATTGCCAAAAGGTGGTAGCTACAGTATCCCCAACAAATGCGCATTATGAATGGTCCTCTTTTTAAGCCTAGAATTCCTTTAAACATGCCTGTTGGGTTTTGAGTACCTGCAGTTAAATGGTGTTGCTTTTGGCAGGGCTTGGTGAGCAAATGAGGCATAATCTCTCTGATCTCAGTAGTCTGGTCAGCCAGCCATGACATTCTCAGTGTCTTTTCTTTCTACACCCTGTCTGAACAGAGCCATAGCCCAGGCAGCTCTCAGTGGGGTTGCCAAAGATTACCATGTGCAGTGAAGCAGCAGATGGCAGGACAGTGGAAAATATGCAGTCCCAATCCCTGGGTTCACATGGGGTTCAGGGTTAAATTTCAGTGATTTCCCTCCCTACTCCTTGAGCCCCTCAATAAAACTGCCCTTTGAGAGACGAAGTCTTCAGTACCCATTGGGAAACTATTTAAAATGCAGTTTTGTCCAGTCTTGGAAGTGGGTTCTAGACTGCAGCAGGAAGTTGAAGAATTCTGTGGCCACAGCACTTAAAGTCTTCCTCAGCATCCAAAGACATTAGTGTGGGCATAAGAAATGAGGTAAATATGAATACATCCTGAAAACTGTGAAAGGAGGGAAAAAGGAACAGTGCAAATTTGATTAGCTCAAAAGTTGTGTAATGACTGATTGAGGGATGCCTCCACAAACTTGTGCCTATGTTTTTCTGATAAAGCCCTTGTTTGCATTTTTATTCCCTCCCCACTTCCCCGCCCCCCCCAGGCTCGCTCTTCCTTATTCCTTGCTCAGTATGGAGACTTCTCACCTGAATGACTAGATGTTCTATCTCTGGGGGGAAAGAGCAAGAAAGGAGTTCTCTGACAGCAGATTTACTCTGTGCTCCTTTCATGGCCTCTCTTCAAGTCTTGCACTGAGAGTGATTTCATCCCTTTTGGATTCTTCCAGGGTACTTCTCTCTCATTGTTTCACAAATATCAAGATACATAACTTTCTCAAATTCCTATAAAACATTGGCATTATATCCCCATTTTGGGGGTGAGAAAACTAAGGCATGAAAAAAGAAAAAAGTCTGCATTAATTGATTGGTTGGTTGGTTGGTTGATGTTCAGAGTGAAGCTCTCATCTGTTTGCATCTGAGGTCTTGGTAGTCACCTTGATCACCTTAAATCACTTTGATTTAAGTGACTTTCTATGCATCTTTTCAGAATTTTGAGAAGAAACCAGGCTTTTATTCATTTTTTCCATAGCAGCATTAATCAGACTGAACTGTGTATCCATCATTTCTTTTTCTGCAGTATTATCTTTGTTTAGCTTCAGACTCCATAGGACCCCTGCCTACTTCATTTCTCACAAGACAATAGTTTCTGCTCTGAGAGCAAATCCATTCTCTTTGCAGAGGGCAATCCTATTACGAAAAAAATTACAGTATGTAATTAATCTAGAGGTGTTTTGTGAAACTTTATCATTGTGCATTCAAAAACAACACTGGCACACATAATCATAACTTTTAGTGCTAGAATTTACAGCTTTCTTCCTGAACATGTACAGAGCGTGTGTATGTGCATGTGTGTTTTTCTGAGAGCATGCACAGCTACCTATGGGGATATTAAAATTATGTGAAAGGTCCCACTAAAAATACAAAGCCAGGAAATTCAGAATCGGGCTAACTTTCTGTCCTGGTTTCACCCCATTGTGCTCAAGTATTGTAGGCATCTCAGAACAGCAGGTGATCTGACTGCCTCTTCTGTTCCTAGAGGAAGTATAAACTGACTTAAATGGGAAATATCACAAAAACAGGATAACAATGATTTTTAGGAGTCCACAAAGGAAGAAATGTTCTTAAAAATTCTGATATTGAAACAGTAGTGAGCATGACACGTTGAACAGTGGTAAATGGACATTTTATTTAGAAGCTCTGGTTTTTGCCATTTAATTACTTTCCAAATGTTTTGTTTCACATTGTCTTATGCAAAATTTTTGTGGCAACTGGATGTGTTAATGCTGGAATATTTAAGTTTGGATTCTTTGTAAACTTAAGTAATCTGACTTCAGTGAAACTGCACCAATTTATCTTGCCAGAAAACTGAGTTCTCTGGGTTTATAGCTGCATATTTATTTTTATTTAATTTATTAATTACACTAGAGACACACTATTCCCACACAGAAAGAATGCAGGAGTGGGATTCAGTTTCAGTGGCAATGTTAGAAAAAGGGAATAGTCATTGAAATGTATGTACATTTCAAAAAGCTGCTATAATTTTACTGTTTTCCGCTGTTCAAGTGATTTTCTCAGTAAATAACAGTGTCCATTTCTTTGCCTCAGTGCCTTTTTCATTTTAAAGTAAAAAATAGCAGCATGCCCAGGGTTCGTCCCAGAGGGGAGTTCACTCTCAGCAATGGCTTTTATGCAACCTCCTGACGTATCTTTTCTGCCTGTGGGAGAGCTGCCACTCTTGCCTGGTGGCATTTCCAGTTTGGGGTTTGGGTGTGGAAGCCATAGCACCCTTGCTTAACTTCAGGGTCTCCCGAGAATGATCACGGCCCACTCTGAAATAAGGACATAACTTTTTATGGGAAGTTTAAGCAACCGGCAGTAACTACAGCTAGGTGAAATAATGTTTTCATTGGCTCTCTGAATACAGGAGGTCAACACAGCTAGGCCAAATGTGTCCAAGTCTTTCAGGAGCAGAAGGGACATGCTGTCTTTGTTGGCTTGCAGTCTTCCTGGTAGATTGTCAGTTTGTCTCTGCCTTTCCCTCCTATTCTCTTCTTAGACTGTTAGGGTTGGGGGTTTACTTTAGGTTTGGGTTCCCCCCCACACCCCACAGAATTACTTTGAAGCTTGGTCCAAGGGGGTTTGTTGTTAAAATACTACGGTTGAGGGGTGTTGCTTTGGTTTTATCCAAGTTAACGACTCCAGTGTTGTCCTGTTCTGTCCTCAGCAGCCCCACTTGTCCTGTGCAGAAGCAAAGCTTGGGAAATGGGGACAGCCGGGACAGGCAGAGTAGGCTGAAAGCGGCATGAGCTATTTTCATAACCCTGGTCCCATACCAGCTTGACTGCGCACTGCAGCACAGACTGTGAAGAATTTTTTTTGACTCTTCTGTCAGAGCCATGCATTTCCTTGATTAGTCTGTTATGACTCTGAAGGGGTATCTGTAGCTGGAACAATTCATCCTTGTACTGGTAATCGCAGACCATCGCAATTGGCGATTTGTACATTGAATTGTTGGGATCATCGCAGGTGTTGGAGATGTACTTCTCACCACATCCTAGCTGAGATTATAATTATTCATAACACAGAAGATGGAAGGAAATGTAGTGCCTTGTGTTTTATGCGCCCTGTTCAAGTACTAGGAAAAAAAAATTATGCCTCCTGTATTTGCAGAAGCTGAGACTTCTTTTTCTCCTTCCCTACAGCTCTCACTAGTTCCCACCTTGTTACTTCTCAATGAGCTGTTTGCCCATGGTTCTTTCCAGCTCCCTGGAAAGACAGTTCAACTGTGTTTCAGGACTCCTTTTGGTGGCTCCAGAACGCCTGTAGCAAAAAGGGAGGTTTATGAAAATTGAAACACATTTACCAGATGATGTATTGAGGGCCTAAAGGGTGCCTTGAGGATTACCACTGTCACAAAGCTAACCAGAAGTGCTAAGAGGAAAACAGTTGAGCAACAAAGCTCAAAAGGGAGGTACGTGGATTTAGGAACATCTTGAGTTATATGGTATGTGTCAAGCCCGTCTAGGACTGCTTATTAGTTTGTGTGGGAGGCAAAGTTTCAAATAAGGTATTTGGCTGTAGCTAGACCATTTTTCTCTCTCCAAGAAAATACATCAGCACTGACTCAGCAAAGTTGTATGCTACTATGATTGTTTTTAAGGCTAGCTCTTATTACACACTTTTGCCTTCAGCAGAAGTAAATGGAAGTTCTTTTTACCCCTGACGTGAAGTGAAATGGCACATTTTATACCCCGAAATTTGCACTTTAAAAGTTAGCACTAGCATGGGTGCACAGAAAGACATGGAAGACCTGTGCAAAACTTTGATTATACCATGACCCACCACAAGCTAATGTCCCAGCCACCTGGAGAGTCTGAGAGACCAAGCTGACTTAGTCCCTCAGAGGTCAGAAGGTCCAAGAAACTGTATTAGTCAGTCATGTGTCACCAGGTAAGATTAAAAGCCTTGCCTGCTTCATCTCAAGGGAGCACTAGGGTAAAGGCTGAATGTCGCAGCTTGAACCATCAAACAGCACGTTTTTTGATGTGCTACTGGTTGCTGAGAGAATGGAGGAGGGGAAAAACAGGGAGAAAAGGAAAGGGGTGTTAAATTTAAGGGCACAGCTGTCTGAACTTTGATAGCTATTTAACAAGATAAGTTAAAATCTGTTTTTAGTGCAAGTTGCCTTAGACTGTATGGTATTTCCATTTTTTGCAAGTGCTGGATTTTCCTTTTGGTTGCATACATTTCTAGCTATTGTAGTACCAATTCAGCAAAGCGTGTACTTAACTCCAGTTGTTTACACATGCTTAAACAATATAAAGAGTCTGTGCTGATGGGCAAACACACTCACGCTTACCCATAGCTCATACATGCAAGGGCTTGTCTAATTCTGTGACAGCTTAAATGAGAGGTTTAATTCAGTAACTTTAGTTGTACAATTTAAAAAAACACAGCTTAAATGACTGTTAACAAATCAGAGTGGCTAAAGACATTTACCTTTGTTTTACAATGTAGTGTATATGAACTGCGATTAAGAAATCGAAGTGAATACTTTGGAGCAAAAGGTTAAGTTTTCTGTAAGCGAAACGCTGCTCTGTTTATGTAAGTGCCATTAACAGCATAAACTTGGGAACAGGAATAACACTTTCACATATTGTTTTTGGTATTAATGTTTGGTTTTTCCTTTATAAGAATCTTTGATGCCTCACCTTTTCCTGTTCGGTGTACAGTTCCTGAGGGGAAAATATTTTAATTTAAGAAAAATTATATGGAGGAAATATACTAAAATAGCACCTTTTGCCCAGCAGTTATTTCTGGTATGTCACCCTCTCCTTTTACCAACCCCATATGATAGATCTGAGATTTGTAATTAATCCTGAATAAGGGTATTTTGGATGTGAAATCTAATAGCATTGTGTTACACATTACGCATGCAGATTGTCTGCTAATTAGGTGTCATTTTTTTTCACAGTCAATTTTAGAGAACTGCTGCTGTGTAGTCATAGAAATCAACCTGTCATTTTTCTTTGGGGGGCAGAAACCTCTATCTGTTTGTATGCAAAACAGTCGTGAAGAATTTAAAGCCCTGATGACAGATCCCGGGTGGAGGGTTAGCTCCACTGAATCACAGGGCAGCATGGCTCGCCGTGCTATGACAGACGTCACCTCTGATTCTCATCCTCTGGTGGTAGTCGGTAGGTGTCTTGCCCTACTTCCATGTGCCTCTTTTACGTGGCTTACTAGTTGTCCCTTCAGGTAAGCTTCGGGCTATCTTTCCGCCCACTGGGAAAAGAAAAGTCTCCCTGCTTTCTGCATTCCCTCCCAATTTCTGTACCCTGTTGTTCTTCACAAGATTTGTCTCTTATTCTTATTTTCCATTTAGATTATAAAAACCATTAATTTTTGTTTCCTCCATGCCTAGTTCATATGAACTCCTGTTGCCCTCAGCTGTCCAAATGTTCTCAAGTGTGCAAGTGGATGTTGAGGGCAGAGGTACTCTTGTGTTGAAAAGCATCAACCCCCTCCAGCGTGCTGTCCTCCTGCTGCTGATGCACCCTACTTCTGCACACCTTTACCTTTCTGCCTCAGTCTCCTCATTTTTAAAATACAGGTGGTAGTACATTTTCCATTACCCAAGGGATTCCATTGAAAAGTGTGATGCAAATGGAAAATGGGGCCAAGCAGACTTAGCACATTTTACTTTTGACACTGGAAAGTTCAAAATGCCTGTTAATGTATTATAAAAGGAAATAATTCAATTGATATGCCAATTAATGGCTTCATTAGCAATATTTAAAGGAATTAGTACCACTTCATTTTATTGAAATCATGCATTTTAAAGTAATACCAAATGAGGATGGGAGGGACAATTTTATCCTCATGTTATTGGACCATTGCTTTCAGTCTGTAATCTGTGGATTTTATTGTTACATGATTATTTCCCAGGGGGTTGATGAATAACTTTTAGAAACAAGCCTATTATCAGTAGCTTTATCTTTCCTGTTTAGAGATCTTACATGTCCATTGGAAAATAGTTGGGGGCACGTAAACTGAAAATATATATGAAAAACATTGCAAATGTATTAAAAATCTGAGAAACCCACTATCGTAAGGTACTATTACAATTTTAAAGGACAGAGAAAGAGATTGAAAATATTATGATGAAGCAAAGTATTTCCAGCTATGCTATACAGGATTAAAATATAAGGATTAAAGCACTGTATCTCATGTTTCAGGAAATAAAATGATTTATTGCTCAGGTCAGGAAGATGTTTCCCATGCAGTGCATAACTTTACAATGAGTTGCTTATGAATCATATCACCCTTATTTCATATATTTTTCATTTTGCAAAAACCGATTGTGGACTTTCTGGCAAGGTCATCCAAACGTAGCTGTACTTGCTGTGTAAAACTTGCAGAATATTATGAAGATGTGGGAAGGAAAAAAATAACTTGTAACAGTGATTTTTGCTTTGTTTCCAAACAGTGATGTTTTTCACTTTGTATAATTG
The DNA here is from genome assembly GCA_013401275.1 of Pandion haliaetus. NCBI lineage: Eukaryota > Metazoa > Chordata > Aves > Accipitriformes > Pandionidae > Pandion > Pandion haliaetus. The sequence continues at coordinate 29,594 of VYZV01010256.1, forward strand.
TTGTTGTGAGAAGTATAATTTGTTATTTTAAATTGAGAATAGATTCACAATTAAAATGCATGAGTGTTTAATATACACTAAGTAGCTGTTTTACTAGGTTTACCAAAATGCAGTACTGTATCAGTTGTTTCGATCAAGGTACAGTTAAAAATTCCATTCAAATCCAAAATATGGAAGGTTAATTTAAAGATCTGTAACTTGATTTTTCATCTGGTTTACATTGACATAACTCTATTGACTTCAGAATAATTGCTGTTGATTTTCATCAGTATAAGCTAAAGGAGACTCTGGACTTCTCTTAGAAAAACTGGATTAAAAAACCTTTTTTTTAATTTCAGCTTGTTACAAAAATGGAAAAGCTTCTCACAGAATGGAAATTATGAGCAATGTGGATTTTCAGGCAATCAAAACATTTTAATGATCTCATTAAATGTATCATTTACAACATATATATGTTAAAAGAAATATGTTCCTTTGGGTTAGCAGAAGCTCTGGGTACATAATGTGTTTGAACATGTTAGGTTTCCACTAGAATCTATGCCGGAACTGTAGAAACTTGAAGAAAAAAAACCCACCCTTTTTCTTGTGCCAGCATCTTTAGAGACAGAATCCTTTTTATCATATTTTATGCAAAATGAAAAAAAGATGTGACAACTTGATAGACTGCTTGGCCTGCATATCAGCTGATAGATAAGTATTGCTATTAAGTGCTATCAGATTGACTGTTATTCTATGATATTACTAGGATTAATGATGGATTTTATTATGCATGAAACAACTAGTGTTATAGCGGGATAGCCATCATCCTAAGACTGCAATTTTGTCACCTGTTGAGTTTTGTATGTAACCTTGAGAGCCTGGAAGATTAGGGTTCTTCAAAAGAAATAGTTGCTATAAGAATGGATCTTAAAGCTGCTTCATCCATTTGGCTGCCTTTTATAAATCACAGATTCCAGAGAAGAACACCTACTTCAAACAGCCAGTTTCCTGATGATACACAAAGGGTGAAACCCCAGTGCTGATAACATGAATGGGTTACCAATGCAGAGACCCAGATTTTTTTTCTCGGGGCTTCCAGCTTTGGAACTGTAGGTGCATTGCGAGCATGCTTCCTGAAGCAGTAGTTTTAAATACGTGTTAATGAAAGGTGTGTCCATCTTTCGAAACTGTATCTTTGCCAGATGTAGGCAGCGTCCTTCTTGGAGGGATGAGCTGTGCGACCTGTTTTCCACCCTGAGCCAGGCAGTGCGGCAGGCGACAGGCCTGGGCTGGAGAGCCGAAGCTATTGCATTATACATCTGCTATTTCTTTTTATTGTAGTATTGTTCCTATAGTGGCTTGCTGACAAGTTATGTTTTACAGATCAGGTCTGCTTGATGAGGAATCCTTGCTCAAAATAGTATCTAGGATAAATCGGTTTTGTAAATCAGACCTTATGGTTCCTATTGGAATGCTAATGATCTCAGAGGGAGGGCTTGGGTTTTGAAAACAAATCTCAGCTAATGCCCAGGGTTCCTGAAAGAGCTGTTAATATAATGAAAACTCATGTTTAAGGCCTCTTTTAAAATGTAAAAACTTGTCAGGCACTGCTCAACCAAGGCTGTTTGGAACTGCTGAAATGTGCGGACACACCAAAGCATCTTTTGCAACGTCTGGACAGATCTCTGCCGTTCCAGTACAGTAATTCCAGTGCTGTCAGTAGCAACACAAACCAGAGCATACTGTGGCCCATCATGATTTGGATGTATTTGCTGCACAGATAACTATGCAAGGCAGTTAGCCCAGCATGGTTGGCCCTACCGAGGGAGCAAGAGTGACTCTTCTCTTGGTTACAGTAGGATAGTGAGCTCCCAGAACAGGGCTACCCTCACACATTTTGAAAAAGTGTTCAAATAAGTCAGAATACATCATCGATTTAATAGAGTTTTGATCACCCCACGTTCATTCGGACTAGGCGTGAGCAGTGACATGTGTTTTACAAAACCTCTCTGAACTGAGGAAGTAGTACAAAGCCAGGAGTCAAATGTAGGACTTGGACATCTCTCTTCCCCACCAATGTAAGCTAGTTTCTGTTGCTACCACCATGTTTCCATGTGAATTAGTAATGTTAGTAGCATAATAAAGTAGGCCTTATTCAGCTGTGATAGCTGGTGGCATTTTAGCTGCTGCAACATCCTGATCCAATGAAAATCAACATAAAGGGTGAAGTGGTTAACACACCAGCAGCTCTGCTGATACTTTTGCTGGCGCTAACTGGCCATTCTATGGAAGAAAGTGCTCTTGTAGGTTCAACATTAGCAAGTCCTCAATACCTCCTGAGGAAGAAGGAAGCTAACCGCTTCTGTGTTTCAAAAGGTACTTTGTATTCAGTTATATAAAGATATCTGTAGCACTCTGCATAGACCTTTTAGATAGAATCATTCCTGAGGAAAGAGCCATTACGTCTGCCAAGTTTCAGGCCAAAGCAAGATTTTGTAGCCTGATTGCAAACCCCTAGGACAGGGCTTTATAATGGAAATGCTGACATAGCTGTAACTGTTTTGTATGACTCCAGTGGGCATCAGCTTAAATTCTTGTCATGATGTGCATTTAATGGCATGGGATCAAATGTATAGTGTAATGGGATATTTTAAGATACTGTTTGAAGAGAATCAGTATTTAAATATTGTTTATGAACCATATCATTTAAATGCTTCTGAAATGTGCCATTCAGTCCTTGGTTGCATGAAAAAAGTTCTAATCACATTTCTCAGAATGAACAGTAGCATAGTTTTCTTCCGCAGCTTTAATGCTGAGGCACTTCCAAGAAGAGTGTTGGTATTATTTTGTTGAACCCTTACTGGAATACTTCTGGAAAAGAAAGGTTTTAATTTTTCACTGTGGTGCTCTTTAATTCTTTATTTCAGCCTTTTGAGGTATATTCTGATTCTTGCTTGGAGAAGATCTTTGAAGATTGTTTCTCTCCAGTTATCAGTGACTCTGCAAGAAGACAGCAGTTACTAGTATTTGCTATGTTGTGCTAGATGAATCTGCTTTTTCTCGTGTGGTATCTTTCATATATTTCAAGTTAAGTTGATAGCATAAAAGTTCTGTCTCCCTCTCACACACACACAACCTAATACGCTTTTTTTTGTGTGTGTGCTGAGGAAGTGGTTGCTCCAAAATGGAAGCTGACATTCATTAGTCATGCAGGTTGACAGTAAAACTTGCTTTAATGCAGATGATGAGTAGAACTCTCACTGCTTTTACTGCAAATGGGAAAGTAGCGTTGAAAGCGGCCAGTTTTGCTTATTACTCAGTTGCAGTCTGGAACATAAAGCCATATACTTTATCCTAGGAAAAAACACTTCTCCCTCAACTGTTATTTACTGAATAATAATGCTAACTGAAATTGTTTGTGTGGAAGGTTAGGAAGTTTCAGAGTGAATCCTAATAAGTTTGTGTAATAGTTTGAGTCTATTTTTAAGTAATTAGTAATAATCTGTGTGAAGATCTCAAAGCACTTTGATAATGTAAAAAATGGAAACAGTCTTTGGAGAAGTGCCAGTCTGACTAAGCCAAAGAGACTCTGTCACTGGTTTCTGTTAAGCCAGAACTCCACTCCCGCTGCAAGTTTGTCCAGCCAGGAACAGGGGAACCACAGTACTTTGCTTTCAGAAATGGCAATAGCAGAGTCACTGTGTCAGTCCTGTGGTTTGCGCTGGTTTATCTTTGGGATAATCATATTTCTCCTGTTGAGTATGCAGGGTGCAGTCTGGAAGAAGGGCTTGGGCTTTCATCCTGCAGTTGACTCATTTGTCCAATTTTTGAGGAACATTGCTATTAAAAAAATCTCCAGTATAATTTATTTCCAAAATTTTGCAAATCACACTATTTTGTAAGCTTCCTTTATATATGAACACTTTTTCAGGGTACATGGAAATTACATTATTTTCATCCTTTAAAAAACAAGCATAAACTGATGATATATTCTAAATGTCTAATAACTGGAGTTCCAATTAGTTCAGCAGTTGACAAAAAATTAAAATTTTATCTTAATCCTGTGGTAAGTCTGAATTATTTAAATGTTTCGTTCCACATGGTTCTTAGGTGCACTTTTTTTTTTTTTTTTTTATTTTTAGCAGAGCCAAATG
>VYZV01010256.1:39652-64354 GCA_013401275.1 Pandion haliaetus
ACTTTATGTCTTTTTTTTTTTTTTTTCTTAAATTGGGGGTGATTCGTACTTTACTTTGTGATTAAAATACACAAGAAAATGCACGGTCATTTTTATTGTCTTAAACCATTTGGTGCATGTTGAAATTGAGATAGTAAAATCTAATCTACAGTGATGCCTTCTGCATTTAAATCTCCAGTCAGCACTACCCGGTCTCTTATTCATGATTCTTCTGTTTACCCTTGTAACAGGTAAAGACTGACTCTTGGAGACCGCTGCTACCATTTGTGTTCTGGGAAATCCCTTCTTGTATGTTTGTGTGTGCATTTAAATATAAAAAAATCTTGCCAGACAGAATTATTTAAAATTTTACTTTACTCTTGTGCATAAGAAAAGGATTCAGACAGCAAGGCTGTTGGCCAAGGCATTTCTAGTTCTGTTTTATTGTTTTCTTGGAGAGTTAAGGACGTCTTGTCTTTTGAGATACGTTTTACCTTAGTCTGATGAGAGTTAGAGTTTTTTCTGACATATCCTTTCATCAGTCCTGCAGAATACTTGCTTGTGAGAGTTTTGATTTGTTGAGGATTGTTGGTTGTAAAACAGAAGTCAGTTATATCTGTCCGTGTAACTATCAATACCTCATATAGGTATGAGATTGGCTCATGAACTTAAAGACCTGCTTTTAAGTTAGGATTACCCTTGTGTTAAGGACTGAAGTGAAAAATGTTTTTCCTTTATTTACCGCTTAGTTTTTATGCTCAAAGTTAATCACTTCTAATTAAAGTTAGTAAATAATTTTAAACCCTCAATACTGGACTTCTTTGAGTATGAGGGTAAAGATTCTTGAGGCATCCAGGTACTCAAGTGTGTTTTGTGCATTTCCAAATGAGAACTTTTTCTTTCCATCAGCTTGCTTGAGCTGGGATAATTAATGGCTCTATTAAGCCAAATTGATCTTAAAATTATATCCAATCTGCTCTGATTGATGTGATGATCCACTGAACTGATTATCTTATGACTGCCATCGAGGTGAGGTAATTGTGAGAGCAGCAGGGCTTGTATGAACCTTTAGGAGAAAAGTTTGATAGACTGTGCTCCTGTGGAACAACTACTGAACATTCATAAAACTCTTGACAGGTGCTTGCTGAAGCAATATCTTTTCTAGAAGCATGTGTATCAGAGACAATGGCTATTCCACCTTAGTTTCTTTCTAATAGTTTAAAAATCTGTTGTCCTTTTTATAACATGTACAACTAAGCCTCATGCTGAAATGCTTTTTGAGAAAGCAACATCTTCCCAAAGGAAGTATGCAGTTACTAATGGCAGAATATTCTTTGATTTCCTCATGTAAATACTTTGGACATGTGGAGGTATGATGTGTTCAGGATAAAGAAAGTCACATTTGACCATGGTAGTATGTTCAGTCATCCATGTAAATAATGGTCCAGTTCTCAGGATACAATACAGCCAATGTAAGTGGCCACAGCACAGATAACTGGTCTTAAATGAAAGATGCCAAATCACTTTGTGAAGTTCACCCAGCACTGACCCAAGGGTAAGGGCGTTTGCAATAGAGCCACTTCCTCATGACACAATGAGAGTGCTGGCACAGCAGGTATAAGAAGAAGTAAAGAAGATTGTCTTCCTTCTGGTTGAGTCTATAGGGAAAAGACATAGATAAGTGGATTGCCAGGGTCAGTTCACGATGCCATTGTTTTAATAAATTACTCGCACATGTTGCACCTCAGTTGAAATGTTCCAACCCTACAAAAGAGCTCAAGCCTTGATATGAGGTGGTAGATGGCGTCACTGGCCAGAAAACACACATCTCCCCAGCATCTCACTCATGCAGAATCAAAATAGGATCTCGTGAGACCCCTTTGTGATTTCTTTTTCTTTATTGCTGTCCAGATAGGCTCCATCAGGCTCCCTGGGCTCAGTAAGGTGCCTGTGGTACCGCTTGACTTCTGGCTTCAGAAACTACTCTTTTAACTCTCTGATTTTAGTTAGGAACTTGGGAGTCAGATTTTGAACATTTTCTCCAAGGCTATTTCTGAGCAGTACCAAAATGAACTGTCACAAATTATAAGCATATAATGAAGCTCTCCTCAGTGTACATTTCTTCTCCATTGTCCCACGCAAGCAGAGAAAATGTTGATATTTAAATAATTATGTTTTCTTTCAGTTAGAGCATGATTTGATACCAGCAAAATGTAGGTCTAATTCTCAAACATCTTCTTTCACATTTTGAAAATATGGGCAAACCTTCCCTTATGAAGGGACAACATGTTTTAGAACAACTGTGATAGTAAAAGTTTTCCTTTCTAATGCTAAATAAAAGCTTATGTTGTGGTAAATAAGGCTGCACAATAAAAGAGCTTATAATGTATTTCTTTCAGAGCATGTAGTGTAGATTAGGCTTCTTGAGTATTAGAAATAGTTGCAAATCCCAGTAGAATAACACACTATCATCTTAATTTTACTCATGTAGATGATGTCTGCATTAAAGCAAAACAAAACTAAGTCTTTCATGGTTTTTGAAATGCTGAAGTCTGTAAATAATGTGATTTTAAATAACTGCAGCATAAGTGAGAAAATTCAAATATGGATGATTTTGTGGAAATTAGTTTCAATTTCATGTATTTTATTTAAGAGGTGCGTGTATGTGTTATTTTCTCTTAAAGTTTGATATGATTGCTAATAAGATTGAACAAGAAAGGAAGTAGTTTATTACAATAGACATGAATGGTCTCCATATTTAAAACATAAAAATGAGGAAAGGAAAGGGTTTTAATTACAACATGTAGGTGTTCTGTCTAATGCACATCATATGGTATTGATTTCCAGCAGCAGTACCTACTGTAAGTGTTGCTGTTAGACCTTTTCCTTTCAGAAAACTATCCTGATCTATTTCAGAACTACAGTACCATTTCCCCCTTTTCGTTTTCCTGCAGCCATTTTTTATGTGAGGGGAATATAATTGTAAAAAGATTTTTTCTTATTTACATAAATTTTCCTTTAGCTTTCTTTTTCACCACTTTTGTGTTTGACCTATTAGTGTTTTTAGGCTTTACAAAGCCAAAAAAGTGCTTTCCTCAGCAAAACCATCTGGTTTAGTTTCCTGTGCCTCAACAATGATATGTGTATTATTATCAAGGCCACCCCGGTGGTTTTCTAAGTCATCTTGTTACAGCGGTGGTCTTACAATTCAATTGGAATGATGGAAAGGTTAGACTAAGGCTTCTTTCAAGTATACAGTTTCCAGATTGATAAATTATGTATTGTTGTCATATTTCTGAGACTGGCCTATTGTGCCATTGTAGCTTGAATGCAGTATCTCTTCAAATAACACAACTACAAGAGTCCTCCTGGCAAATTCTGCTTTTGCAGCATGTTCTGCTTGTAGAATACCAAATTAGGCACTTTCTAGAAGTAACTTTAAAAGCGTGCTATGTTCCTGTTATTTTAGTTTTGTGCTCTGTCTGGCAATGTGTGGAAAAACAAGTAAAATTATGACAGGGTCCATGTTTAGGAGCTATGCTTATACTTGTGATAGGATTGGAAGTACACATATGGATGCCAGCAGAGAGACTATATAACGCAGTATATATACCACCATTGCAGTCTATGTCAGTGCATGCTGCGGGACAATGTTTACTCATTAGCAGGTGGCAATATAACAGCAGGGTGAAAACAAATCATACTTTTTTAAAAAAAAGGTCTGTTCCACCTTGCAGTCAGTCTTGTGGTGGTTTTACTTGGGGCAACTGCAGATGAGACTGTGGGAAAGAGATGAATCTCACGGAGGAGGCGGGATTGCCTGGAATTAGGGAGCAAGAACACCAGCCAGCCTGCTCGAGGCTACAGCTGTGCCTGGAGGGAAACCACTGCCCCATCATGGGGTGGAGTGTGTTCAATGTAAAGTGAATCTTCACAAAATTTAACAGCAACGGTCTCACAGGTCCCTCTTGAGTGTAAGTAAACTGTGATTTTTAATTTTTTTTTCTTTTCCATTTTAGTCCACATAAAGTTTATGAATTGGGCAAGTTCAGGGCAAATTTGACAGAAATGTTCTCATAAACATTCTCTAGCCCTCTGCCTGCAAAATTTCAAATACTTACTGTACAACAAGGAAACCCTGAGTCCATGGAAAAAAAAAATATTGAGGTTTATGGGGGAGTTAATACAAATGAAAAGTATTCTTTAATCAGCGGAATCACTTCAGTTGACATTTTTCCTTCCTTTCTTTGCTCTTTTTCCTATCATGAGGGGGGGGGGGGGGNCAACAAGGTGTGTCTACCTTTGAACTCAGAATTTTTTTATTCAGTCAGATGGCATTTGGCAACATTTTAGAGAACAGGAAGCAGCATCTTTTATTGGTAAATGTTAGGCAACATTAATAGCAGGTACTGCTACCAGCCCCACCTGTAATAACCCAGATAATTTCTCTTTATTAACTAATCTATGATTTACAGATTTATTTGAATCTTAGATTAATGCACCACATTCTGAGAAAGCTGTAGAGCATAGTTGGTTTTAATTTTAATAAAGGAAAAAAAATCCCTTAAAACAGATCATTAAAATTTAATGAGGACATTTTAAAAACCCCATAATGGTTCAATTTACACTGGAAGTCAAAAATAGTTAATGGTGTTGTTATGTCTGTGTGGTAACATCCTCACTATACAGTAATTGTTTTCATTTGAAATGAAGCCAGTAAAACATCATGGGCAGTGCATTCCCAGAACCAAAGTTTTTAGCCCTCCAACAATTTCAGGTCATTCCACTGAAAGAAGAAATATTTCAGAGGATAAATTAAAATGTCAGGGCTCAATTTTATTGTACTCTAGCTGTTAATATTCTGTGCATTATTAAGAAGACTGGTTATCAGCCGAGTGACTGTTCTTTCCTGATCTGGGTACGGAAAAAAAATACAATTTTTTTGTTAGTTTGAGTGGGAAACATTCCCCAAACCCACAGGGTGTACTTAATATGCCACTTTTAGTTTTAGCAGAAATACTTGAATTTTAGCTGTAGGTGTTTTTGGATGAAGCCTTGACCTAAACAACCAACATTAATGGTCCAAAGATAGAGCAGCTGAACTTTCCAGTTGGCCTTCTTTGGCTGACATTAAGCTTCCCCTGGGGACAGTTGACTTGGTTACCAGGTTAAGTATGTGAAGAAAGCTTATTGCTGTCATGTGCTTGACTCCTCTCTCTCTTCCTCTCAAAATCCATGTGATTTCTGCAGCAAGAGCAATTGTTTGTTTCCTCAGGAGTATGAGGAGTGTTATTTGCAAGGTAGGTGAGCGACGCTGGCTCTTTCTTATACCCCATCCCCAGTCAACTCAGCAGTGTGGCTGGGATGGATTTGCCTGCAGCCATGGAAGAGGAGAATGAAATAAACAGTGGATCCCTGACATTCTCCCATGCCTGCAGCTTACATGAGGGCTGTGCAAAACAGCTGGCAGTTTCCTCAAACCCTCCCAGTGCTTCCTCCTTCGTGCAGGTTGAGGCTGACTGGTGCAGGGGAGCCCAGCAGCTGTCCTTCCCCGCACACCCTGCTGATGCACAGGGCAGTTCCTGGTCCTAGCAACCTTGGTGGCCATTTCATTGCTTCTAGTGAAATAAGGTGGGGTTTCTTAAGTGAGTAGGCCCATGTATCTGCTTTCTACATTTTCTGTTGTGCAGTGGGATTAAAGGATCTCTGGCATTGGATTTGAAGAAGCAAAACTAGGGGATCCCTAACTATTCATATAAAATGTCACCTGTCTGCAAGGACAAATTATTAGGGTTTTTTTGTAGAACTGAATGCAGTCTAGGCACATTTTGCCTAGCCTAGTCTCTCTTGTTCAATAGCATGAGAAAATCGGGGCAAACTCAACCATCTGAAACCTCAAAGAACTGTGACCTCCAGCTAGGAGCTCCTGCTGTGAGCCATTGCCTGAACTGCTGGGTCCATAGGAGCGCTGGGTGTTGAGCTGACTTCTTATTGCGCCAATGTTACTTACATTCATGTTGTTTTTCTGTTAGAAGAAGAGGCACCATTATGAAAATATGCTTACTCTCTAACTTTGCTCTTAATAACAAGCTTTGTACTTTTTAGAAGCTGATATTTCTAGTGCAAATTGTGTGTTATTATTTCTTGATCTGCAAATGGGTTTGATTTTTTTTTTAATGTCAAAAAAGGTTTTCTTTCTTCCAAGTGCACTTTACAGATTTCTTTAAGGACTAGTAAATTGCATTAGTAGAGCACTAACTCCTACTTCTGCCTTAACCTCTATCGAGTGAGATGTTACTCTACACAGTTACAGTTTATCAAGGCAACCCTAATGCTATAATACCAGGCACACATGTTGCTTTTGACATAATTAAAAGTTGGTACAAATCATACAATCTTGCTGCACTGTGCCTTATTTTACAAGAAAAAGTAATGCTTTGTGTTGCTAATGCAGTAATTTTCCCTTATGCAATACAGGCATGTTTTCCCCCTCACCATTAATTTATTATGCTGCATTTATTTCCAGACAAACCCTATTTTTCTGTATCTGGTGGGAATTTCTCTCTTCCTCTGAGGTGTTTTAAATTCAACAAGCATCAGGTTTTTAATATATCATATTCATTTTAAAGGGGAAATAATTGACAAGGGAAAAATATATTAAGTATAACATTTTCATTTTATTGCCAGTATTATTACTGATATCCAAGGTAGATATATATTAAAAATACTGCTGGTTTAAAACTGTTCATCTCCCAGATTACAAGCAGATCTCAGGTTATTGGAAAGGTGTCAGGAGGTATGAGTTAGGATGGTCTGTAGGCTACAGGACAGATCAAGACACAATAGGTCTGTCTCCTGACAAGGGAAAGCCCAAGAGGCACTTGGCTGCTGCTGGGCACTGTGCCTCTTACCAGCATCATCTCCTGGCTGCCGGCAGCCTTGCTCTTGAACCCCCGTGCTGAGATGAGAGAAGGCTGTATTTTAAGTGCCGTATTCAGGCTGCAGCCGGGGAATCACCCCTGCTCCTATTTGTGCATGTTCCATGTATACATTTATTTGATGTTTTATTTCAGCCCATAATACCTCATAAACCTTTCCCGGTGACTCCCGTGCCATGACCGTGGCATGCACTGCTGGAATGTGGCTTTCTGCAATGGTACTACTGTTAGCAGAATGATACTGGTTTGAAAGGAGGAGCCTGCTGTGGAGCAGGGCCCGGCTGTGCTCTGCTTTCCAGGAATGCCAAGGTGGAGCACAAAGGAGTTTGCTTTCCAAGGAGCTTTTCCAGGCTAACTACTGTCTGGTGCCTCATCTCTCAGAGAATCTTTTTTCTTTTTAAAGTAGTTCAAGAGCAGGTGAGTAACAATTTAGAACTGGTGTTGGTTGGAGGTTTGTGCAAGTTCTTATGGTCTGAGCACACTTAATGTAACACTTCATATAATGTACAACATTTTAATGGAGTTTTACAAAAGGGTGCTAAGAAAACATTTTAGAAAATACTCTATTTGATCCAGATAGCAATAAAGGGTGAGAGCACATGCATGAAGTGTGCAAGCCCCAAGAGGGCTGTAGGGCTGTGCATTCCCTTCCTGCCCTCCTGGCAAGCCTGAGGACCGAGCATGCTGCAAACCAACTGCAGGAATTGGTTTGGAGTGAAATCTTGTTCTAATAATACAATTATTGACTTTGGTGGGACTTGACTTCATCCATTGCGTCTTACATTTATGCATGGGGAGGTGGAGGCCGGCAGAAGAGAAAGAGGCTCTGTGCCTGCATAGAGTTACTCAGTACACCTGTGATAGGGACAGCCACAATTTGGCTCTAAAAGTGACCTCAGGAGACATTAAAATTCCATTTAACGTGTTACCAATATAAACAGGAAGAGTAATAAAGAGTTTTCACCTGGCCCACTCTGTGCCAGTTTTCAGCCTCAGGTATGACAGAATGATGAAAATGGTGCACAACTGCCCACTCCTTGTAATTAAGTAAATTAGACTTTCCTCAAAGAAGGTTTTTTGTTGCTGATTTTCATAAGGTCACATCTAAAGAAGGGCAGTGTAAAACCAACAGGCACATGTGTAAAAGTGTAGCTGGCAAAAGAACAAGTTTGAGTAAAAAGTCCACCCCAAATGAAAGTAAATTAATCACCATTGTTACCACATTCATTTTGGAGTGATTACAGAAAATAGTGTTAAATAATAGCAGAAGCATGCACATTGACATTTACCTTTAAAATACACTATGCAGTAAAATAAAACAAGCCTCAGTTCCCTTGGTTTAATTTATTCCTGAGGTTTGTAAACAAATTGTGTCATGAAATTGCGTTCTGATGATAGGCATTTAGTTGCACTGATTTGTAGCAGTCTGATCATTTGAATACAATGTGTTGTAAATGTTTCAANTAGTTGTTTATGTTCTGGAGTTGCTTGTAAAACAGTTGACTCCTAACTAAGCTGATAGTTTTATTAGTAGTATCTTAAAGGGATCCTTTTTGCCTTGATATGGGGTTTCACTGGGATGCTGATTCATATAAAGTCTCTTTCACTGAAACAGCCTACTAACTTGTCACTACAAATTCTGGCTGTGTTGGTATTAGAAAGTACTACTGGAGCTTACAGTGTTATTACACTTGGAAGGAAAAATCACACAAACTTTTATATTTCATGAAGGCAGATAAAAGCTAGAAAATAAAACTGCCTGCAAACAAGAATAAAATGGTGGTGTTCAGGTTCAGGATAAAAGCTAGCATCTGGAATCCCATCCAGAACCAGCTCTGCAGCAGCTAGGAGGAGAACTGTCTAGCAGAGAAAAGCAAATTGATAGGAGGAGCACAGCTGATGGTGATATGCTGCATCCTCATATGGGGGGAGCCTGGGCGCAATACAAGATGAGGACTAAGACCCTAGTTGGTAGGGGAATGCTGTGTTCTCATCACCTGCTCTTGGGCCAAAGTGAGCTGCCAGCTGTGACTGTGCTTGAATCTGCCTGTGGAAGGAGCCTGAAATTCTCCAACTTGAGTGGGACACAAACCAAAAGCATGCATAGAAAATAGCAAACATTTCCATTAGGTGTTGACAATTTGTTTTCTTACAGAGTGAAGAGGGATGAGGGAAGGATGTGTTCAGTAGAATGGTTTGACTTGAGAATTGTCCTTAACACTAATTTGAGTTCTACTCCCGAAACTAAAAGGGACTGGCTCTGTAGGATCCCATTTACTGGCATATGAATATTCTGCATTTCTGCAGAATTAGTAATTTTGTATTGGGCACAGAGAGCCAGCTCAGCCTGCTCACCCAGTCAGGGAACAAGATAGCAAACACAGGTTCCCTGTGTAGCCTACCAGCACAAATAGGCCAACCAACCTACTACTGCTAAAATAAATGCATCTTTTTTACAGATGATAAAACTAGTCAATGTGACACAGATTAGACTGAGAACACCCATGTAGTTGCTTCTTAGCAGAAGACCCAAGTCATCTTAAGCTAGATGGTCATTTGAATCCTACTGCTCACCTGCTTGGTGGCAAAGTGCACAGCTGGACTGTGGCCTTAGCTTACACAGGCATCTGATCAACCAAGTACAGTAGACCCTTCTTCCAGATTTCACCCTGAAACTTAAAAATTAACACATAGATGTCTTTTTACTAATGTCTTCGATCATTTGGTTTTAATGTTTTTAAAGATGACCCACGTAATATTTTCATACCTGATTTGTATCCTCTTCTGCTTCATAACATTTACATATGCGTTGGAGCAAGCCTGCATGTGCCTGTATGGGTTGCTGGTCCTTCTGTCTTGTGTTACTGGGAATAACAGGAGTGCAAAGATTTGTCCTCCCATGGCTTTTTCTGGGGACTGTTGAGGTAGCACCTGAGGTATTACTGAAATTTTAATAGCAGCAGGTGCCGGGACTTTAACAAAAACATTCTTTCTGCTAGAGGTTCACTAGGCACTGGAGCCTGATAGGTGTCAACAAATAAAAAGTGCCAGTTGGTTCAGAATAAAAATTTTTTGCTTTTCTGTTGCTGGAACTTCACTCTTTCTTCTTTTGATAGAGCCATAAATCCTCTAGTTCCCATAGCTGGGGGAGGGGGCAGGGAACAACAATCAAAACTGAATTTCAGTTGGTGAAAAGTAAGTACAAGGGAGGGAGAAATTAGGGTATTTGAATTTTTAACAAAAAACACTTAAAGGAAGACAAAATTACTTGCTTTCATTAGAATTTTCAAGATACTGAGTTTCTTTGTATGTACACACAACAGGAGTTAATTGGAAGTAGCCACAGTAGTATTCAGAATAAACTTGCCAAGTCATCTGTCCAACAGAATTTCAACTGGAACAAGAAAAGGGCCTAAGTAAGAGAGTAAGCCTATCCTTAGAGATAATAAAGCTTTATACCTTGAACAGATTGGATTTGTTATTCAGTGGCTCCTATTATTGTGATGTTTGTTGCTTTATTTAGATGAATTTGGCGCTGGTTGCCTTTGTTCTCACTGTCCAGAAGACTTGGCACATCGCGAGCTGTGCATGGTATGGTCAGAGAGGGAGATCTGCAAAGGGACATCCACCCAAGGCGAGTTGGCAGACAATAGCAGAACATCCTTTTCTTTGAAAGCAACTCCTCAGGAAAGCATTGGTCCTGCCTCTCTGTATTTAGCTGCATGCAGATGAGGGGCATGATTAACACTAATGAGTGACCAGGGATTTATTGTTTACGTAGAGATAAGGCATGGGCTTCCTTCATTGGCACTTTCTGCCAAATAGTTTGATCCTAGTTCACTAAGCCTTTTATTATTTGTTGTTGCTTTTTTTGGTAGTGGTGGTGGTTGTTGCTTTAAGTGGTTTCTTTCACCAAAATCTTTTCATCACTTGGGCTTTTTTTATTTTATTTTTATTGCAAATTGTCTGAGCTGTTTGTCATTTGGGCCACAGTACTCTGGAGGTCCTTTACGTGCATCACATGTTCTGTATCCAACAGTGCTTTTTCTGTTCAGTGCTTGCCCTCCTCCCCAAAGCTGAAATAAATCAAAGTGGGTTGAGACTCAGTCGTAATAAATCAAGACCTGTCCAAAACTGGAGCCTGCCCAGTCAAAATGTCATAGCTTGGCTTTCACTGAGGATTAATTAAAGGCCTGATATAAAGCCCAGATGTGCTTCAGGAGAGTAGCAAACTGCCTGGTGGTGGCTATACTAAAAACCAAGTCTCCCCATGAATCTGCCCACCCAAGAACATGGAGGAGGATAAGGCTGAGGAAAAGGGAAGAAGGGAGGGGAGGGGAGGAAAGAAGTAAACTGAATTAAGCATGATTTTATAGCATCTGTGTTGGCGGAAAACAAGACGAGCTCTATGCTAGAGCACCTCTGAAAAAATACAAAGCATGCATGTGTATATTTCTAACAGCAGCAGAGAACATAATTGTTAAAATGTTCAACATTAATCAGGAGTGGGATAAAACTAACATAGCGAGTGAACTTTTGCACTTTTTATGGTCAAAAATATATATATATATGGCATGCCCAGTGACTGAGTTTGCTCGGTGCCTGTTTTACGTTAAATTCCTGAAAGTCATCTTGACTAAAATAGTTTAGCTGAAGATTCCTGAGGCTCTGACAGGGACAGATACAGAAATGTGCATGTATCTAAATTCAGTATATTTGAATATAAATATGTAAAATACACTACAATTGCATGCTGCTTGCCTTAAGGCTGTTGTAAAACTCCAACTTCAGTTCCAGAGATACGGCAATTTAATTGAACAGTGTGCATGGAATGACGCCTTTTAAAAAAGTGGCAGGCACTGAAAAAGTGTTGCAGCTCAATTGTGGAACACAGCATATGGCTACGCTCACTCTCTTTTGCAGACGTAGAAATACAATTTCTTGGGGGGAAAAAAAATTAAAATAATGGTATCAGATTGTTTATATTGAAATTAAATAATTTGCCTGAATAAGATTAATCCAACATTTATTGTCTTAATTGGTTTCAGTTTCTTTGAATTTGTTGCATGCAAGTACTGAGTATGCATATGTGCTCTGATGAGATGCAGTGTTAAAATTTCATAGACCTGGATGAGTGGTTCTGGGATGGCAGGAGAGATGTGCTGAGCAGCACAGGGCTGCCCTATGCTCTTCAGTCTGGTGTAGTGACAGATGTGTAGTGGGTCACTACTTCTATATAAGTCAGTTGTGATGCACTGGTTATTCCTAGGCATGGGATGTTCCTATGCATATATATGTACAGACTTGTGTATTCATTTACTTAGATATCTTCTTAGAGATGTGGCATCCTTTCTAGTCTCTCCTCTGCCTAGAATAAATGAGTGCCACTTTGCAAAGCAGGCAGAAAAGAGGGAGATAAGGAGCTGGACAAGAGGGGTAGATTAAGGTCTTATTTCTGCAAAACGTGAGCCGAGAGTATAACAGTTCTTTGTTAAGGTCCCAAGAAGGTCTGATGAAAGCCAGGGTTTGAGGGAAGTTTAGTGGCAGGCTTCACAGTCCTGCTGCCTCTATGGCTTGTTCTTGTTGCACGTGGTAGATGCATGTTTGTGCCATCTTGGTAAAGCAGAACCGTGATGAGCCCTGGCTGTAACACGTATGTCAGATGGCTAGCGAGTAACAGGTTTTGCTCTTCAGCAGTCCATCCTCCTGCACAGTGCGGAGAAACCCAGTGGCCCTGGTACCTTTCCTCTGCAGTCATTGGGCCTCAGAGAAACTTGCAACGTTGATTGTGTACACACGCTTCCATAGCTCACCAAAGGACAGCTTATGTTACGTCACCTCATGCATGGTCCTGTCTATAAAGGAGCCCCCAGCATTACTCTAGCCACCTTTAAGCTCCCTGCTCATATCTCAAGTCTTTTGGTGCAGCCTCTTTGTGTTTTCTGCACAGTCTTGAGTTTGAGATGCTCTCCA
Source organism: Pandion haliaetus (assembly GCA_013401275.1). Taxonomy (NCBI): domain Eukaryota; kingdom Metazoa; phylum Chordata; class Aves; order Accipitriformes; family Pandionidae; genus Pandion; species Pandion haliaetus. The sequence goes on from VYZV01010256.1 coordinate 52,543, forward strand.
TTTTCTTCATCAGACTTCACGTATGCTGTCTTCCTCATACCCTACTTCTTCCAATAGCAGTTCCTTTTTAATTCTGGTCTCTTCCATGCTCCCAGATGAATGTTGCTTCATGTCTTTGATGTGTTCACCATAACTGTTTTAGATGGCAGACCCTTCATGGATCTCACTGCTCTTGCTGCTATTATTGCCACTAGTTACAGGTGCTATAAGAGTAAATATGCCAGGACTTTTAACTGGCAGCTTCTCTGATGTAAGAGAGTGCTGAGGAGAAGGTCCCTGTCATGTCGCAGTGGTTGTTAGTGTCAGGGAGCAGCAGAAGCGGGACTGCACCATGAGGAGGACAGGCTGTGCATTGACGGTGACCCCAGCACAGGCAGTACCCTCCCCAATCAGGGCACAGTCCTGCAACATCTGAGCTGGATCAGCAGATCTGGGTGGGGGTAACAAGGTCTCATTGACAGTTCCAACCAAGGTGAGGTGATGAATCGGGTCCGAAGTCCATCCAGGTGGTCCAGTCAAGAGCAACAGAAGGGTCTGGAGACCATCCAGGAGAACCAGTGAGTGAGCCAGGACAGCAGGGAACAGGACGGGGCCAAGGTATGCCTACAGCACAGCTCAGGCAAAATTTGGATGTCTGGGCCTGGACTGAAACGGAGCCCCTGGACCCATGGGTAGAGTTAGCCCGGACAGTGTGCCTTCAGTGCAAGAAGGGAGAAGAGGTAGCCTTCTTGTGGAGCACTTGCTCAGTGAAGGGAAGGAACCACCACCAGAGTACATTTGTTTTAGCTAAACAATAATAAAATGTAACTGGAGGTATAATGGGAAGAGTCTGGAGTTTCATTTTAATTAAAAGTAGGGGGTTGACCCAATTAACACCAAATTACAGTGTTTCCGTGCCCCAGAATATTGGGCTGTGGAGAGAAGCCCCATGCAAGCGTTCCCTCTGGAGGCAGGGAGTCAGTGTGCCTTGCAGGGCCACTTGCCTCTGCAACAATAGGTGGCTTTCAGGCGGCCAGCCTGGCCCTGGCGCTCCAGCTGTCCTCTCCTCTCTGGGACTGCTGTAGAGTCACATTTGGGAATGCATTACTGTGCGAGGGAAAGCCTGGACCAGAGAGCACCAGAGGAGAGAAACTTACTGCTTGCACGGGGAGCTAGGTGTTGTGACACCAATATTGCAGGGCTTTACAAAAGAGAAATGCATTCAAGAAGCTCCACTGTGGTCTTTCCTTATGGCTATATCATTTTCAGTCTGTAATTTCCTATAAAGATTTCGCCATGGGTTTAAATTTAGCAAAGCCCATCAAAGTCTGGGAACATCTTAACATTTTTGTTTGTAACGAATTTTAACAAAGTTCAGCCTTTGAGCCAGGATTAGAAAACACTGAGAAGGCTGTGCTAAATTTAAAAATCTGCTTCAGTTTTAAATGCCTTTGCAAGCTGTTACTTCTAAACGTGAACTATGCCTTTGCTCTGTGCATGTGTAAGGGAAAGGAAAAAAGATTTAAAAGGCTAAGTGGTTAAAATTTTACAATTAGCTACTGTACATACTCAGGAGCTTCCCCAGCTTCCCCCTCAACCCATGTTTTCTTTATCTCCTGGGTGGTCCCTACCATCCCTGTCTGTTCTCCTAAGACCCCACCCCCCCTTTTCCCCATCCTCGCCCTCCCTGTAAAGGGGGCCCTCTCATCCCAGTCACCGTCCTTCCTGCTGGGAAGGCTGAGACCCCTTTGGGACCCAGCCAGTGATGTTCTTTATTTCATACTTGCAGAACCAAAGAGATGAGTGGTACAGAAGATAAGACTACAGCTTTCCAGTGTGGGAAGCAATGCTGAATCTCGAACCTCCCAAAGCTGGGCCCAGATGAACAGCACAAGGATTGTGTCCTGGCTGTCAGGGATGCTGGTTGATTGATCCTTAGCACTTTTGGAAACAAATCTTTCCTTCCTTCCTTAGAGAACTGGCTATTCAGCTGATGCAAGTCAGTGGATCCCATTCAAAACAATAGTATTACGCTAATTTATGATGCCTGCATAGCTCTCTAGGGTAAGGTGGACACAGAACCATTAACCTATAGGTGGACTTTTTTCGGTATCCTTTTTGGATGGTAGAAAGCTTATTACTAGCCTGGGCAGCTTGTCTCTGTGAGACAGGCAGATAAGGAAATTGTGTTTACTATGCAGCAGGTTTGTCTTCACGGTTGGTCTCTGAAAGCAACTGGAGCTTTAGGTCAAGCTGTATCTACTCTAGAGATCTGCTTCACTTAAATCAGCATAATTATAGTAGTACAGTACTTCTTCCCCGAAGCCTGGATGCAATTAGATCTGTGTAAAGGTACAGTAGCCGTCCTTGTCCTGGGTATACACAGGCCAAACTTCTTGGGAGATGCGTTACTGGCTTTGGTCTTCTGTTACAGTTACCGAGGAAGTATTTTGCAGTGCTGGAAGCAGAAACAAGTTCTCCTCTGTCTCTCTTCAGGGTCTCGATGACATTGTGCACAGCAGTTCCTGCTGACTTGAGAACCCATGGAAAGGCATTGCCTGAGTTTTCTTGTCATTAAGGATAGTGATAATGTGATTTTTGGAAGGTGTAAGTAATGCCTACAGTATAGAAATTGCTTGGTGTAGCAACTTGTATTCATCTTGAAACAAGTGTGAGTCTCAGCTCTGTCAGTTCAGCAACAGTTTTTAAAGACTATTTTTTTATCTTTGCTTCAGAACTTTATTTTGTACAATTCGACAACTCATGAGCATCCTCAACATAGGCACGATGGGACCTTAAATTGAAAATGAACATATAAAAAAATTGTACTTAAAGTGAAAATGTCTCAGAATACTATTTCCGCATTACCTTGCTATAGAGCACAACAATATTGGTGTAAACCACTTGTAACTGTAGTAATTAAGGAATTAATGGCTTACAGGACTTCAGTGTATTGTGATCAGTCAATCACTTAGTGAACTTTTCACTGTGTAAGACATTAGACTGTATTTGCTTAATGCAATTATGGAATAATCCTTGGTCCAGCTTCCTGGAACAGTACAAACAATCTTTTCTTCTCTCCATGTGTTCCTGGTTTACAGCCTAACTTGGAAGGGAGATGTGTTTGTGAACTTTTGTTTCCCTTCACACTGGGGTCCAATTCCAACATATTTCTTATTTGATTTTTGTTTTGAAAATGTTTGTGCTCCATTGTCAGCCCAATGTACATTTTGTTGAAAACTTGTCCTAGAGTTTTATCTAACTGGATAAAGATTGGAAGAAATATTAATTTCATTATATAAAAGTGTTAATAGTGTTGTGTTTGGTTTCCCCATTTTGCTTTTAATCTCTTCATGCAGGTAGAAGATTTCATGTTATCTTCAGTCTCATATTACTTACCTTTTTGTTGGAGTTTGGACACAACTAAACCCTGCACCTGACCAGACGTCTTCAAAGCAGATCAGGCTGGATCAGCTCTTTGTATTTAGTTCCTATCTCCTATTTAAGAAGGCGGGATAAATTTCTAGTTAACATGTTGGGAAAAAACTCTGGGTCTAGCACCTCATAATTTGCTCCTCCTTTGCAACTTACTAAACTGTGAAAGAGAAGGGGATTGTCTGAAGATACTTTTTGAACTTTAATTTGAACTTAAATATATTTTAAAGTTTTTACATTTGAAAAGTATTACTTCTATGAAAGTACAAGGATTCTGCTAATATTTTTATGGGCTGGGTATATTTTGAAAAAACAAAGTAATTGGAAAATGTTGGATGTGCTGTAACCACCATCTGCCCCTGCCTTAAGAAATGTGCATGCTTCCATACACACATTTTAAATGATCCATCATATATCATCACTTACTACAGTACTTCATTCATGTAGGTGTTAGTTTTTGTGTGCAAAAGGTCAAATCTTTTCAAACTTAATTCTGAACGCCTGCGTTTTATAACAACGTAGCTTTTCTTTGAAGTTGGAATATATATTTTTAATATAATAATTCATCATGAGCTAGAGGGAAGAAAGAAAAACATGTTCCTGCTTCAAATCAAGTTGACTGAGTTTTTTTGGTTGATTGTTCATATTTCTAACATCAGAATTCCATAGTATGGATGATATGTGTTAAAAGCTGTAGAAATGAGATTACTCCACAGCCCTTGAATGTTTCTGTCCTCAAGAAAAGACAGAGCATTTTAAATGTGAAAGTTGGGAAGGGACAAAAAAAAGTAGTTAGTCAATTATTTGTCCTATAAGCCATGTTTTTAAAAATTAATACAAGCTTGAAGTTAGCTCTTGTCATTGCTTGAGCTAATTCTTTATAAATCCCTTTAAAATGCACACTAGACCTGGAACATTTTTTTAGGGGCAAAGAGTATCAGTGTAAAATTAGAAAAAACAGTATCTTTGAGTTTGTTCTCTTGGCTTCTGGGAGCTGAGTGGGTGGTGAGGAGTCCCTTCCTTGTAGTAATGTTTTTACAAATAGAAATTTTGCAACAGTTTAAAGAAGGTAACTCAGATGGAAAAAGAGGAACATGTCAGTGCATTTCATTTGATTGTAATGCGTTTCATAAAAAAGAAATTAAATCCCTTTCAGAACAGAGAATAAGTGATGAAAATTATCATGGGTGAAATAATGAAACATGTAGGGATTAGAAAAATATACAAGTAGATGTTAACTTTTTTTAGCTTTAGTAACTTGGCTTTTTAAATGTGTTTCAGAAATTTTACACAGTGCTGCCTGTTCGTGTCATTATAATTAGGGGTCTCTTGGTATTTCCATTACCAGAGAATGTTTTCTTGCGTTTTTAACCTAACACTGAAAACAGGAAAAAAAAAAAAAAAAAAATACCCAGCTCATTTTTTGACAAGCAATGTTGGAGCCCAGGTGTAAAGTTTTATACTGTATTTAGTCTGAGTTCATATTCTGTTTGTACTGTGTAACATAACTAATTATTATGAATAGTTAGTGTTCAATATGCAGTCAGGATCCTTGGCTGTGCCCAGAATTTGCTTAGTTGTGTCATAAGGAAGGGGCAATCTTTCTATTTGCAGCGGTACTTTCAGGCTGGCTACAGACTGCACCACTCCCAAGCTGTTTGGGGCCCCTGGACTCATTCCAGTAGCTAGGTGATACGGGGTATCAAGTATGGCCTGCTTCTCCCTCCTGCCCGCCCTCTGGGCACCATGCCTCTTCCAGAAGCTGGGGAGGACAGTGATGCTGCTTAGAGGTCTCTGTGATGCCAGAGACTCCCCTTTCTCTATTTTCAGTTTTTCTGTCTGGTTTGCAGTGCTGTGGAAGTTGACCCCCTATATGCTTGTTGTGTAGTGATTATTATTTTTTTTTTAATATAAACTGATAAAACTTAATTTGAATTAAATACCAATTTACTGTTGGCACGGAAGATCTGGCAGTCAGATCAGTCAATAAACCACCAGACAGGGGCTCCTTGCTGGATAATGTCTACTGGCTCAACTATTCTATCTTGGAAAGTAGTGCGGCCCTTTCCAAAAACCAGAGAGGCAGGCCAGACTGAACATTTCTGCACTATTTTTTGGACCATGGCATACGTGCTGGTGGCACACATTGAGGGTTCTGCATATGGTGGTTCCAGTTTTGGACAAATTTGCATTTGGCTCAGGTTATGAATGCCATTTCTTACTCAGGGAAAGAAAATTTGAAATTCATAACATGAAAACATTGAGAAACTTCAGCAGTGGTTATTGCAGGCTCCCAACACAAATGTATACAGTCCTGTAATAGAGCTTGACTGATTTCAGTCCCACAGCTCCCACAACAAATGATCTACAACGAAAGCCTATTTGGAAGAAATGTGCAGTGGGTCCTTTTGGGCTTTTTGCATTGTGGTGCGTTTAAACTGACTAGGGGTTCACTTAGGATGCCAGCCACAAATTCTGGAGCATCACACAGAGCTGAACACGTGACAGGCTTTGTTCTCTGCTGCTTCCTTCTCATCTCAGAATATGGATCTGTAACCTTCAGGACACAACATAAATTACCTGATATCTTACACTCTTCCTAGACATACTGGATTGAGTCCCAGATGTAGAAGAGTTTAAATCGGGATCTTCAAATACACTAAAGCCTGCCTGGAAGGCCCTTGTTGTTCTAAGAAATTTGTGTGAAAACTTCAAAACTGAATTTGAGGCAGGGAAAGGGGTAAGGTTTAGAAGCGTTTCTTGCCTGCTGCAGCTGGGTAAAAGTGACCACAGGAGCCAATCAATACAATAAATATAAATGACTGTGAAGCCCCTTAGAAACCATTGTCTTTTTTCTTCCTGCCCACTGTTAAAACCCAAGCAATAACTTAATGCACATTTCCATTGAGAAACAAAATAAAGTGAAGACATTTTAAGTTTTACCCATTCTCACTTACAATGTGTTTTGCATGTGCAGTATGACCCAATTTATTTGATTACATTATGATTCCAGATTTCAGCCTGCAGCAATATCTATAGAGTATCCATTCCTTACTTTAAGCATTTTAAGATCTGATGTGACCACAACTTGCAAGGGAGGCTGTTGGGCAGCTGATGTGGCTTGTGATGCCTGCAACTCAAATCAGTCCCTGTGCCCCCAGCAAATCTTCAATTAGTATAGCAGGAAAGATGTCACTATGCAGACACAAAAATCATATTTTTATTTCCAGATATACAGATATACTGTAGGTACCTCTATTGTGACTGACTTTGGAGGAACTGACTCGCCTGTGGCTAGAATTGGGGCTGGGAGGATGATGAATAATACCAAGGTCAAGATTATAGTGGAGTGATGGAAAATCTGATTTCTCCCATCATCGCATTCATAATATTATGACTCATAGTTGCAAGAAGGTGGGGGGGAAGGTGGCACCTCTTGGCAAGAAGAGAGGAGAAACAGGCAAACCATCACTCCACCCTAAAAAGCTCTCACACTTGGGAAAAAAATGGCATAAAATACCGGTGTTTCTGGAAGTTTGCCTGAACAAATGTGACCAAGAACATCTGATCCCTAAGCATATTTTTCAGTAGAGTTTTTTTCTATTTTTAAGATGCCATGGCCACCAAAGGGAGTGCCACAGATAAGGTGTCAGAAATGTCTGAGCAAGATTTCCTTTAGTCTTCATTCTTGGTTTTTACATCTGTAAAATGAACACAGTCTGGGTGCCTCACAGAGATGGTTACAAAGCCAAGGTCACTAAGAATGGTAATTAAGCTGTAAATTGTCACATCAGTACATATTATTATAGCTAATTGTAAATACTCTTATTCTGGAGGTACATGTATGAATTTGCAGGATTTCAGAAAAAGTACTAGTCCTTGTAATAGATATAAAAGCTAGATGTAATATGCGTTACTGTTCAAAGGGAAACTTTGTGACAGCCAAGTGGCTTTTATGGTGGATTTAACTATATCAGTGAGGTGGCTCCAGCTTTTCAGGAATATGCGGTTTGACTATTTCACGGCGCTTTGGGGAAAAAAAAACCAAAACCAAACAACCAACCCCCCCCCCCCCCCAAAAAAAAAAACCCAAAACAAATCCTCCCAAAGAAATTTTTGCTTCCAGTTCTGAAATCAGCTACTTCATGTAGTCATATAGCATTTCTTTCACTGCAAGAGGTCTTAGATTAGATTAGAGAGTGTAAAATATTATTCTAGTTAGTTATGATATTAATATTTGTAAGGTTAATCAATAATCTTTCCAAAACAGGGTAGTCTGAGATTTCTTTTTATTTCAGTGAAGAGAATTTTAGCAACAAGGATGAAAGGGCATGTTTATTTTTTCTCTAGGTATCTGCTGATTAGTTAATTAAATATTTTCATCAGCCAGGATGACCTCTGTATTTGGGCCACATATTGGTTTACACTGGATTTCCCATAGCAGTGACTTTGTGTTGTGTTGACTTCAGGTTACAGAAATAAAGCCTGCCCCATCCATTGTAAACCTGGTTTCTTATCAGGCTGAGTAGTAGTGTACATCCTCTGAAATCTGTACCTTTGGCGGGGAAATTAAACTGAGCTGAGCTAGTCCTGCTAGCCCAAAGTTCCTGCTTTGTTAAAAGGTTCATAGCAGGTCAGGTATTTTTCAGTATATTTTTAAAAGCTTGGTTGAGCTAATTTAATTTCTGTTCATTAATTCCTCCCCCCACACCCCCCTTCAGAATAAACGGCCCTTCACACGAATCCAATTTAGCTTCAATATACCTTATTCACATTGCCTTTTATTGCAAGCCACAGTTCAGCCAGCTGTAAGATTGCCCAGCTGCCTCAGGTTTCCCAATTTAGCCCTGGAAATGATTTCAGTATGGCTAAAACTTTTCACTGGCCAATTTGGAAACAGGATTCAACTTGTGAAAAATGTCCCAAAATGGCCACCGAAAGCAAAATAAAACCAAAAAAAATGCACACTAAGAAAGGTAGGGCATGAGGAGATCTGGCTGGGGATTTTTTTTTCCTAGGGCAAAAGGATGCATATGGGCTACGTTGCAGAAGTTGAAAATCAATTCTTAGCCTTGCACTTCTGCTACCCTCTGAGGGACTTCTCTTCTTGGCCTGGGCTTAATTGCAGCACTGATATAAACAAGGGGCTTAGTGTGAAACTCTGTACAGGCAGCTGGAGGTGAACTGGCAGTGAAGACCAGGATTGAGTTTAGTATTGAGGCAAAATAGCTTGGTTTTATCTGGGAGCAATAGTAGGAAGGAAAAAAAAGGTTTGCAGCTGTGTGGTGAGAATGCATGTCTAATCAAAGAAGTCCAAGGCATCAAATGTTCATATTTACACAGCTAAGGGTAAAAAATAGTAACACTTCCATGTCTTAAACACCATTGAACTTGAAGCTATGAACAGAGGTCCTGCCATTAGATCTGAGTTGTATTTTACAGTGTCCATGTGTGTGCAGCTCAACAAAGGGTTGATTAAGCATGGATTTATTGTTGCACTTTTATAGAAAACCTTAGCATGTCTTGAAGTTTATAGAGACAGACATGTTAATGAAAGCCCTTTGGCAAACCTAGAATTCCAAAATAGGCAACACTCAGAAAGTCTGGTCTTGCAGCTAAAAAGAAAAGTATGCATATACACTGTGATTATGTAAATACTTTTTGATCCTGCATACAGATCACAATAATTAGGGAGCAGAGTGCGAGACTTATTTGCCCACATAACGCTTTGGTCAATAGACCATAAATTTGTGTTTAAGAAAAAAGGATTATTTCCTGTTGTTTGTAGTAGAATCCTTTAAAAAAAAATCACAGTCTTTTAAAATTTATTAGTTATAAATAGCTAATTTAAAACTTAGTGAGGGTAAGCAGAGGCATATATCTTTTGAGGTTAATGGAAGTCACAAAGTTACCATCAGGAGGGAGAGGAAGAAAAGCACAGTTTTTCATATGAACATCCTCAGCTACATTCATACCTTTTTGTGCAGGTGGGTGGAATTTTTTTCCCAACACTTTGCAAATTTTGATAGGATTAGAATGCAGCTCTGAAAGGAAAATCTGGTCCATTGGATATTTTTAGTTAGGAAGTGTTATTTGACTTCCAAAGGAAGGGAAAGAGAATTCTTGATGCCTGCTACTGACAATTTAACTAATAGCTTCAAATGTATGCCTGTATGCATCAATACCTTCACCATATGCACTTTTTTGTCTTTCTTTGCCTTCTAAAGTTTACGTTCCCTGTAAAATCCTGGTCACTATCATTTTAGAAGGTCTCGGCTGCAAAAACTGAAGTTCAGGGTCATGGCAATTACATGTCAGCATCTGTATATAGGTAAAAAGAGAATTAAAAAAAATATGACCATCTGGTAGTGTTAAGTAGATGAGCATTTCTTATGAAGTGAATTTTTGCCTTTGCCTAACGGTAAGAACTTGCTTAAGTTTTTTTTTTTTCTTAAAGAAAACAAAGCCTTGTTTGTCATAAGCATACAACTTCATGGTAAAATTTGATAATGTTAACTTAAATCACTATATCTAAAATAAAGCAGGATTAAAAATAAAATTCCTTGTTCCCTGTGTTTAGTTTTAAACAAATTTGCCTAGGAATGTATGATGTGCTAAAGTAAGACAACCTTAAATATTTCTGTAGATCTATTTCTTTAGAATTTTATATGGAACTATTATGTAGGTAAATAATGTTTATTCTGGTTAACGCACTTGGGGAGAAGAGACTCTGGCTATTGTGTTGTATGCATGCTTATTTTTATTATAGTTTAAAAGATTTTGGTAACTCCCGCCCCATCAGTGAAGAAGTGTAATTTTGCAAAAACGTCTAGTATGAGGATCTCTGAGTTTCTTCCATGTAATCCTAATTATATGGACATCTAGTACATTGCTGCAAAAGTGCTGGGGCAATTGACACTTTGGAACAGCTGACTCATACTAGTTGTTAACTTCAGTGTCGTCTTTGAGAAGCTGACCCGTACAACTACACTGTGGGAATCAACGTCTTTAAAATTATTTGCAGATAGTCTGCGCTTTTTCAGGGAGGGAAAAGCACTGAGTACAGGTTTTCAGAAGTGCTCATCATCCAATTATGTCCCCAGATGTTTTAAAGATCTCCTCGTCATTCAGCAAGCTCTCAGTGCAAGCTACCTACTACTGAGTTGTTTCTGAAGTATGACTCTGTGTGGGAAGCAATTACTGATTGTGCAAACGTTTTAGATCACAAAATAGATTGTTTAGTTTACGCGCTGCCTGTTCTCTTGGGACCCAGACCAAGATCAGAGCCCCAGTTCTGCAGGAACTCCTCAAGGAGATCATAGCAAGTCCTTTCTTGAAGGAATTTACACTTTTACTCAGCCAGACTGAGCAGCATGAACATCATGAGACGTTTAAATAGACATTGGAAATGGGAGGGAGTGCAAAGAGAATAGGGTAAGAAAATACTACATTAATAAGTAGAATATAGCAGACACGTGGATTAGGGCTGCTGTGTAGAGAGACTGAGGGAGGAGTGGGAGGGGACCTCTGGAAATGGCTACTTGTCATGGGGAAAAAATGTGAGAGCTGGGTTAAAAAGAAAAAAAAAACCAAAACAAAAATTGGACGCTGATGACGACACTGTTGTCCCAAGGACCCCCTTTCAGCTGCTTGTCATGGATCTTGCCAGCTCAGTTTTTGGCTTCTTTCTCTCAGCAGCTTTTCTTCCTTATGTTTACATGGCCAAAGGAAATGAGGAGGCTGCTTCACCTCTGGTGCTTCTGAAATGGGATCGCCAATGAACTTTTCTCAGTAGAAGACACGTTGTGTTTCATTGAATACTAGTGATGTTTCAATCCAGAAACAACAAAGCAGCAATAAAAAAAAGTCGGGTATTGATTGCTTTTTAATTAAAGATAGGTAGTTGCACACTGCAAAACATTATTCTGTGAGGCAGCGTGAGGATAGGATAAAATAACGTTAAATTGCAAACTCACTTCATTTTAAAATCTAGGTGCAAAAAGAAGATTCTTAGCTGTTTTTCTGAAAACTTTGTTTAGAGCAAAGGCGTAGCTATATATTTTACTTAAGAATTATGAGTTTGTGGCTTTATATACTTTGCAACAGCCTGGGTTGCCTTTGAATACTCTTATAGTTTTGTTAATAAGTCATTATTCATAATGGTTTTGCCACTGAATACCCTGTAGTTTCTATTACAGGTCCCTTAAATTGTCTGTGACAGAAGGTGTTGGCCACAAATGTATTTCAGAAATTCTTTACAGAATATTGCTTAGATGGGTCTTTTCTTTTCTCCTTTTCCTTTTCTTTCTTCTTTTTTTTTCTTTTCTTCTTCCCTTCCCCCTTCCCTTCCCCCTTCCCTTCCCCCTTCCCTTTCCCTTTCCCTTCCCCTTTCCCCTTT
>VYZV01010256.1:64829-83263 GCA_013401275.1 Pandion haliaetus
TTTCCCCTTTCCCCTCTCCCCTTTCCCCTCCCCTTTCCCCTCCGTCTGCATCTTAAAATTGCATAAAACTACAGACTTTGTTACTATAAGCACACCAAAATGAAAGAGAATTTGGATTTCTGTGGGGTTTATGCCTGTTTTCCCATTTGGCTTCTTTCTTGGAAGTTAACATTTTGTTCTAGTTGTGATATGTGACAGGAAAATGGGGGAAGTTGAAATGCAAGAATCATTGAATTCTGTGGGCAAATAGCCTTTCCTATCTTCCTTAGAGAATGTCAAAACATTGGCATTAAAACACTGCATACTTTTTTTCTCTCTCTCTACTGAGGCACACATACCCTTTTTTCTTATCTATGAAATATGGTTATGTTATTCTAAAAATGTTTTGAACAGTGTCTTGGAGCCAAAAAGAAATGAGAAAAGCAATTTACAAGTCTGTATACAAAATGTATGTAATCATTTGATTTAATTTCTTACGCATTAAGCAAAGTTCCTTAAAAATAATTGCTAACATAGATTAGGAAGATAACTATGACAGAGCCAATTGGCATATTTGATGGGAAACCAATTCATATACTTATTTTTATGCCAAAGAGAAAGGGGGATGTTATGCAAATAATCATTTATTAAAATTAAAGCCTGGTTTAGACTGTCACAACTAAGTTTATATAGACTATTGAGGCATTCAAATCTAATCTCTCGGTTGAGATATCAGGCAGAGTTACCTTTTCCATGGGAATGTTATTTTCTGCTTATTAGTGAATGTGATGATATCATATTAAAATAATTTCTAGGAATTTGGGGGAAGGGGGTGGAAGAAGGGAAAGGAAGTAGTAACTCTTGAGTAAGTACTTCTTGAGTAAATTGAGTAAAACTGCAAGTGTATAACAAAATGGAAGCATTTTTCTCCTAATAGATCCAATAAACTATTGACCTAATCTGAGGATGCTTAGATTTTTTTCTAAAATTCTAGTTTTACAACAATCTCTGGTTTTCTTTTTATTAAGACATTCTTTATTAAGTGTCAATGTGTACCCAGCTCACATTTTTAACAAATCTTTTTTTAATGCCTCTTAAAATATCTACACTTCATATTGCAAAAATATTTCTATACCAAAAGTTACTGTTTCATCTGCATAGTGCCATCTGATGGAACTATCTGATAGAGGTGAATCCAGGTCTTTGCTGGCATTCCCAGCTTGTTTGGAAACTGTTGAAATTAGTTGAATGTTTGCTTGCAGGAAAGTATGGGTAGCAGTAATGTCAGGGCACCTTTCACATTTGAGTTTTTCCATTGAACATCTCATTCACTGGGATTTTTTTATAGAGAGTCACAGGTGAATGATATACTTGCAGAGAGAGCAGAAAAGTGCATCTCTCTCTGATTTAAAAAATAGTTGAGCCATGAAGAGTTCTGTTGTCTTTTTTTTTTTTTTTTTTTTTTTTTTTTNTTTTTAAGTCATTGTGTGCCTATGGAAGTTGTGAAAATCTCTTTCCTGAGCTTGGAATGGGATGCATCTTGGAAATGTGGACACTGACTTTCAGTGGTCTTATGAAGGGGCAGGTGGAATATGCTCAGTTATCTTTATTCAGAACATAAATCTAACAATCTTCTACATTTTATTTTGAATTTTAAAGGCGATTAGTACTCTAGATCTTGAACGCTTCCATTTTGTTGCGCAGACTCTGTCTGCCTGTTGAAAAGGCGAAGATCATTCAATTCAGGAAATCGAGTCCCTTTTCAGTATCTGAAATTGAGCATTCAGGATCTGAGGTACCTGGAATAACAGGCTGCTTTTGAAAATGCAGAGGTGTTTGAAAATGAAGAAATGCTTGTTTCCTTACTTTACTGCTTTAAAATAAAATATTAAAAAAGAAAAAGAAAAAATAACCCAAACGTTTTCCAGGCAGACACTGGTTTTCTAACACGCAGTGGAACATCTTTGAAAGGCTGATGTGTCTGATGACTTAATTGTTGGCTTCAGGATTTTCAGTTTTCTTTGGTTCTGATGCTCTGGGGAATGGCATAATAAATAATTGGGTCTAGCAGTATGGCACATAGCTGGAAAAAAATGAGTTTTGCCTATTTCTGAGGACATTTTATGTTGGGCCTGGAAAGTGTGCACTTGTACCTGTTTCAGGTATGGAGGTCTGTCTGACCTGTTAGGCTCTGGAGGGAGCACTGGCTTGGGAAATATATCAAACTGTGAAGATACTTGGAATTTTGGGCTCTTCAAGCATAGTCCAGCTAAGGTGCTCTGCCGTGGGCTGGACTGTAACGCCCTCCCTCTGGTTAATGCTTCATTTGGCTGTATTATGGGAGGCAGAGCTTGGGCTGGTGTTGAGGTTGTTTCTTCAGAGTTCAGTGTCTTTCATTTTACTTGCATTTTACCCTTGCCTACATCACTGATCGGCCTCAATAAAAAAAGAACAAAGTCAGCTGCGAAGCGTATTAGGGGAATAATTTGATGGTCTCTCGGGCAGAGCTTCAGGATCCAGTCCAGCAAAGTGCTGGAGTCCTCCTGCAGCTGCTCACTCTCCATAAAAATACAATGTTTAAGAAAGCACAACAGGTTTTCTGTAAGGTCACTGCCATTTTTTACATTATTTCATTGTGTTTTTTCCTTTTTTTTTTTTTCCCCCCCCAAAATAAAAAATATCCTGATGACAACCACAGAGTTTGTTGAAATCCAGGGTTTGGGTTTTGTTTAGGGTGGGTGGGGGTGTTTACTGCTTATCTTCCTGTTTCTTGTATCTCTTTGAATGCAGGTTTAAATTAAAAGTTGCAGTTCTTTGCTGGGATTTGTGGACACATTAAACTGATATATGTGCTAGATAAAGGTGTAGTTAAAAGTGGGGGAGGACTTCATTTTTCCCAGGGTAACTTTTCTTATTTCTCTTTAAAAATGAGAAGTAATTGCACTTATCTCTGCAGCATAAAGCTTATCTCCACAATAATTTAATTTTTGTCTAGTATATTCTAATAAATTATAGACCCTTCTTATTTTTCCACGCAGATGACCGTTATGACATTGCTAGGTCAGATGGCATCAGATTGCAGACTGTTCCTTAAACATTATTATTCTATTCTATTTTATCCATTAAGTATTCAGAGCATCCTTTTAACTTCTCAGAGGAGAGGCACCAAATTATTTAAGTATTTAATGTTTTATCATGCACTTACATTAATTTTTCATTGACTTCAGCAAATCTTCCCCACACTTCACAGTTAAACCAGTATTTTGAAAGTTAACATTTGTCAGGGAGTTTATGGACAAATGATAAAACCTTGTAGCCTGTAAAGATAAATCCTGAGTAGCTGCCAGTAGGTAAATGACTAACTTCAATTCAAGCAATTTAACAGCAATCAGTTTGAGGTCAAGTAACTCTGGACAGTGTAGTTTAATGTATCGTCTTTTTTCCTTTCTCCGCAAGTAAACCACCACTGGCTTCTGCTCTCGTCATTTAACTTTTTTTTAGAACATTTCCTGTAGATTGTTCCCCTCAGAAGTCAAGTAAGGTACTGCCAGGATTTGAAGGGGACTGGGAACATCAACAAATGGAAATGACACTAATGTGAACCAATGGACTATTTGCATTCCAGTGCTTAAGTTATCACTTAATAGTTATAGGCTCTGGTGGCAAGACTGGACTGTGTTATGTTAGACTTAGGAACAAATGCTAATATCTTCAATGTTTTCAAATTCCCAACCATATTTGGTCAATTGTGCTAGTGTCGACCCTTGAAGGCTGCCAAGAGTCTTGTTGGCAAAAATGCCACTTTGGTGAAGAAATAACTTCTACCACAGCTTTATTTGAAGGTCGTCCTCATTTAAAGGGGTATCATCTCACTGCTTCGTGACTCAGGTTTTGTCTTGTCTTTTTTTTTTTTTTTTTAATTAAATGTGTTCATCTCCTTAATAATGGGTTTAGCGTAAATTACCCTCATGTATTACATGCTTTTCTCTACTTTGAATGTTTTAATCTTTATATAATCCTTTCAGCAGGGAAGAATCTAGTTAATCTACTCCGCAAACTGTTGTAAATCGTTGTACAAATCCTTCTGACCTGTGTGTGTGTGCTCACATTCTTTAAAAATAGAGCAAAATTAAAAGTTTCTTTGCAATGCTGAGTACAACAGATCTGACCCAGACTGTTGAAGGGACAAATTCTTGTACATTTAAATATAGGGTTTGCTGTAGCAGCCCAGCCCAGCTGTCATTTAGTCCAGTGTCTCTGATGGCCGCCAGCTCGCTGTGCCTACTGAGAGAGGACGGGAAACTTGGAGTGGGCAGTTGTGGAATAAATGTGTCATAGGGGAAATTTCTTCCTCTTTCCCTCTTTTAGAGTTTCATTTATGCCCTGAAGCACAAGGAGTCAAACCCAAGCTTTTGTGGAGGGTTGGGGTTTTTCCAGTTGTGTGTTTTTTAAACGCAGCTAATGCTGATCAGGCATTATAAGGGAAATTGACTGTTCTTTGTTGACGCATTTACCACACACAAAAAAATTCAATGTAGAAAGTCTAGGTTCGAATAGTGTTGGTCTCATAGAGCTAAATAACCTCTCTCTAAGTAACATCTCTCTTTCTTCAGAAAGTATAAGGAATTGGGGTTTAGATGTACAAGCAGAATTGGAAATCCAATGTTTAAGATGATTTGAGAATGTAGTCCCTTATCACTGCACTTCAGGTGGAGTTGAATCCCCACACAAATGATGTCTCAGACTCCTTGCTGCTACTGCAAGGATCTTGCACAAATGTCATAACTCTCACCACCTAAGAGATAACATGTGCCCTTGTTGGAGCCATTTATTGGATCGCTGTGCAGGGAGTACCTTAATATTCATCATGAGACCAAAATGGCTACCATTAACCTTCAAAGGGCCAATATCAGCATTAATGTGTTAAAAGAAAAGAGGGATGTTGTCTTATATAGCAAAATGAATCTCTGGCAAATGGAAATCTTTCAGATTTCCATTTTCAAGTAGTGTAAGTCAGTAGCTAAAATTGCTTTCTTCTCTTTTGTTTGGGTTGGGTTTTTTTTTTTTTGGGGGGGGGGCTGCTTTTCCACCTATTGATGGACCTTCTTACTTTAAAAAATATGAAGAAGTATGAAAATCTCTTTGAAAGAAAATTGAATAACTGAAATTAGCCTGGTAGTTGTGTAGCTGAGAGAGTAGGTGTGTCTGTACACAGTGTGCTCTCAAACCATACAGTCCCTAAGTAATTTTTTGTAAAGCAGTTCTTCCATATAACTAGGTTGCAAAAAATCCTGCAGTGCTTGAGGACTTAATATTTTCTATGACATGAGCTTTTTACAATTATTATAAATCGACACTGATTTGACTTCTTTACTCTCTTACACTTTCTTCCATGTGTTGAGCTGGAATATGCGTTGTGTAATTTTGTGTGCACAACACACAGGTGCGTGTACACATAAACACTGCAGATTCTTTTATTAAAAAAGCAAGCAGGAAAGCAAACAAGCAAAACAAAATTTGCTGATTCTGTTCTGTCTCCGTTCCCAGTAGAGTGCTTGCTGCGCCACACTTGCTGCTGATTCATTTTTCAGATCTTGAATGATGACTCTTGCCTCATTCCTGCTGTGCCTGAGATGAAAGCAGATGCTCTTGATCATATGGCGTAATCTGAGTCCTCAGATTTCAGTTTGACCTGGCAGGATTTCTTATGAAGATAGTCCTCTTCTACCCAGAGCTATTAAAGAAGAAGGGAAAAAACCTAACAACGGAGAAGTGTTGCATATGTGGTTCTGTTAGGTTTTTAAGTTTGTCAGTGATTTCTGTGTGTTTTGACTTCAGGCTGTCATTGTTCTAGCTAGGATGCTTCACCTTAGCAATACCCTAAACCCTGTCTGTACGGTGAAGCGGTGAGCGCTGAGCTGTGCTCAAAACCTGTGGAAGTTTCTTCAGCGACTGCAATGTTCTCTGCAAGCCTGTCTGCAACACCCATTTGAACACCAGATTACTGCGTGCAGCATTTCATTTCAGCAATGACTTCTTGTAAGCAGGGTGTCCTTCTGACGACTGACGGCTGCATTCAGCAAGACTTCTCCTCACAAATGAGATGCACTCTGCCCTATCTGGGCCAATAAAGGCAGAAAATAAACTCCTGTGCAGCCATGCTACATTTTACTACTGTAATTTAGTAGCCTGACTCGTTTCTGCACAGCACTGAAGTAGCAAAGCTAATGTTTTCTGTGTCTGACTGTTCTGAAATATTTGGAAGCAGGTAGTAGAGCAGCCATATCTGATGGGAGAGAAAAGGGAACACTGCTCTATGATACATCTAGCTAGAAGCTAGCTGACCCATTCAAATGTGGGCCAGCTGGCTAACCAGAGGCCTTGTTTGGTCTAAATACCATCTGTGTTGTGCAGAGTGACTAATATTTTGCCCTTTCAATTTGCTGAATTGCTGTCTATCACAGCCATGCAGGAGAATCACTTCTCATGCAGTGCTAGGGGTTTTCAGGTTCTCAGCATTCATTCATATGGTATGAATTTGACCAGATACTGTCCTCATCATCATTTAACAATGCTTTCCACATATTTTTTGTGTCTCCTTACCCTGATCTTCAAGGTATGCATGTTCTGTATGCACATAATGTCTTGCTATGACAAATATCCAGCGAACAAGCCAGTCCAGTAATTTGAGACAGGCAGGCTAAGAAACATAGCAGAGTGGAAGGCATTAGATAAAGACATTGCACTTCAGGAACGTGTAGAGTGAAAAATATCCAGAGACTTACTGAAAGATGAAGACTCAATTTGATCAGAATAATGGAGCTGGGAAGGAACAAACAGATACGGATGTGTGAGATGCTGTTAACAGTGAGGAAGGACTGGCCACTTTTTAAAACACACTCAAGGGGAAATGGGATAAAGGAGGCAAAGAAGTGGGGAAAGGAAGAAATTTACTTTAAAAAACAAAAGTCCCAGTAAAAGCAAAATAAATAGCATGGTATAAGTAATGAAAAGCTAATTGCATTCAAACGAGGATGATAGTTTTGATATGATGGAGAAAGGCTATAGACGTATCTGGTTTGTGGAGAGCTTGTTCTTTGCTCCACTCCAAAGGCAGAAGATGTAGGCACTTGGGCCATGAGGAATAGCTCGCAGACTACAGTAAGTGATTCTCCTTGGAGGACTATTGGCAAGGTGGGACACCTTAATCACAGGGAGAACGCCTTAATCTGTTCTTGTTCATGTATCAGTTGGGAAATGTTACCTTGTAATGTCCTCCCCAAAGCTCATTTCAGAAGGTTAAGACTCCACCAAACTTAAGGCACAATTTTGTATATTTCCACTTGTTTTCTGTTGCCGACTGTAAATCCCACAGCCAGGGCTATCATCACTGAAAACCTGCGCCCTGCACCTTGGCCAAAAGGCTTCAGCCACAGTCTTATTTTGTGACAGGTTCTAATCCATGCACTAAAATCTTCATTCAGAGGATAAGCCTGGGTTACTGACTCCTACTGTTGCTAATAAATTGCCACGGACACAATCGCATACCTGCAAAATGGAGGTGGCAAAATATAAAGCGCAAATTAAGAATGGAGTGATTATCTATGTTAAATATCATCCCTTGCACCTGGGCATGGCCATCTACCCTTCCCCCCAAATCCTGGCGTTTTCAGCTCACTTTTCTATACATGCTTGCTATGTTCTGCTTTTAAAGTATGAGCATCTCAAAAACAAAGTTCAGAGGTTAGTTTTGCTCATCTCTGAAATGCACTTTACATACATTTGCCAAAGTGTGGCTCTTTCTCAGAAAACAGGAGAGCCTGAAGGATTCCTGCCCTAGTGCTCAGCATTCTAATAATATTATGACTGTTACTGAATAGACACCATTGTACTAATAGTCCTTCTCTCCACAGATTAGAAAAGGATTGCAAAAGAAGGCTGTTTGTTTTCCTTGATTACTAGGAGATCTGATGTTGGGAAAAAGCAGTCATGATGATTCAAGAGAAAGTATTTAAAAATATGACTAAATTTTGTGAGTCTCACTGGAAATTATCCTGATGAAAAGTACCTGCGAGGAGTATGAGGTTACCCACGATATTATGGTTTGTTACATTCACTGTGGATTCTTTCCCTGTGATTAAATAAATAAATAAGTGGAAAGTGAAGTGGATCTTCAAAACAAGGAGATTAAAAAAAACCTCACAATTTATTTAACCTAAAAAGAAGTTAGTGTTGATTTATTTGCCTTTTTGGTTTTCTAGGCTTTCAGGGAATACTCAAGCTTTGTTTTTAAATTTTCCCTTGGAACCAGAGAGGCCTTAATATTTTTTTGTTTTATTTTTATTTCTTTTAAAAAGAAAGCTGAGAGGCCTCTGCAATCTCATGACTCTGGGAGGAAGGACTCTAAGGAAAGGACCAAAGATCCTGAGGCTTGCAACAAAAATCATAACTCTGTTCATGTGCTGCAGCACATGAAATCTGTATTCTGCCATTTGTGGCTTTTGGTCACACAGTTGAACTGATAACCCATCAGTTTTAAAAGTGCCACTTCAAGAAACACTCTTACCTCTTCTCTTTTCTCCTTAGCCATTCTTCTGCCTAATGCAAGCTGGAGCATCCTCCCCTACCCAAACCTGGCTTGTCTAGAAATACTTTTCCCTCAGAGTATAACAGTTTTTATAAATTAGAACAGCAGAATAAGTAATACCTGGATATCCAAAATTTGATTGATGAGTTATTACATTAATGCAGTGAAATGATCTTCAGCACAGTGTTCAGATAGTTCTACTTTGTAACTTCTGCAAAGTTCAGCAGCATGGCATAAATGCATGGGAAGAAAAGCAAACCTTGACAAAGATGAAGTGATACCAGAAGGAAAAAAAAGGACAAGGTGCCAGAAGATTGATGAAATGTCAGGCAGTTAAGGACCGCAGTGAACATTGGCAAAAATAAAACCCCAAACCTAACCCATATTATTTGAAGATTGTTATATTATTATATGGAAATTTGAATGTGATGCTTTTTCTTTCCGAAGTAACTCAGAAGTACTTTTAAAGTACTTTTGGAAAATGTGTTCTTGTGCTACAGCTATTCATAAAGGTATTCCTGTCATTCAAACTCCACACCTTAAAATAATGTCTAACTTTTACTTCCCACATTTTAAAGCAACCTCAGTGTGCAAATTCAGGCTTGGAAATAGAGACCTTTTCTGATAAGCAAAACATTTCATTACATTTTTAGACTTGCATTGTCCCTGATAAAAACTTTATTGATTACTGTACTGAAGAGGATGTCAACACTTTTGCATGGTGTACTAAATTAAGCTTTTGCCTTGAAAGTCTGATGTATCAAAAGCACAAGTTAATTCTCATGGATGATGTCACTGTGCAATTAAAGGCAGAGGTTAACACTCCTCTGTGCAGGTACTTTCCCCTCAGGCTATCTGGAATAACTGAGTTGCTATAATACAGCTGTGGCTGCTGAGGAATGCTAAAGCACAGTCAATGACTCGTTGCATTTTAAAAAGGAATGTGTGTGGCAGAGAGGTTTAATTGCTCCTGCTACATGTCTTATAGTGCGGGGGAGCCTTTGCTTGGATGGTTTGGAGTGACTGCTTTTGAATGCGGGTCTGACATCTGCTTTTTTAACCCTCTCCTCCCCTCCTGAAATAATACAGTCACGTCCAGTTGTGGCAGCATGTTGTGTTTTCTCAGTGTCACCCGTTCATTCCCATTGATTAATTTTTGTCTTTCACCAGGCATAGCTATGTCATGCTCTCATAGTTGCAGGTACAACCTTTAGGGTAATGGTGGCTGTATCTTTCTCCTCTTCTCTTTGACCTTTGTTTTATCCCCTGGAGTTTCTGCAAAGTAGTCATTTAACTGCCCCCTCCCTGAGTTCCCTCCTTCACCTCTCCTTACCTCCCCACTCCCCAACACAGAGTATCTGCTAATCATCACCAGATTTTTAACCTGATGCTGCCAGATTATTTTTAATTCCTACACTCATCGTACACTGTCACTGCATTCACATGAATGCAAACACCCAGACGACATTTATAGCACGCCATCTTTGCTTCAGCATTGGTCCATAATTCACTGAGGTGCCTAGGTTTGATACAGCCAGGGAGTTGTTCTGAGTGCCACTAGAAATACAAGAGGGGACATGGGAGAAAGGGATACTTTTTTTTTTTACTCACTTTTTCAATGCGGTGCAGAGAAGAAAATGCAAGATAGTCACCAATTACTGTAATTCATTATAGAAAGCCAGGGACTAAGCTTTAGAAGCTGGTCTGAACTCTAAAGCTTGGATCTTTCCCAGATCCTGAGTGAATTCAAAGTGATAATCTTTGGTTTCACAGAACAGTTGAGGTTGGAAGGTCTGGAGGTCATCTTGTCCAAGTGTCCTAAAAATGTCCTTGTTTGGTTTACTGTAAAGAATAATTATTACAAAGAGTAATCCCAGCTAACTGGAAAAGGATCTCAACTTCCATGAGATTCTGTCTATTGCAGCTGTGAGCTGGAAATAGCAGTTGTATATGCAACCAGCAGATTTTTACCTGTGGTAAGTCTCCTAGTTAGCAGTCATGCAGCTCTCTGAGTTTCTTGCAGTCCCAAGGACCTACCCACAGAGTGGCCTCGAACAGCACTTGCTCCGCTGCAAAGGAAGACAGTGCCTCCCTCTCCTCATTTCCAGCAACAAGCATCTTGCAAAAGAGAAATGCAAACATGTAAACAGCTGTTGGGGGAAGGGGAGGAAGCTTCAAGTAACAGAATCGGCTGCCAAATTCATCGCTGCCATGTGTGCTGTGTAATGCTTGTCATCTCAAGTGAGTCATTAAGAGGTTCCCCCCCCCCAATGGTACTTTGAAGTGCTGTGACAGCTTGAGAGCATCTATAAATTGCCACAAACAGCCCTCATACTGCGTTAGCTAATTGCTTGCTCTTTGACTTATTAGGAGTCACTGAGTTAAATAATTTGTCACATGTGTGGCTCATAATAAATAATGTGACTAGCCAGTTTGTGAGCTGTTTTGGTGATATATAGTGCCCTTTTTGAATGTTGTCACAAGCAGCTAACAAATATGACCCTGTGATTGTCAGATCTTTGTGAAAATAATGAGGCCTGACAGGGCAGCAGGTTAAAAAAAAAAACCAAACCAACCCACCTCCTGAGGTATACTGAAAATTGCATCAATTTCTTCTTCAGGTTTCTAATAAAACTTTATTATAATTTTATTTTTCAGTAGCTAATTAAAAGTGAGTACAATTTTACAGTAGAATATCTTTATTTCAATTTATGTAGGAATAGTTATGAAAGAAAAAAGAGGTAACTGTTTCCTCCTGAAAATATCCTGCATCCTCTGATGAACTCTGAAGCAAGTATCCTGTTGGCATACTATGAGTAGCTGCTGAAATATGGTTGTGGGGGTTTTTTAATAAATCTGATCACTTTCTCTACAGCTTATCTAGATATGTAGGGTATATTTTTTCTGAGCCTCAGTCTTGGTTCTGGTTGTGTGTTTCAGGTGGCACATTTCCATACACATGCCTGTCACGAGCTGGGCTACTTAATTTATAAGCACAAATATGGTACTGTTGTGAGCGGTTGTGTGCATGTAATGTTAGAGATGCCTTTAGAAAGAATGTGGTAGAACGGTGATGTGTATATATATTAATACGTTCTTGGCATCTTCAGTGAAATAGGAGTCTTGTCTGATGTCTATGTGGGAGGAGAGTCCCCAATGTTTTGCCAAAGAAGCAAATGTGGTTTCTCTCACAGCTAAAGGGTGATTTCTTCCCAAGAGACAGGACTTGTCTTGCACTCCTGTTGTAGACTGGATCACTGGGCTATAAAATCTTCTTTTCCCACAATTGTGCTAAACGAAGGGTGATGAGTGGTGCTTAATAAACCTTACCAGTCTCTCACAAGCCTGTTCCTGCAGTGACCCTTCCTATTGCATTCCTCTTATTTGAACTTTGAGGTACTTACGCTGTTAAACTGGTTCCCAACTTGGCAGTCACTTTGTTTTCGGTCATGTTAATTCAGCAGAGCCCACTGGAGTTGCTTCACGTGAGATAATACTCCCCTTGGTCTGTCTCTGCTGAACATCCCAGTGGTCCCCATGGCTCTTTCTAAAGGTGGTGTGCTTTTCTCCAAAGCCAACCAGTGAAAGATTTCCAAACAAGGGGTTTTGTGGGATCCTTTCCGCTAGCCCAGGATTTTATCTAATTTTCGAGGGCTTTGGAAGCTTAGTGTCATTTTGAGATAAGGTTCCAGGCAGCCCTGATGACAACTGATGGGTACTTATTTCCAGTGACTGCCTTACTCGTGTTTTTACCTTGGCCCTTACAGTGTTTGAATGAGAGATACATGACTTCTTCTCATTAAAGACACTTCCCATCAGTGAAGAAACTGAGGCTGCGTTTCTGATTTTGAATTCAGGAGAATAATGAAAATAGCTTTCTCTCCTTGTTGTTAATGGACTCATTATATAATATAGGAGTGAAATACTGGGACCCGTGAAGTCAGTGAGGTCAAAACTTCTTCCCATGTGGCCTGGGTTTATTTAAGGCTTTGCTTTTATTTTATCTTTTTACTTTGGCAAAAAGTGCACTTTCAGACATTCCAAACTTGCCTATGTTTATGAAAGAATTTTCTATTATTTTATTAGCTGAGCAAGTAAACAAATATAACCATGTTGAATATTCTAGCTGGTTCACCTTTGCGAAGTAGTATGTGCAAATCCTGTAATTTTGACCAAAATCTGGTCCATCCTTCTTTCATAGACTTTTGTGAGGTCTATGGTAACATCTGGTTCTAAATGAGAGAGACGTTTTTAACCAAACCCTAGCATTTCCAGCTTTTTTCATTTTTTCTCATTAGTTAGGAGAGTGTGTGCTTTTTTTATTTTTCTTAAAACCTCAGCACTGGAGTCAAATGATTTCATGAAAATCCCAGGTGCCATTTGGAAGAAAAAAAGAGAGGGGAGGATTATGGCACTCAGGCTTACAGAGTGAAACCTGAAAGCACAAAAACAAGAAGAAAAGCAAAAAACCCCCATAATGTATATTCTTTTTTTCAAATGAGCAGGGTGGGGTAGAGAAGCTTAAAGTGCTGATTTTTGAATGCTTGCTCTTACAAATATTAAACTTCCCTTTCGGCTTTCCATCAGAATTTTATCTTAACAGTTTATTTGCTAACTTCTAAACTTCTAGAAACTTTTAGCTTATTAGAAAATGACTGATGTTTATCAGTTACTGCAAGTCTGCTGCTTTCTATGTGGGTCCTATTATTCCCCCCTCTCAATTTAATATATCTGCATGCTTACATATTATCACTGGGATAACAGGCAATAAAAATGCCAGAAAGTCTAAAGGAGTGAAACAGAGAAGTCACAAACAGCTCCCAGCTGCTATAGGCTTGACTTGTTCATGTGTTTGGAGTTTTCGGTTTGGTTGGGTTTTTTCCCCGCTTAAGACTGCATTTTTATCTCACTCCAGTTTGGATGGCTGCAGTAATTAAATGCTTGTTCAAATTACCTCTCTTTTGTGAAGGAAGAGTGATTTCTCTGTTTAAACCTCAGGATTCTGCTTAATCCAGTGTAGCTGACTGCAGATGAGGCAAGATAGGAGGCATTTGCCCAGGGTGGAGAAGAGGAGTATACCTATTAATCCAGAGATCTCTTTTTGCTTTAATGTTTTCTGTCATATTTGTTAGCTTAACAGGACTAGGTTAGTACCTTCCTGCCCTCTCTGACCTGGAAAAGTGTACCAAGTGCTTTTGTGGGGAATTTAGCATGGGGCTGGTTTCAGTGTCCTTTTATGTTGTGCCTCATTGTGTTCCCTTTGTTATTAAATCTCAGTAGTTTGATAGGTAGAGACATTTTTACGGTATTCAATTAATTAATAATAAATAATATGTTCCCGTTCTGAATTACATATTCTACAGTTGAATTTTTTGCATTTACACAAGGCTTATAAATTTGACAGTGACTGGTTGCCAGTCACATATACTACCTTAAGATACATATATGTGTAGATTTCATCAATATGGCTTTAACAAAATACTTAAAAATATAATCCGTTATACTGCTAAAAATAAAATCTCTTTGAAGCCAAAGAATTAAAATCAGAGGTACTCTTCAATAAGAAAGCTCAGATTTGGCATCCAAGTGTATCCAAAAGTCAAGACCTTTAGAGACTTTTTCATGTGCTTTTCCTATTTACATCAGCCTCCAATGTACACACCTAGTACTGTGATGTGCTCTAGTGAGAAGCTCACTAGAACTTATTCTTTATTTAGGCTTTATATTTTCACAGTCCCATTACTATGACAGACAAAAGAAAACCAGAAAAAACAGATCTTCCCACTAATTCCATGCAAATTAATTGTATTAAACACAATTTTTGTTATAGGGATAATACAAACTAACAGTATACATCACTGAAGGATGACAATAATAGTTCAGTTTTGCCCTTTAGTTAAAAAAGATAATACAAGAGAGAGCTAACTTTCATTTTTGTTAAAATAAGTGAAATGTCTTTGCTATTCTGTTTCGAAGTGGAAGCATGGTACACTATTCCTCAACAGTTCTGTTTTCTGCAAAGATGCAGATTGTTGCTTGACCAGAATGATATTTGAATAGCTGGATTATTCTAGATCACATGCTTTAACCAAGACATTGGATTAACTTTGAAGTTGTTCTGCTCTGAGCAGGGTGCTGGGCCAGATGACCTCAAGAGGTCCCCTCTAACCCAGCCTGTGATTCTGTGCACTAAAACCTTGATTTGAGACTTGGATCTGCCACACGTTTTCTTTGTGGCTTGTTACTGATGTTCTGTGCAGTTCTAGGGACATTGTGAAAGCCAAGAATGGGTCAGGACTTTTGTGATATGCAATTCCTTTCCGTTTGCCTCCCTTTCTGCCCACTGCATTGTGGAAGTGATGGAAGGAAGCTTGTAATTTCCAAAATTTGGAACATGAAGTAATTATGGTGTTTGGATTTTAATTTGTGATTTTGTGGCTTTGACATTTATTTTTACGGCCCTGAGAAGGACCACTATACTCAGTTGTGCGCGCACTACTACAAATGCATATCTTCTTCACATGCATGCCAAGTGTATGCCACTGCAATTTGGGGTGCATTGTCTTAAAACTGAGAACAGTTCTTCTGTTTCTCTGAGAAAGGGGGCAGGAAGACTGATCAGAAATCAGTGCCATTGCACACAGGAGTCAGTTTGGGAATTTAAAGTAATGCTTTAGCAAACTTGTTCTTTTTGAACATGTGCGCTCATACATGCCATCCTCCGAGTTTGACATGCCATCTCGAAAATGCTAGGCAAAGCAAGATGTGCACTGCTTCTGTGAGAGGCACTTCAGTGTGTTCAGCATCAGCAGGTATAGCCAAAAATAATTTTAAAAAAACCCTTGGAACACCTTTGCTACATGTGAATTGTCCTGACCCTTTCCTGTTCTGCTAGCTGGTGAGTGGGCTGAGAGCACTTTGCTGGAGGTTGCTCTTCATCCTGTGCAGGGCTTGCCCTGCTCCCCATTCAGGTGTATGGAGCTTTCTGATCTTACTAAATGGGAGCAAGGTCAAGTCATGCAGTGGGTGGAAGCTTCAAAAAAATCAGTACTGGCTGAACCTTCCTCCTTAAAAGAGACTGGGAATGTTACCAATGCAAAATAGAGTCCAGCAGAGAGCATGGCTTAAATAGGCTGATAATTAAGTCCACTGAAGTATATTCTTTCAGTCTTGCATAAGAACTATTGATTTAACCTTAAGAACATCATTAGCTGCTGTTCAGATTTGGAGCTGCAAATAATAAAACCACCTAAAAAATATTTCAAGGATGTGTTCCTTAGCAGTGGTTTAGTTCCAGCTTGGCAAGCATGCTAGTATACCATCTTTGTAGGTTTAATTGAGCACTAACAACCCAAATAATACAATTTAAAAAATCTTTTACTATTCAGATGCTTCTGATTATAAGCTATGCACTTTATAAGGAGCAGAGTTAATTGAATTGTATTTGATTATTTCAAATAATTGAAATTATAGAATTAGCATAATTTGTGTGAATTCAGCAGACAACCATGATTCAGCTATTTCCATGGCCATCTATGACTGTAAAGGTGCTGCATCCAACCTCCATGGTACGCTGCACAGGGAGTTTGTAGACAGGGAAATAGATCTTTTTCAAAAGAGCCTTACTAGAGGTACACGTAGAGCTTCCTTTAAAAGGTAACAGGATGTGAGTAGAGTATCTCCATTCCCTTATGCATTAAAAAAAAAAAAAACCCCACTTAGATGAGATGCATTATATTATGTCTATTTATTAACCTGGTCAAACACAACATTTTTTAACTGGACATTTGTTAAGGAAAAGACAGTCTCTCCATCGTTGTGAAAAAACTCCTTTGATGACACATCCTACTAAGGTCTCATATTATCAACTTGCTATTGCAATGGAACCGGCCTTTTTATTTTGTATATATTTTTGCATATGGAAAACTTATGAAAGAGTTCTTCATTTATTTGTGTATATATGTGTGTACATATATATATAATTTCTGTGTATATACATACGAAGAATATTTTTGTGTGTAGCTATGTATATAAAAGTTATATACATAGTATCTATCTAAATATATACATATATATAAATATGTTTTGGAGCACTTCAGACTAATACATTTTATTACAGGTTCAGCAAGTCTAAATCATGCAAACATCATCATATATGCCTTCTGTTGCGCTTGCTGCAGAATAGCAATGAACCATAGCTGTCTCTGCAAACAGCCATAATTATGAGCCGTACAAACAAATAGTGACCTGTCTCTAAATTGTCTTCAGTAAGTCTTCCGACTGACCTACTGTTAGCATCTTTTACCAATGTATGTAATGTAATTTATAGCAAGGCCTAAAGGTGACATGGCTTAGGCTTTTTAAAATTGTACGTTTCAGTACCCTTAAGTAGTCCAATACAGTAAAATCTTTGTTCCTTATAGAATGCATGCGTGTGTACAGTATATATTTATCTGGTCTGGAATACACATTAATCTTTAATTACTGAATAAACATCTTAAACAGGTGTGGAATAGCTGAACTTTCAACTGTGCAATGTTTATCTACTAGCGCAGTGGATACCTTGGCTCTGCAGTTTGAAAGGTTTCACCTCGCCGTGCCCAGGGTTGAGTGAAGCAGGGAAGGTTGGGAGGGCGGGCACACAAATGCCCCCAATCCCACATAAATCAGAAATTTCCAGTTATAAATTATGCACCATCATAACATCCCGTTAGCGCGGTTGGCGAGCCAGGACTGGAGCATGGGGTAGTTTATAGCGGAAAAATGGCTTTTCAATGGATAGCACACCCTCGGACTCCTTCTCCTCCTAGGCTCTGTGTGCTGGGCTTGTGGTGTGAGGAGATATAAAGCAGCATTTTTCTAGCTGCCTGGTGGAACAATGAGGGCTCTGTTAGCAGGAGCCCAAACTTCTGTAGCCCCTGCCTCACAAGGTTGGAATGACTGCTTAAACCCAGGTTCAAAGCCCTTGGCCTCCAAGTGCTTTAATTTAGCACTATTTTTGCTGTGCTAGCCTCTGTTTTTTCTGCTTAAACCATCTAAGGTCTCCTTGTTTTGCAGGGAACTAAGCAGCTCCTTTTTATAATTAGATTAAAGATAATCAAATGAAGACTTGAATATTTTTTAATGTCATTTAATCTTTTTCTTCTTTTTTAACTTTTGCAAAATTGCTTTTTATCACCGTTGCCTAGCTTCTTGTAAATTTACACCTCTTTTTCTGCCTCACTGTATTTCAAGCTTCTGGTTTTCTGGTTTAAAAAAAAAAAAATAGTTTGACAGGTATTTTTCAGCATTTTTATTTGATGCCATAAAATAAACTTTTACCAGGTGTTTTTAGGTACGATTCACAACACTTTCATTCTTTCACTGTCAGTTTTCCCAGAGCTGACTGGTGTGAAAATAAAAGAGAATGCAAAAAGAAGCACACAAAACGTGCAAAAAGGATACAAATGAAGTGGAAAAAACCACAGATATGGAGTAAGGCAGTAAGGAGCAGCGCAGTACTGCAGCTAAAAGAGGGCTGTGCATTAATAAAAGTAACAAGTATATGCTGGTACAATTTGCTTCTAGTTTTAAAACATAAAAACATGATCCCAAACGTAGGCATTATTCAGATAATAATCACTCAAAAGTTTGTTAAAACCACTGCTTAGTATTAAAGCTGTGAGAAAATGTGTAACAGCTGACCTCAAGTTTCTGAAAGAAAAATTGTTTCAAAGTTAACTTGCCATTCCTCCATAATGCACAATTAGTACAAACATATTTGAAACAGGAGCAAAAAAATCTTAACTGGTACCAAAGACTCAAATCACAATTATGTTAGAAGCCAAATAAATTGTACATGAACAACCACATTTAAAAAAGGGGGGGG
>VYZV01010258.1:5387-20850 GCA_013401275.1 Pandion haliaetus
GCCCCGGTCGGTCCCGGTGCCCGGGGGGGGTGGGGGTGTGAAGTGACGGCGGCAGCAGGAAATAGGAAATCGCCGGCGCTTTGCGTGTCCGTGGCGTGGAAGCAAACCGGTGGATGACACAGGAGCTGATGAGGCTCAGCTGGTGTTTGACGCAGTACAAATCGCCCGGTGGTTTTATCTCCCTCTGGGAACGTGCGGGAGCTGTCGGGTGTCTGCAGGCGCGGAGGTGGGGAAGCGAGTGCAGCTTTGCTGTTAGTGCTTTTTCGTGCTTCGGGCGGTAGTTGTGGTTTTCGGCTAACAGCACAAACCAGTGGCACGACGTGCTGGTGGTGAGGTGTGCCGGGTGGGGAACAGCATTTCGTTCCGCCACGGCGGACTGCGGCTCGCTGCCGGAGACTTCGTTCCCTGTTGGTTGATCTTGGTCCTATCACTTGGTCAGTCCAAGAGAAGCCCAGCAGGGAATGGGATGTTGTTAGGGATAGCTGAAGCTGAATTTGCAAACGGGGGCTTTTCCCTACATTTGGTCTTTTCCAAATGAAAAACATCCCCTTCTCCTGGGACACCTGATGACTCCTCGTCAGCAGCAGACTTTCTTCATCATAGACCAACAAGGAGAGAGTGGGCTGAGGATGCTTGGCGGTTAGGGTTGGATGTTAGGGTAAAATCTTAGAGTTACCTGTCTCAGCTTCCCAGTGGCAATCAGGTGCCTCAGTGCCTTTAAATGTCTGGCTTTTTAAGAAAAAAATAAAACTAATTTGAGATCGCTGCCTTCTTATGGCATAAAGAAGCAAATAACTTACTTTTTAAGCCACGCAGAAATTGGTCCTGTGTGTTTTGTGGTAGCTGTTCGACTTTCAGTCCGTGTCCCAGCATCCCTTAACAGCACCGCCCTCGCTGTATGCATTTGTGGAAGCGATGGATAGCGCAGCCTTCCCTGACGGGAAAAGCAGCAGACACTAGCTTGTTTATTTGTTCTAAGACGGGGTTGGAGTTGAAACGTACAGTGTTCATGCCTGACTGCATGCATAGACAGCATCTTGGATCCCTGTGAATAAGCAGAGTGGGAGACTTGTTTCCTGGGATAAAGCCTTAGTTTGTGCAGGTTTTTGGATATGCACCCAGGGCCTGGTGGGATGTGGCAGCCTTCCAGGCACCGAGGAGTTCTCTGTCATCTACACCTCAGCTCGATCCCAGAAGTAAGAAAGGGCCTGAAGGTAAAACCATGCTGCGGTCTGATTAGGTGTTTTCTTGGGAGAGGGTCGAGGGCCAGTCACTGCTCGAATCCTCCACCCTCATCGTGCAGACACTCACGTACGTGCAGCCTTACAGTGCTGAGCTTGCTGCCAGAGTTGCAGGAGCAGGTCCCAAGAGGTGCACTTGCTAATGGGCACTTGCCTTGTAGTATTTTGGCTGCATGAATTCAGAGTGCTAGGACAGAATTGGCTCTGAAGTCAGAAAAATGTTCTGGAAAGGCAAGAAAGGAAACAGGAGGTAGAGGAAGAAAACAGGTGGAAGAATGTGTGGGTTAAGAGCCAAGACGCTAGTATACGAAGTGAGAAGTTTTACTTTAAAAGCTTTTCATTCTGAATCATTAATTTATAAAACAAGATAATGGCCATGGCCTGAGACAAAATGTTAAACTATTTCAAGGAAAAATTTGGCAACGTTACAGTGTTACCAGTCACCTACTGACCCAGGTTCTCTATACCTTTGTTTTAGCAGAACAGGTAGTGGTACGGGCTTACCAGTGTGCTCTAGAGTGCCATGGAATTAGCCCATTCCCCCAAACCCGTGATTCAAAGAGGACTGGCAGGTCAAAAACACTGCAAAATCAAAGATCTAAGTATCCCATTTAAAAAAAGAGGAGGAAAAAGACTTCATAAGGGAGCGTTGAAGAGAAGAGCAAAACATCCCCCAGATTTTTTAATAAATGAACAGCAGGTAAAGCCTGAACACAGAGACATTGAAAACTTGATATACGACTGCTGGCTAAGTTTGTGTGGCATTGGCCTATGTAAGACAGTGCAAGTTGTGCGTTGCCAAACTCAAGAATGGCAAAACCATCAGGTCCCAAGAAATGAGGTGACTAAAAATAGAAAGTTTCTTTATCAAATGCAAAATGCTAGTTTTTAATAAATTTCTATGTACTTGCTTTCCTATTTTGGAATGGTTAGGGGACGCTTGCTTCGTGGTTTTTCTCTGTAATTGCGAGTATTAGTTCCCTGATGGTTACCACAGTGTAAGTTGAGTAAGAGCCTATGACTATCCTGTTTCTTCATAATGAATGTGCAGTAACTGGAAGTCGCCTGCCCTTCAAAGAGAAGGGTGGACTACTTCTGTTAGCCAGTAACAAAGCGTACTGTGGAACGGGGAACACGTGGTAACTTGTTCCTGGCGGCTGTGGTATTGTCTGAGTGCTCTTGGGGGTCTCCTAATTCCAGCAGCTAGGTCTCAGAGAAAGACTTGGTAGTCTCGTGCTGAGAAATACTGAGTAATACTGAGAAAACTCCAGAAGTGGCTGCACTGCCCCATCTGGACACCTGAACTGCTAGTGCCGTTTTGTCTGTAGCAGAATGATTATTACAATGCATGTAGGGGGGACTGGTGCATAGGTGTAGTAAGAATGTGATAGAAATTAAACCAAGAAGTTTTAGCTTTTCTGATTGCTCAATTGACGAGGTATGTTATGCCAGGCTGTGTTCACTCATCTAAAGTCAGCCAGCCAGCTGTCCCAAAGCAAGTGCTGGAAAACTGTATTTCTGGTCCTATGGAGTAAGAGGTGTTTGGATTAATAAGTTAAAATCATGTGATTTTTAAGATCTGGCTGAGTGGTCCTCTCAAGCCACAGGAGAAACCTGAGGACCACAGTTTGATTGTTAGTTTTACAATGTAGCAGGAAATGATACCAAAGTGAGGTTTTGTTTTGTTTCCATCGGGAATGGTTAATACATAACTAAGTACTTATATTTGACTAGCAACAACTCAATTTGTAGTTGCACGATTAAGGACTGTTTATCCTATTTATAAGTTTGCATTATATAAGTAAACTAAAATTGAGATTGTTGGTTTTGCCATTCTCAGTTGGCATCCAGTGTAGTATGCCTGCTTTGTTTTGGTCTGTTGTGCCAGGTTTCCTTGATGTTATTCCCACGTAGTTAGTGAGTCTGACTCTTTAATTACATGAATAAAAGCTTAGAAGCTTCTGTCAGAGCATCACCTGTCAGAGTCAAATTGTGGCTGTACACTAGCTTTTTGTCAAAAGCGTGCAAAAATTGCAGAATTGAAGCTATAAATCTAGATCTGCTCATACAGCTAGCACAAGGTTGATTCACTACCATTGTCACCCGCTATGCAACAAATTTACTGTGCCCCTGGTTCCTTCTTAAATAAACAAAGTGCTGCAAAGTAGCTACATTAAAGCAAATTGCTTGAAGGTGTTTTGAATGCCAGGCAGTGCTTTGCATGTTAAATACTAGCCTGGTTTTGTTTTACTGCTGCAGGACAAACAGTGCTTTTGTTAGAAATACTGCGCTCTACCCTACAAAGTTTGCTTTCTTGGCTTGGCTGCTATTAACCTTTTTCCCCACTCAATTGTCCCAGGGAAACCAAGTGTTCAAATTGTGCTGCATTGCTCAGCAGCTCTTTATTTGCCACTGCTCTACTTTTGTAGCTCCCTTTTTTTTTTTTTGTGCTGTTCTGCCATAGCCTCCAGACCAGTTCCAGTTCTGATGGTGCCGCTGAGCCCATAATAAACAGTACGGTGCAGTGCAGGCTTGGAGAGCCACATTCTGGTCCCGACTAGAGTGTGCCTGTGTTCTCGGCCTCAGCATGCCAGCTGTGGAAGGGGCATAGTAGGACTGGCACGCCTGTGATCTGCTTTGGGGCTACTGATGGGAGGTGTTAGTTGTTGCTCACCCCTATCTCAGCCTCACTTGTTTTTCTTGTCTAGTTTTTAAGAAACCTGTTACCAACACCTCTTCTGCTTGTTCCTGGCTCTGTACAACACTGCAGTCGGCCTTGGCCTTGTTGGTTTACAGACCTTCATCCATTCAGCAATTGGCATCGTTATCCTGAAGAATGGACTCCCTCAGTGCTCAGGGTCAGATCTTCCCTTTAAGTAAAATCTCTTGCTATTAAAAACATCAAACTGAAGTGATCATAAAGAAAATTTTTCCAAAAAACAATCCCTGTGTACCAGAATTAGATGCAGTGATGCTAGATCCTCTAGGCCATTAAGAAAAAACTCAATTTCTCGTCTTTCTTATGTTACTCTTTTTCTCAGAAGCAGAAGGGGAAATAGAGATGTGATATCTGAAGTAAGGAAATAGGTACCAATTGTGCCATGAGCATTCCCATGCAGATGCATGCTGGCTTCAGGTTATGGTGGGTTTTAGAAGACAGCCATGCATGCAGCAGCTCTTACCGCTTGGAGACTGCTTTTACGCTAGCTTAGCTTCTTTTTTGCCTGTGAAGTTAATTGGCTTATATCAGTTTACAATTGAAGGTGGTCAGGTTGTGCAGTTTTGGTGCCTTTTTGGAATTTTAAACTCTACAATAATGAAACTCCAGCTCAAAGGAAGAGGTAAGGTGCTTTGCAGTTAATCTCTGCAAATCCAGCAGACAGAGCGTTGAAATTCATACTAACAGGGGTTTAACTGTAATCTTCTGGAACAATGACTCCGTATAACCAGAAACCTCCGCTCTGGCTGTGCTGGTAGGGCAGCAGGATGGAGTCTTAATGCCTTCTTTTGACAAGGCAAAGTTTGGGATAGGTGAGCTGGACTAAATCGGTGCTACCCATATGTCTTATGCCAAGACTGAGCTGCACCAGGATCAGGAAATGCACTATGGTGGGTCCTTGCCATCCTGTCATGGTTCTCTCTGAGCTAGCCAATACACCGATTAATGATTCAAATGATGAACTGGAACATATCTTTAGAAATAAAGAGAAATAACAGAAATTAGGGTATCAGTAAGAAGTGCAAAGAAGGATGCATAGGCAGATGTAATAAAATACGAATGTAATATTTACCTTTATAATCATAGTACAAGTTGCAGAGTAACATACTAAGCAGCAGAACTGATGAGTAGATCACAAAGACTATTGGCAGTATCATCCAGTTATCCAGAAAAACAAACATCATTCCTAGATTTTAAAATGAGGTTATTGTAAGTGAAACCCAGGAAATAAAGTCTCACCAGGAACCCAAGTCCTGACCCGCGGTACCACCCCTCAGAGAGGATGCAGTCTGCTTGCAGGAGACTCTAGCAGGAGTGACCTGAGGTTGGGCAGATAGATGGGGCCAGTGAGGAAGGAATGAACTTAGCAGAGGGATGGGGAAGCACGCTGGCAGTCTGCAATGAAGCTGCGGGGAGGAAGGTAACAAATTGTTCTCTGGCCTGCTGGGGATAGGGCAAGAATTAAAATTGTAACAGCGGAGGTTTAGGTTAGCCATTAGAAAGCACTTTGGAAGCTTAAGGCTAACGAAAGGAGCGCATTGCCTGGGGAGGTCATTGAACCTCTGCCGGGGAAAACCTCTCATGAGAATGGTTTGGGTAGGGTTGACCTTGCCTAAGGCAAGGTCTAGGTGACCTCTCCACAGCTCTTCCAGCCCTCTTTCCTGCTACTGTATGTCAGCCGGTTTTTACCCCCAGGCCCACAGACAAAGCTTCTCTAGCACATCCTAGTAGGTCTGTGAGAAAATGCTCATGTATGTCTCCCCATCTCCCCTTCTATCCATGCTACTCGTTGCTGTGTCTAGCCACCTCACCATCATGTATACATACTGTGGGTTATTGGCTTGCTAACAGACAGCAGCTTGGCTCTGTACACCTCAGACCAGAGCTTCTGTCCTTGATCCTGCAAGGTTTAACCAGATGTGTATCTGCTCCTCGTGCTAGCATCTGGCCAAGCCAGCCAGTGCCCTTCTTCCGCTCCACAACGTTGTCTGCGTTTTGTAATTCCGGATTTTTGGGGTTCAGGTGCTGGTTTCTAAGAGCATCCAGGGACAGGGGCTATCTCTCAGGAGGCTGGGGCCAGAAATCTGGAGCATTCCTGGGTCTGCTCGAGGTAAACCAGCTGGAATCCCTCTCCCATCCCCCGGTGCAGCAGCAGGACTGCAAATGGCAGGGCAGTCCAAGGTAATTTGCAGATTTGGGTGTGCTTTGAAGAGCTGACCTTTGAACAGAAAGTTCCGCAATCTTGGTCGTTGGTGTGTACTTCTGGAAAAGGGAGGATCAGGCCTTACCAGTGTGACAAACCTGGAGCCCATCACAGGATCTGTAGCAGCCCACGGGATCTATAGCAGCCCTGCAGATGGTGGTTTCATCCCTAGCCCTGCAGAGCCCTTTCTCTGCCACCCATCTGGCTTGTCTCTTAATTTTAACTGGGGTGCAATGTAGGTACAAAACAATGTTTCTTATTTCTGAAGTGACTCGTATGTATGTGGTTGCATGTACGTGCTCTCATGCCGTCAAGATGGTGCCAGATATTTTGCCTCTCTGGAATCTCTACAGTAACTTCAAAACCTAGATTTTTAATTAATTCTTACGGAAACAAAGAGTTTTGCAGTTGGAGCAGCACTCCTTGTATGACTCATAGGCTTGCAGTTGGTCTATTTATTTTACTTTGGCTCCATTTGTCTTGGCATTGCCAAATGTCACAGACAGAGCAGTGGCTGCCTGGACCGGAGTTGTAGTCGGGTAGAAAGTGCATGGTTTTGGCAGCTGAACAGCAGGGTTGTTCAGGGCTGTTGGCACCCTCTTATGGTGAGCGTGCAGGCAGCAGTGCAGGGACTAGAAGTTTTCTGTGGGCAGGAGTTAGGGAAATGCAATTTCTGTCCTAAAGGAAATTCGCAAAATAAGTGTAAAATACCTGATTTGACTCCATTTGTTCCCCTGGGGTTTCATGCAGTGTAACTTTTTGACTAACCACAGAAAAAGAGCATAGGAGATAATGCCTGTCACCATATGCTTGCTGTCAGAAACGAGAAGCAGGAAAAAGTTTGCATCTAAACACAACCCCACAGTGAGGTACATTGACTTTATCTGCCCACTGAATGGGGAGAGAGAAGTGTGAGAGGGAGGAATGGGAAGAAGATGAAAAGAGAGGAGAAGAAGGGCTGCTCACGGAGGAGAAGGCATCCTGGGCCTTGGAGATGCCTGACCCAAGGGTGTTTGCAGGGAATGAGAAGAGAGAATTACTATTCAGTCTGGCTTTTGCACAGTGGGTTTCCCCCACAACCATTTTGCTTGCCTGAATCTCAAGATTTAAGATTGTACCTCGGAGGAGGGCTGTGCTGAGGATGGGTTAGTGTCGGACTGGGAGGTTGGGAGAGCCTGGCTGCCTGGTCCCAGGCTTGGGGAAGGCTCCAGACAGCCACGATCCAGGGTGGGTGGGATGAGGGAAGACGGCAGAGCTCAGGCAGGAGGAGAGGGGATGGGGCAGGGACCAACAGTATTGAGCCAAGGGAGGAGCTGCGTGCTTTGCAATATTTTAGTGAGGTTTAAGTCCTCTGAAAATAGTCTTGTTTATCTTTTTATCATTAACCAAAGTCAACAGTTAGTACTAACAGTACTAGTTAAAACATAGTTTTAACTCTGTTCTCGTATGTCTGAAGTGCAAGATAGTAAAAGGGGACCTAAGCTAGCAAATGTCCCAGCCTACAGCAGATCAGCTGGTTGGAGGGGGAAACACCCTCACCAGCCTCTGACTGCCATGAGGAATAAGAGACCTAGGAAACATGACCATAAGGAAAAGTTGGGGAGAGAGAAGAGGAAAAGAGATGGGGATTGTTTGCTGTAGCAAAGAGAGGGCACTCAAGAGTCTATATGCTAAAGGATTTTTTTTAATGTGTGAGAAGTTGTCAGGAAGAGGATTATGATCCATTTGTTTCCTGTGTCAGCTCAGGAGGACTTAAACCACAGCAAGGAAGGTGTACAGGAGATTGTAGGAAAACACTTCTAACTGCAAGGCTAATTATGTACTAGCACAGTTTACCTGGAGAAAAAGATTTCAAGAACAAGTTATAGCCACTTTCTGGAGGATGCCCTAGGTGTATTTGATGCTGTACCTGTTCTGGGGAGGAGCAGATGACCTGCTGAATTCCTTTCTAGCCTATAAGTGATCTGTAACGATCACCGTCATCCAAGAAAAGCCTCCCAGATCACAGATCAAATGATCCTTCCCCAGTCTCCGCTGCAGTCCTTCAGGTGGACAGGATCCACCTTTGGTTACCTTTTTTCACCTCTGAATCTGCTGGCAACCGTGTGATCACCAGCCCCTATACCAGCCCTTTTTGGGCAGTTACTGGTGATTTAGTTTATCCCAAATAGTGATGTATGTGTTGCAGAAAAACCCTGGGACCAGGTGAGCACCCCAAAGGCAGGGTTGGCGGATATGCCGTTCTTGTCCCAGTGCTTTACATGCACTAACTCATTGCTAAATTTTGTATTTCATTTGATAGAGTGTGCTTCATTTTATGTACATAAGCAGGCACTAATGACCAATACCTTCCTCCCCAGCTTAATTTAGTTTGATTCCTCTGTCTAGTACATGTGCACGTAATTACACGTACAAATTCTTAACCCTCTGTAGGCCTTTTCCCTGCCAGTAAGTCTTGTGTGCATCTCCTCCCTGCAGCTGCGGGAGCTGGTAGGTGGCCTGTGCCCTCCTCCTGTCACTGAATGATGTGGCATTTCGTAGGGCAATAAGTTTATCTTGCTGGGAATAAGAAGGGAAAGAGCTTGCTTAGGCCTTTTCCTGCCAGGGGACTGTCTGGTGTGAGGCTCCCCACAGCTCGTTTTGGGAGGTGGATTTTGTGCCTCTGTGCCACTAGAGGGAAACCTGTGTCTTTGCATGAAAGTAAAGAGCATCTCAGCTGCAGGATGCTGAAATAGCATGGATGTATCAAATACAAACCAGTTGTTTCTAGCTGCATATCCCAGGCAATCTCACTGTTGGGGTAAAATATGTGTTGTCCTAGTTCTGCAGTACACATGCTTCAATGTGGTTTGGTGGGGAAGAGAGAGGAAAATTCTGAGCCCATGCAAAATAAATTGCTTCTGGGGCTCTGAGAGAAGAGGGCTCTGGATGGATCAGGCAGCTCTGTTCATGTGTGGTGTGTTCAGGCCAGTGCCCTGCAACATCCCAGCTTTTGTCTAAGCCAGTGCTTGCCCCTTGAGCAAGCCTGGGTAGGTGGCTGTGTGGGGCAGCAGCCTTTAGGGTTCCTGCAGATGGCTCAAATGGCTTTGCTTTCTCAGAGCAAACCTAAATTAAATTCCCCTTCCTTGGGAATTGAATTCCCTCCCTAGGAAGCTCACCTGGCTGCTCGACTCTCTTGCAGGACCTGGCTGACACCTTTGCAGAAGGTCAGGTAGAACCTTTCTCTCCAAAGGTGTTTTTCTGACTTCAGTCATGAGGTTTTCCCTCAGTCTCATACAAATTATGCAGCTGGATTTCAACGTACTGATGCATATAACAGGATCTCTTTACCCCTTGGAAGAAAATTTGTCAATCATTGGAGCAATGACAGAATTGGCACCTCAGGAAACAGTCCCGTGAGCACCTTTGTAAATTGTCACAATTCAGCTGTGTACACATTGCCTTTTCCCCCCTGCTTTTTAATAAAGGGACAAACTGAGCCATTACAAAGTGTATGTTCTTTAATTGCTCCAGTAATATCTATAAATTGTTTCCAGCAGCTCAGGCAGAGGACTCTGAATGTTATTGAAGAGGTTTGGAGGAAACTCTGATTTCAGTCTGGCGTTCAAAGTTACCTTCCTCATGTTTAGGAAGATGATGCTTCATAAGTTTATTGGTATCTGAGTCTCTTCTGTATGTGTTTAAGCTGCTCCAAAACAAATGGCTTTATCAGATGCAGTTTTCCAAAACATCTGGTAGGTTTTTTGTGTTTTTAATAACTCTGGGTGCATGTACTGCCCTTGGTGAGACTTGTGTGGTTATTCAGTTGAAACCATTGCTCTTGTGGCTTTTTAGCTACTCTGGGTTTTTCTTAGTCAAACAAAGGTTGACCCACTATTCATTGTGCATAATGTCCCTGTGTTTGAGAGGGAGCCCGTGGAGAAGTCAGGTTGTCGTATGAGCAAACCGTAGGTAACAGATCTGTTGCCTTCCATTTTAAGAGTGACCTTTAACTCACCAGACTTTGCAAAATAACTCCGGCAGAGTGCTGCCATGCCCGCTGGAGGCTTACCTCCAGCCAGCCAGCCCCAGCCAGCGGCCGGGCGCTGCCGTGCAGATCTGCTTGGCTGGCGAAAACCCCGGGCTCCGCGCCGGAACAGCACGTCGGTGCATCCGAGCAGGGGGCTGAGCTGCCCGCCGCCTCCCCTGTCGCCCCTGCCCTAAAGGAGAACTGGATGGATTGACAGTGCTGGGCTCCGGTGGGTGATCGCACAGAATGAAAAGGAGCTGTGCCTGTGGAAAACACAAGATGACAAAGATGACAAAAGTCCTTTCCCAGCCATTTCAGTGAGGGATGGAAGCGTGGAATTGTGTA
Organism: Pandion haliaetus; assembly: GCA_013401275.1. Classification (NCBI taxonomy): domain Eukaryota; kingdom Metazoa; phylum Chordata; class Aves; order Accipitriformes; family Pandionidae; genus Pandion; species Pandion haliaetus. The sequence continues at coordinate 15,905 of VYZV01010258.1, forward strand.
TTCTCCATGACATTGATCCTCCACAACAAGTGCAAGAAAACGTCTTCAGTTACAGAAACCACATTCAGCTCAAGGTTCAAGGAGCTATTTTTGGGTGCTCAACAACTTCGCTGAACTTCTGTGTAATAGGTGGGCCATCGCTGGTGTTTAGATTGATTTTTGTATTTTGCATAATTTACTTTTTAAATGCATTTGTATGAAAAAAGAACATGGAAGACGCTCCTCTGCCTCTGTTGACCATGCCAACAGCTCCTTATAATGATCAGAAACCAGGAACCAGTGGATTACGGAAGAAGACCTTTTATTTTGAATCCAAGATGAACTATTTGCAGAACTTTATCCAGAGTATATTTTTCTCCATAGACCTAAGAGATCGACAAGGATCTTCTATGGTAGTTGGAGGTGATGGTAGATACCTTAATAAGTCTGCAGTGGAACTGATAGTCCAAATGGCTGCTGCCAATGGGGTTGGTAAATGTTAAATGACTAAATGCCTATAGTTGTGTAGCTGATAAATGCAGAAAACCATAATAAATTAGTCACTATGAGATTTAATTGCCCCAGACTTTATTCAACTGTTAACTATTAACTTTTTAATGGAAAATGAGTTTGATGGGACAGAAATTACTGGTTTTTCACTTTTAAGTGATGCAGTTGGATAGAAGTATGTGGGAATACACATGCAGCAAAGAAAATAAATACTGCTGGGTTTCTGTGTGTTCTCGTTTTGTGTTTTGGCATGCCACAAGCTCTTGGCATCTGTGGATTTCATAGTCTCTCCATCAGACCATAAAACCCTGATACCATTAAGAAGTAAAGAACTGGTAGAGGCATGGCTCACTGTTCAATGGCAGCTCAGCAGAAGCTCTTTCAGCATTGGTCTGAGCTGCTCAGCAAATGAAAAGGCAAGACACAGGGTGGGGTTTTTTTCTTGACAGGTGTAAGTTGTGGCTATGTGATAAGTACTCTGAGAGCCTTTGAAAATTGAAATAAGATGAGTTAGCAAGTGAGTGGCAACCTTTACCGTGATCTCCGATTGTGCTGGAAATCTATTTTGGAAGCAGAATAGAAGGCTTGTCTGTTTGCAGTAGAGCACGGTTCATGCACTGCAAGACTCTGGGCACTGAGGTTTTCCTTTTGCTTTTTAAGAAGAAATGACTCTGCTATCTATCCTGGATCTCTTAGTGCAGAGCAAAACTTTACGCTAAGAGACCTGGCTCTTAGGAATTTGTTTGACAGAAAAGCTTAGCTGGTCACAACAGGGTAATTTGTAAGGAACAGATGAATAGGAAGAGAGGTGTTTGGGGTTTTTTTTGAAATCTACATATTTTCTGTTTTGGAAAAAAAAATCCCTTTGGCATTGCAAATTAATGTATTCCTCTTAAGTCAGTGTATGGGCTGAGCAGAAGAGCTGGAAAATGTGCACAAAGAGCCAGGTCTGCTGCTTGGACTGCTTGACACCAGGGCAGATTTTCTGCTGGTAAAGGTGAGATTAGACTGGTCTTCACCAGCTGAGGCTTTTCTCATGCATTTCTTTCCAGCAGTGTGGCCCATGTCCGGCTAAAATATAGTTTCCCTGCTGGTTTTGGTATTTTTCATTGATTGTTTTTATACAGTCTGGCTAATAGCTGTGACTATCAGCGTTGTGCTCATCTTGCTCTATAGAATAGAAGGGATGAGTCCAAGGACGTTTTCAAATATAAAAAGCCACGAGGAGGGCATGAATATTGTGTTTTGAGTATGCAAAAATCTCTTTGCTGTGTGGCAGAGATGGGTACTGTTACCTCTACAAATGTGGGATCAGCAGGTTTTCCAAATTGCGCCAAGCACGCTTACTATGTCGGTAGCATCACATTGCATGTTTTAACTGATGATTATTTGGTTAAAGGAAATGACCAAGGTAGTTTGTCCACTTAACCTGACTTGTATAAATAGAAGTGTCTCTATTCAGAGACTATAGCTGTGGCACAGTATATAGGATTGGTGTTGCCTGGATTGCTTCAAAAAGTGCTGTAACCCAAAATGGCTGCACAAAGTGGCTCTGTTTGTGAACGGGTCTGTTTCGAGCATTCTGTGAACGGTATTTCTGCATCCTTACATCCTTAGATTTTTCTCGTAAGAAATTCTGGAGAATTAAAAAAGAGTAAGTGTAAATTGCTCAGCATGCTGCTACACCGAGCAACCTTTTCCAGTAGCTACCACAAAGGATTTAGCATTGGATGGGTAGGGAATGACAGCTGAAAACCTCTGAAGGCCAAGGAGGACCCCAAATCAGAGAGCAGCTTGTACGGAGACAAGTTTTTATTTACTTGCAGGAGCAGCAATGCACATGCAAAAGCTGCATTTCAGGTGTGCTGGGAGGACAAGATGGGTAAGGACAACGGATTTGATGTGTTCACCCAGCTCTCCTGCAGCTGCTGCGTGGTTTGGGAGGGAAGCTCCCTTGTTTTGCCAGTCCTCTGCAGCATCCCTTGAGCTGCATGCGAGGCCTGGTAGAGCACCGACGCAGAGGAGCATTGCAGCTGGATGTGACCCTTGAAACGAACCTGGAAAACAAAAGGTGAAGTTTTATAGAGGAGCTTCCTGGAGACTGCATTAATTCTCAGTGAAACTGAAGGAGCAAGATTTGGAGGCTGGAAGAAAACATGAGACAAGGTGTGAGAATGGGGAAAAAAGCAAAATCCATGTAGGGTGGGCTACTTCAAATTAAATGTATGGTGTAATGAAGTGCAGTCAGCCTGGTAGGTAGGCACTGTGAGGGCTGTAATATTAGCTACTATGGCCAGCTGAAAGAAGGGCATTCACTTTGGGTTTATAAACTGCTGTTTCACATTTATGCTCATTGTTTGCTAGAGGTGCTGTCCTTTTAGCGGTGCCTCGCTCGCCCAGCTGGTCTGTGACACCTGTAGCATGTAATAACCGATCGGCAGCGAAGCTGGAGCTTAGCACCAGGCAGTGCCGCAGGAGAGGAATTGCAGTCATCCAGTCCTCTTGGCTTAGCACCAAACGTGGACCTTCAGTCTGGGCATGCTGCCTTTTGTTTTCTGCTTTATCCTGTGTTTGAATGAAATTCCTCCTCTTTTCTCAGTCATAGACAGGGTCTAATCTCTTCAGTTGATGGAGAGTAGTCTGGTATTTTTTTTAAATCTTTGGCACCTCGTTTGGGGGCTATGGTAAGGAGCATGTCCTTCCAGAAGAATATTCATCTTCTGTTTTATTACATGAACTCCAGCAACTGGATCCTGATTACTTTGCATTGCTTAGCACGTTGGTCTGGATTTAATCTCAGGATACTACTAAATTTATGGGAAGGAGGTGTGTTACCTGCTGTGAGTAAGAGAATCTGCAGCTGGTCCCATGGGAGTAGTGATGTTTGCTTTTTTTGGTTTTGTTTGTTTGTTTGTTTGTTTTGGCTTCTCTCAGTCCCATTGTGTCTTTTGAAAGCAAAGTTCGAGACCAAAGGGGTTGTGTTTTTTGGGGTTGTTTTTTTTGGTGGTTGTTTAGATACCTCTGGAAAGCTCAGTGCAAGCTACCATTTCCAGTTGAGCTGCAGCATTCATAAAGGAAAATGCTAAAAAGGCACAACAGAGCGGGGTCAGATGCTGATCTTCACAGAGGAGAGCAGAGAGCTTCGGCAGCCTCCCAGGAGCAAGCTGTCTGCTTGCAGAGAAGTAGCACCTCTGCCATCAGCACACCTCCTGGGGGCTCTGATTTACCTGTCGCCAGTGTTTGGGGTTTGGTGGTTTTACTGGTTTTAGGACTTGGGACTCTCAGTAGTTTGTTTTGCTCTTTAATTTTCAGATTGGCCGCTTGGTCATCGGGCAGAATGGCATTCTCTCCACCCCAGCGGTGTCCTGCATCATCAGGAAAATCAAAGCTATTGGTGGCATCATTCTGACAGCCAGCCACAACCCTGGTGGGCCCAATGGGGATTTTGGCATTAAATTCAATATTGCCAATGGAGGTAAGGTTGCTTGGTTCGTTTCGTTTTGCTTTGCTTTGTCTCTGTTTGGCTGTTTCTTGTGTTGACTCCGAGGAACCTAATATAACTGTCTTAGGGCACTGAACCTCTGTGATATTGAGCAGTGGGTTTCCCTAAACAGAGCAAGTGATTGATCTGCTCCCCTCACACCCTGATACTCCTCTCCAAGGGAGGTATTCCCAGCTCCCGGTCTTTTTCTGTACTTCTGAAGTGCACGTCTCTTGCATTCTGATTCTTTAACATCTTTCCCCTCGACCATTTTATCTTGCAGGTCCTGCTCCTGAAGGTATCACGGACAAAATTTTCCAAATCAGCAAGAAAATTGAAGAGTATGCAATCTGCCCAGATCTCCAGGTGGACCTGAGCACCGTTGGGAAACAGCAGTTTGACTTGGAGAACAAATTTAAACCATTTACAGGTAAACAACTATTCTTCCTCTTGGAAAGTTTTGTTTCAGGTGGAGTCAGTGGGGACCTGCCGTGAATGGGCAGGGACATTTTGTGTTTCTGAAGGACAGATGTGGCCATTCTGATCTCTCCTTCTCATCTCTTGGATAATGCGAGCAAGGACATCGCTCCTGGTCAGCCTGGCACCCTGGCTNGCTGGCATCCCGGGTTTTTTTTTTTTTTTTTTTTTGGCCTGCATCTTACCTTGTGTAGATACTTTAATTACATCATCGTTTCTGTCCTACAAAAGGTTGTACTTCAGTAGGTAAATCTGATCCATCAAACTTTGTTACAATCAGAGACTGTTTTGTCTGTAAGATTACCATTAACATGTACTTGTGGAACGGACAACTCTGCAGTTAAAGTGCATTTTCCTGATTAGAAATTATAGTGTTAGTGTTTAATCTTTGTGACTGATTTTTTTTCCTTGGTTTCATATACAAAAGCTCTCTCTGAGTGGGAAAGCCATTACATTTCACACGTGACTTTTGTCAGTTAGCAGTGAAATATGAAAATAC
>VYZV01010258.1:20963-51883 GCA_013401275.1 Pandion haliaetus
TGGTTGGAAATTTAAAAAAAAAAAAAAAAAAGATTATAAAAGTTGGTATTTCTCTCAGTCCCCATTTCTGTGTAGTGGGATTTTTATGTTAATGGCGTTTTCATGGCTCTGTGTTTATATGGACTGGTAGTTGCAAACGTGCAACTTTTTCAAACTATGAGGAGCACAGTTCCCATTGACTTTGGTGGGAGTTGGAGATCTGCTTTTTATATATATANGGAACAGTGTTTGTCTCAAGGATTATGTTGGTCCGTTTGGTCTGTAACCTGATTAGCAGTGACAGCCTGTAATTAAATTCTTAATACAGGACCATTATTATTGTCTTTATGAAATGATTCTATGGGATGTTTAAAGGCTTTATGCTGAGCCCTGGCCCTTTACACTAAGGACTGTCAGCACACTGCCACGTGTAGCAAAATTGTTTTTCTGCAAAGATTTCAGACTCTGAGAGTTGGTCTCAATTTACTTTTTTTTCCAGTGGAAATTGTGGACTCGGTTGAAGCTTATGCGAATATGCTGAGGAACATCTTTGACTTCAATGCGTTAAAGGAATTGCTTTCAGGGAAAAACCACCTCAAGATTCGCATAGATGCTATGCACGGAGGTACAGGTGGACTTGGGTTTGGGACATTGTGGGGGGCCAGGTGTCCCTGGGGGTTTGCCATCTCCTTCGGAGAGAAAGCTTTTTTCTGGAATTTATATTTGTCACTTGTGAATTTGTTTCTTGTTTTGCAACATACTGCATTTTTCTTTTTGCAGGCAAACTTTTTATGGCTTTATGTTGTTTTCTTTTGTCAAACGTTTGGACTTAGGAAATGTTTGGGGTTCGGGGAGGATACTGTGTGGCTCTCACGCGTTAATCCACACTTGAGAGACAGAGGAGGTTAGCGATGATGCTGCCCTGGCAGAGTTTACATCAGTCAGTGTCCCATGAAGGTCACAGCAGTTAGGCAAAGATCTGCCCATAGATACTTGAGTAAAAAAATGGGACCATTGGACTGTTATATATAATTTAATATATAAACCAAGCCCGTGAGTCTCTTTCAATAGACATTTTCAGGAGCACCCTAGCTTTCTTAGCATCTTGTTTCTCTTGTCTCCAGAACGTTCCCATTCCTATGCTCACTTATTTTTTATTGTCTATGTTACTGCTGTTTGAGAGCAGTAAATCCTATTGTACTGCTGGATATCTGTGAATCCGCCATGCATTTTGTTCTGTTGCATGGGGCTATTGTACTAATTAATACCTCAGTGCACAAGCCCTTCACAGTGGGGTCCTGGCTCACGCGCTGAGCTGCTGGCTGTAGGCTCATCCTCACTTCTAAACCCATGAGCGGTCTCAGTTATTTAGTGGGACAGCCCCTTAGCTGAAAAGCTGGCTTCGACAAGAGCTTGTGTGCCTGGATGGATCAGGCTCGAGCACACCTATGTGCTGCTTGGGGCTCTTGATGTGAGCGCGTGTGCTTTAGTGCAAGAAACCAGATAAACTGACCCAAAGTGAGCAGACCGGAGGCCTGGGTGGTTACGTGGCTGGTGCAGAGCTGCCTAAGGGCAGAGGCTGACTCGTTTCCTCTCCGTGTTTTGCCGTGATAGTTGTGGGCCCTTACGTAAAAAAGATCCTGTGTGAGGAGCTCGGAGCCCCAGCAAATTCAGCGGTGAACTGCACGCCGCTAGAGGACTTTGGTGGCCACCATCCTGACCCCAACTTAACCTACGCTGCTGACCTTGTCCAGACCATGAAGACGGGAGAGTACGACTTTGGAGCTGCCTTTGATGGAGACGGGGTAAATGGGCTGTTCTGTATTCACCTTTTTGTCCTCTAGTCAGTTGTGGGGGAGTGACTGCTCAGCTGCTTTTAAGCAGAGGAGGTTGAAGGCAAAGACCTTTTTTCTCCCTCTCTCCCTTCTGTAATTGCAAATACAAGTGAACCACTTGCTGCAGTTTGCCACCATGGCAATAGTTGGCTACTGTGTTAATAATGAAGTCCAAGCTGTATTTAAGTAGCTTTAAAGGCTGTGAAAAATCAGAAGGAAGGTGAAATACTATACTGGTGTTGCTATTCAACTTTGTCAAAACTCTGTATTTATTTCAGTGCAGTCAAAAATCTCTCTGAGCTGTTGCATTTATAGGCTGCACCTGCCAAGCGGAACAACTTCTGCCATTGCAGCCTTGTTGCGCTAAGCAGGGGTAAGAGCTGTTTCTCTCTTGTCTTCACCAGGATCGCAACATGATTCTTGGGAAACACGGCTTCTTTGTGAACCCCTCTGACTCCGTCGCTGTCATCGCTGCCAATATTTTCAGTATCCCTTATTTCCAGCAGACTGGAGTCCGTGGCTTTGCCCGGAGCATGCCCACCAGTGGGGCTCTCGATAGGTAGCATCTACCTCTGTGCGCGGTGGGAGGGGGGAGGGGAGCCCTGCCAAGGAGGAGGACTGTCCCTTTTTTGTGGTTTAACACATGTCTATAGGAGGGAGTGAGTGCATGGTCCGTCGGAAGGGTGAAGCAGTGCCAGGGCTGCTGCGGGCTGGCTGCCAGGGAAGGCAGTGAAGTTTAATGAATTAAATCCTGTTCGGGACCATGGCAGAGCTAGGCTCTGCTCTTGGCTCTTTCTCTTCTCTGCAGATAAGCCCAAACAAATGATCTTCCCCACCCCCTTTTTTTTTTTTTTAATTGGATAGTGATACTTTGTTTGTGCAATGCTTTGAGATACACAACTTAAAATTGGCTTTAGAAGAGCTACGTGTTTATATTTATTCTTTAGTTGCGCATCCTACCCATTTTCCAAACTTTACACTGGGATAAAATAGAGGATTGCTGTACAAAGATTTGTTGATTGTAGAAAACCAAAACAGTGGCATGACCTGCCTTCAGTGTTACCCCAAAAGAGATGCTTGCTAGCAACTATAGCCTCTACCGCAGTATTTCACATGGGAGCGCTAAGAGTCCAGCTGTGATGTGACTTGGCCTTCTTACCTTTAAAGGGTAGCCCATGCTACAAAGATTGCCTTGTATGAAACTCCAACTGGCTGGAAGTTCTTTGGAAACTTGATGGATGCAAACAAACTGTCTCTGTGTGGAGAGGAAAGTTTTGGTACTGGTAAGTCAGCGTTCCTGATTTCACCAGTGATGGTATTATTCCTCCTCTTAGTTCTTCATTGTGCTGGGTAGCTTGGGGTTTATCTTTCCTGTGTAGTTGTTAATGCTTCTAAAATAGTAAAATAAAAAAAAAAGCTTGCAAGAATCACTGGAGGAAACGAACACAATGTTTTGTCAGGCAAGAGCTAGTTCTCCTTTTAGTTATTTAGGAAGGCATACGTAGATATGCAGGAAGTTTAAGGGCCTCTTTACTAGCCCGGTCATTGAGTCTATGGGGATTAAGTGCAGTGTTAAATGTATTTTTCAACTCTTGGTGGCCAGGAAAACCTTCTAAATGTTTTCATTTCTGGAAAGAAATATGGTTTGGAGCATGCAGTTTTATTAGGGAAGGTTTCAGGTCACTATTAAATCTCTGAGCTTAATAGGGCCCTCATTTTCCTGTTCTAAAAACAAGGTATGATTTATAAAGTTTAAATTAACACTTGCCTTTGAACAGTCTAAGCAAGTTATTAGGTTACTGAGAAACAAAGTGCACATCTTAAGGAATTTACTAGGGGTGTGCACGTGACACAAAACTATTATTTGTGCAGGGAAGTTAAAGTGAGCAGATTTTGCTCTGCGTCGGAGTGGTGTGCTCAAAACGCGCAGTGTTCCCAGGAGGCCTCAGCAGTTTCTGAGTTCTCCCGTGGCATCTACCACATGGTTTTAACGTCCTGACTGTGGAAAAGGGATCTTCCCTGCATGCAGGAGGTCAGCACCTAATTCATGCACAAAGGCTGAGTTTTCTCTGGTCTGAATTCTCCCAAGATCTCGTTTTTCCTGTTCTCTAAAGACCTCTGAAGACCGGGGTCAGCTGGTAGGGTATGCAAGGTACAGGGTCTTGAGAGAATTTAGGTTGGATGATTTCAGGCTCAAACCTTGTGTTTTTTCATTCCACCACCCTATGTTTCAGAAGAACATTTTAGCCTGTGCGTGGCTGTCTCACAGAGCAGGGGTGACCTTAAATCCCCAAACGCCTGAAATTAAGTGCTTGGTGGAACTGGGGTGCACAGCTTGACCTGAAAGGATCACCCCAGCTTTTCTGTAGCTGAGGAAATGGCAACACAGACTCCGGTTGAAAGCATTTTGCCATGGGGCTGAAGCAGCCTTCAGTGGCAATATTTTTGCAATGAAATGCTATTCTGATACACAGGATTTGGCTTCAGGTTGGAAGGAAGGGGGAATTTCAGAAAATGTGGTATCTCTGTAAAGAAATCTTGACTTAAATCATGAGTAAAAAAAGTTTTTGGAGTTTTGCCCTGAATGATTTCAGCATGCATTAAGTTTATGTTCTAGACTTTGGCTAATGAGAGGGCACCGGCATTTCAGTAAATAAATAAAAACAAAAAGCAGCAAGTGATTCATGGAGCTGCTGATAGGAGATGGTCTCTAATGAGCAGCTCTCTCAAATTGTTTCCATCTTTTATTGTATGAGGAATGATCTCATAGTTTCTTTCCATCCCCCCAGTAGGTTAAGTGACTCTACAAATAAAAGTGACTGATTCCATTTGCAGCAGGGGCTGAGAGAGAGGTTTGAGATTTGGCCATGCAGCATCACGTCTGAGTGGCCAGGAGCTGAAGCAGTTTTGGTGGGGACAGATTAAGAAATGGCCCAGGGGTGTTGAATGCCCCCTGCCAGGCAAAAGGGGTTTGTCCATCTGGGAAATGCACTTTAAGGAATGAAAAGGGGCGAGGAAGGTTGTTTGATAGTAAGTTAATGAGGAGTTGTTTGGAGCCGGACAGAATGTGAGTGCTAAGGGGAGAGAGGTGAAGGAGCAGCCAAATAGACCCAGTAAAAATTGAAACAAACTGTGAACCGGTGGGACTGGAGTCTAGGAGCAATTAGAGTAATGCGACATGACAGAATTCCTGCTTGCTTTCTTGGGTATTTTATTCCAGCAATAAGTTGATACATCACATGGGACTTCTGTTTATTTAGCATTCCTCTCCATCACCTCTGTACAGCTCTCTCCGCTGTAAAGGACCGTGAGGATAATTTATCACTGCATCCACAATAGTGGGATTTGTGTAAAGCGCCATGTAACCCATGCCCCAGCCCCCAGCCTTTTTCCCCAGATGATTGCCCACTCTGGCAATTCTTGAGAGGGTAAAATGGCAGCTCTGGAGTGCTCTCTGCATTAGCACGTGTACCCTGGCTCCTTGGGATTTCCTTAATACCTCCTTGGAGGTTTTCCAGAGCTCAAAGGGTAAAACTCAGAAGTTGTGCATCTGCGGGGGCACAGCGCCGATCTCGCAAGCCAGAAGCATGGAGTCTGGGTTGGATGGATGTATTCTGGGCTGCCATTTAATCCCTCGTTTAATTTAGGTGCTCAGAGTGCTGTCTAAATTGCAACACCCTCTCGGGTTTCCCGAGGGCCCGGGTGCTGTGCAGTCCCTGCCCTGCCGCTGTCAGCCCCTGTCCAGTGTGTGCTCCCAGGGCAAGGCCGGGCTGGCCTCTGACGGCTTCCTACTCTCCGTGCAATGCTTGTTTTGGAGGAATCCTCTCCTAGGCAAAGCAGGGTCTTCCACAGCCTTTCAGTGCCTGGCGCGTAGGAGTGAGAGTAGGCACAAGGTGCTCTTCTGGTTTCCGCACGTGCGTGAAGCCTCTCCTTGCGCTGCTGTTTGCCAGCCCCGCTGGCTGGTGCTGTCCGACAGGCTGCTCTTCTCTCCGTCGTGGGGTAATTCCAGAGTCGTTAGGGTTTGGCTTCCTCAGCGAGGGCTGACATTTTTCTTGGTGCTCAGCCAGAATATGTGCTGAGCAGAGTACGCTGATTTGGCAAACGGTACGTGACAGCTGCTTGAAGAGGTTGATGCTAGTCCTTCCTGAGCTGTTCCTTTGCGTTTGCCTTTTTTTTTTTTTTTTTTTANCCCATTATTTCCTTGGGAACGGAATTAAGGATCTGTGAACAATGAGTGTGTGTGTGTTAAAAGGGGCCGAATGTTTTATTTGGGCTATAGCTAAAAGCACATGATATCTTGAACCGTTTTAACAATACAGCAGGGATCGAGCTCATGAAATGCCTTCCATTTGTGAGTTTGTACGGCTGCCAGTTGGATGGAGGAGAGAAGACAAGGTAGGGCCGTAGCAGAGGCTTTTGTGTGAAAGGAGGTGGGAAGTGTGTTTCTGCTGTGGCTCTCTGCAGGCTCCGACCACATCCGTGAGAAGGACGGGCTGTGGGCTGTCCTGGCTTGGCTGTCCATCTTAGCCACCCGCAAGCAGAGCGTGGAGGACATCATGAAGGATCACTGGCAGAAATACGGCAGGAACTTCTTCACCAGGTGGGGAAAGCGCTCCTGACCACCTCCCACTGACCTCTGTCCTGTGTTCAACCCTCCAAGGTCAGAGCCCCCAGCACTGATGGCACCAGCATGTGCTACGGCAGCGCTGTTCCTGCCTTGTTACACTTGCTGTTTCTGTCCCGTTGCAGTAATTTAAAACTCCCTGAGCAGTTTGCTGCAGTGTGCAACATATCTGGGCTAAATAAAACAGCGCGTATTCACCTTAACCTCTCACGATGTCCAGTTTAGGATTTGTTATTCTAAACATAAATCTAGTAAGTATCGAAGTCTGCAAAGGCTGTACATTTTATATATGCAAGGTATCTTTTTTCTTTTAATGGAGGGTTTTTTTCTTACAAGACTCTTTTTTGCTATTGGAACAGTAGGTTTCTTGAGACCCGAAATCCTAAGTGAATTTGTAGTATCTTCAGTGATGGCAATGTCTTATTGAATGGATGCCCAGCTCCTAGGCCATTATTTACCTGGTTGAGTTTCTGTCCAGTCCCAAAATACTCAAACTGCAGTAGACATGGAAGGTGAAAAGGGAAGGAGTGAGAACCAACCCAACCAAATAAGCAGAAGCAGGAACGCTGTCTGGAGTGAAAGCATTAGGCAGAAATCTTTCAGCTTGGAAGACCAACATGAAAATTACGTCTCAAATTGCCAAATGAAAGAACTTGCCTCTTTCTTCCCCCGCGCCCCCCCGCGCCCAACCCCCCAACACAAAGCCAGCATACATCTGAGGCATTTAAACCTGTGGAAAAAATGCCAAAGTCTAGAATAAAAAGGCAGTCTTTTAGCACCAGACGTATGTCTGCATAGCAAGCTAAGTGCAATGGTAGGCAGGTTAGCAAGCCTGTGCGTGCTTCATCTAGCCAGCCGGGCAAATAAAAGCGGCGCAGATCACACTGGCATCAGAGTACAAAGTCTCAGATCCTGATGTGTGCTTCAGCCGCTCTCTGCTGCCCCACTTAGCTGGGTTAATGAGATCAAAGCTGGCACTGGTATGTTATCATGTGCTGCAATCACACCTGCATTTTGCTGTGGGGACAAATACGAGGATGTTCAGGCAAAATTGTTACCGTGAGGAACCTGCTGAGATCCTATCGGCAGAATTAGAATAAATTCTTTGCAGTCAGCGTTGTTGGAGTCTAGCCCTCTGTCTTCGATATGCCTAGTGCAAGACAGCACAATTTGCGCTTTCATCTCTCCTGACGCCGAATGCCTGTGATATGTGGAAGTGTATCCCACGGATTTGTGTTGGATCGTAGCTATATTGCTGTACACAGATCCTCCTCTCTTTTCTTCTTGTCCTTTCCTCCAGTAAGGGAGTAGAGAACATCTGTGGGGCAGACCACAGTGTTTGAACAAGGGCATCACGAAACATTGCTATTCATTACAGCCTCCCCTTCCTAATTTTTGTTTGATGGTGACTGGTTGTAGATATGACTATGAAGAGGTGGATGCAGATGCAGCTAACAAAATGATGAAGGATTTGGAGACTGTGATGTTTGACCGTGCCTTTGTGGGGAAGCAGTTATCATGTGGTGACAAAGTCTACACGGTTGAGAAAGCTGATAATTTTGAGTACAATGATCCCGTGGATGGAAGTGTCTCCAGAAACCAGGTGGGCATAGCCTGGCCTTGGCTGAACATGACCTCAGGGGGGGTGTCGCGCTGTATATTTTGGGCTTAATCTTTGTCCGTTGCATTTGCACCCGCTTTAAAGTCAAATGTTCCATTTGTCCCCTGGAAAAATTTTTCTGCCCTGTGTTTGCTGGTGGGATCCTGCCCTACGTGAGGGAAGTTGCTGCCTTGGAGAGCGAAGGATCTGGAGGCTGCTCCAGCCGCCAGCAGGTCCCAGAGGGAGAGCAGAGCTTCCCTACAGCCACTCTGAAGGGGAAGGAGTGATGGAGCTGAGTTGAGGGGGATCCTTTGGGCGATGGGTCAGCAGCCGAGAAATGGGTTGCGCTGAATGCAGTGTTGAAACCCCACTGGAGCATGAGGCACAGACCCTGCCGTTCAGGTATCGTCTTGTCTCCAGCACTAGACCCCCCAAGGTTGCTGCAAGCGAATCCTCCCTAGATGCATTTGTCCCTGAGCTGATGGCACTCCTCACGTGCTTGTCCCTAAGAGGGCAGGCAGCAGTGCAGAGCGGCTCTAACTGGGGATTGAGTTCCAGGCTCCAGAAGTCATGGGGATATTAAATACATATGAGATGAGTAACCTGTCACCAAAGATTATTGAAGTAAAAATGCCCTGTAGATGGATTGGTTTGACAGCATAATGTGGAAGCATACCATAGTAAGTGGGAAGGAATAATGGGGACAATGATTGCCTTGCCTGTGGGATGACAGGAGCATTTTCTTTACGTCCTATTTTCATGGAAGAGCAGTGGGTTGGTAATGCTGTGTCTGACACAGAAGCAGTCCCTGGCTCCTGTTTCCAAGCAAGTGCTGAGGAGAGGGACCTTACAGCAGCAATGGGCTTCGGTGCTCAGGAACTCCAGCAAGTTCTCCAGAGTGGGTTAGGAGGGACACTAGCTCCTCCAGGAGTGGGCAGAGGATAAAGGAGCCTTCTGTGGAGGAGCTCAGGGATTGTGCAGGTCAGGCATAGCCACGCTGGGTCTCGTGGAAAATACCTTGGGTACCCAAGAGGCATGTAGCTGAGAGGCTTTTCTCCTCCCCTTCTGTCTTTCCAGGGCTTGCGGCTCATCTTCTCTGATGGCTCCCGCATCATCTTCAGACTAAGCGGTACAGGCAGTGCTGGAGCAACTGTGCGGCTGTACATCGACAGCTATGAGAAAGATGCTCAGAAGATACATGAAGACCCACAGGTAAGCACTGCATCTCAGTCATGGCACTGCTGGCTCCCAACTTCCCTAAAAAGCTTAAATCTTTGCTTAGCACTGCCTTGCTTAGAGCTACGTGGAGGTGCAAGGTATTTTGGAAGCAAGGGCTTTGGTATTTTTAATCCCAATATAAATAGATTTATTTAAAAAAAAAAAAAAAAAGCTCTGTGTGGAGCAAGTGTTACTTATTCAGAATCCTTCACAGCTGCTCCTGCAATCACACATTAGTTTAATTTTCCTGTTTATGTTACATCTGTGCCTGGTTGCAGGTGTGGGAGGACACTGCTTCAGTCCTGAACTGATCTTCTAATTGAAATGTTGCATCACTAGGGATAAAATGAGCTCATACCTATACTGAGTTTGGGGAAATACTTGTTTAAAACAAATAAATGGGAGTAAAAGGATGCAGTTGTATATAAGATGATGCTGACCTGTTCTGTACTAAGTTTAACACATATTCTTTACAGCATCATTTAAAAATGCTGTTGACCTCTCTCGAAGGCACGGGAGGAAAAGAATCCTCATTTTATATTCCCCAGCAAACAGTCTTTGAGCTCTTTTTGCATAACTTACTGTGCCATTATTGACAAAAAGACTGAAACCCCCCCCACATTCTGAGAGGGGCAAACTAAACGATTTAACTGTCCTGTGCCGATGGCGCAACGGAGTTTGGAGTACGGCACAATGAGGGTGGCAGCAGCAACACCGGAGCTGCGCTTGGGATTTCTCTCCGAACCTGCATGCGGTCGTAACACTGCATCCCTCACAGCGTCTTTCCTCTCGCTGGTCCCGCAGCTCACGTTGTGAACCTGAAACAGTCCTTTGATCAGCAGTGCCAAGTTTTGGGTGTCCCGGGCTGACACCAGACGGACGCCCGCGAGGGAAGGGTGGACACGACGGGCGTAGGCTGCGCGTGCCGCTCTGCTCTGTGGTTCTGAGCCGTCTCTTTCCTTTCTGCAGGTCATGTTGGCACCTCTCATTTCTATTGCACTGAAACTTTCACAGCTTCATGAAAGAACCGGCCGCACCGGTCCGACCGTCATAACATAAAAGCTTGGTCAGACGCCGTCTTGGAGTGCACACTGAGTGAGGGAAGTGAGCCTGTCTCCCCTTTTATTGTCAAATCTGTCACTAAAAGAGGAATATGAATTTTATCTTTGTATTTAAGAACACTATTGAACTGCTAAAGATAGACAATAAAACCCAGCCCCTGTCAGCACTTTGTGTGCACATTGCTGTGCTGCTTTTCTGCGTCACACAGCACCGCTGGCGATTTGTGTATGGTGCTCATTAGCACAGCCTTTTGGTTTAGCATATGTACTTTTTTTTTTTTCCTTACACAAAAGGCTCTAGAAATAACAAAGAGACTAAATTCTTCAATAGTACAGAGGTTTTTTTCTGTCTTGGAAACTTTCCTGGAAAAGGAGCACAAATACTTCTCCCTTGTTAATACATAGTGTTTTAAATGTGATGTCTCTGAATAAGCAATGGCTGTGTATCAAGGCTGAGTATTTTTCGAGTAGGTGGATTTTTCCCTTTCAAAAACAAATTATGTAAATTGACCTCCATTTGCCTTCTGTGTAAGAAAAAACCCACAACAAACACTCCACACAGAAATAAGCAATAACAAGCATTGCAGGATATTAAAGTGATACGGGCTACAATTACTGTTCAGTTCTCTTTTATTTTCTTACTTTTTGAAGAATGAAAGATAGTTTTGATGAGCTCTCGTTTGGTTGTACGTGGATGGTAAGATCCCTGGAGTAATCAGCTTTGCAGGCATTAATGTGCAGTATCTTATCCAAGGGCACAGAGGGGGTCACTTTGGAAACACTTGTAGCTGTTCCATGTTAATGCCCTGCAGCTGCACCTTCCTGCCCTTTTCCTGGGAGCCATCCCCTCGGAGCTGAGCCATGTTCCCGGTCCAGGCCCGACCGCGGGTAATTGCCCTGGAGAGGACTAGACGTGCTCGTGCCACTGACTTAGTGCCTCTCATCCGTGGAGGTGACACCCTCCAGCAATGAGGGGGGGACTCTGGAAAATAACCCCGGGTAACTCCACAAGACTTACTCCCTCCATCTCAAGGCTGTTACGGCTTAAGCTAGGCTAATAAAAGTAGTCGCGTCAGTGGGAACGAGTTTAGGTGACTTTCCCCCTTTTTGGTTTGCTTGCCTTTGTCACCCAAATCCCTGCAACACCCGTGCCCCGTCTCGCCCTCTGCCCTGGCTGGGCTCCGCAGTGCGGGGCCTTGCTGTGGAGGCACTTGCTGGTGCAGCTGAAATTCAGGCTGGGTCCCTGGGCAGGCCTGAGGGAACAGCTCTGTTTTCCAGGAATGTGAAACATCCCACCCTCACCCTAACCAGGATGCTGCCAGCACCACTTCTGAGGTAGATGCAGACGTGCTGACAAAAAGCTCTTTTATCTCGTCTTCCTCACAGAGGTGAGTTGTCTCTTCTGACAGACAGACAGACTTCTCTGCTCAGTCCGCGCTGACAGTTTTGCTGGCAGAGCTGCTTTGGTGTGGGGCATTAATAAACAAAAAAACCCTCACAGCCTGTTGCTGCTCGTTTTCTGTGTGAGCCCTGGTGCTGGGTGTCGCTGGGTCGGGAATGCAGAGCTCCCGTCCCCGCTCATTCCTGCAGCCCGGCTCCGCTGGCCAGCCGTGCCCATGGGGTTGCATGGCCGAACGGTCCTGGGGGAAAGCTGTGGCTGTGCCGCTTCCCCCGTGGCCCTGTCCACCCCGTGCTCTGGGTTTGGACCAGCCATGGCCTCCGCGTTGGATGGATTCAGGTCAGCGAGGCAGAAGAATACCAGAAGATTGTCTGAATAAACCCTGTGTCATTTGAGGAAGCAATGCTTGTGCTCGGGCTCTGGCCACAAACTACAGCAACAGGGATTCCTGTTTACAGTGAAAAATAGCAGAGGTGGCATGTGGGTTTCTCCCAGTCCAAACAAAAACCAAACCCAAACAACCCAAATGCATGGAGATGGACCAGAGTTTCCACCCTAGCAGGTGCTGGAGAGTTCTTCACAAAAAACAGATGCTGAAGGTTGGTCTCCAAAGGCCTTGTGTTGAAAGTGCTGAGTGGCTAACGGCCAACACTGAAACCGCTGTGTGCTGGTGCAGAGCTCTGCCTGCGCGGCCGGGCTGCCAGGGGACTCGCTCCTGCGTCTCTTTCCCCCCCATAGCCGCTGATTCCTCCTCCTCGCAATCTGCCGAGCGTAAGGAAAGCTTCCCTGGAGGCGGTAGAAGTGCAGAGAGCAGGAGGTGGGTGCTGCTCCCATGGAGCACAAAAGCCTTACCCAGAGCGCAAGCCGTGCCGCGTCACTTAATGAAACACAACTGAAGAAATCCAAAAGGCCGGCAAATGTCCCCCTCGTGCAGTGTCTCGTGGGGCACTTCCTTCAGCCCAGCTCCTGCCACAATGGCACTTGCAGCAGAGAAGCACCAGGGACACAGGACCAAACCCCGCCGCTTGTCACCGCTATTGTCAGATCTCTGCTCCATCCCCTCTCCTTGGCCCGGCTCATGTGAGTTAGCATGGGACTCGTCTGCCCCTATTTCTACTCGAGCAAATCACTGCTGTGAAACCTCCTTTCTGATTTTTTTGCCAACATTTTTACTGGCAAATACAGATTTCAGTCGTCTAATAGAAGCCCTTGTTCCCTGAGAGTACTTAGTGCTGGGCTATGATAAGAACGCCTTCTCTTTGCTGCTGCTCTGCAGCACGGAACCGGCTCACTCTTCCCTTTTTAATCCGCAGAGGAAGTTTGTAATTGTTTTAGCGGAGAAAATGTTTGTAGAGTATTTGGGGCTGTAATGAAGGACTCCATTTCCATACCGTGTGTCAGGCATCATTAGCACAGACGGTCCCGTGACTTTTGCCAAATGAATTGGTCTGGAAGTGCGAGCTGTGCAGCCGGGAAAGGGCAGATGCAGTCAGCAAGGAAGCTTCCAAATTAATCTGGGGAGTCTCCTTTCTTCTGAGCACTTGAAAGACCAAGCCTAAATCTACTTGACAGCTTCTTCTGTAGGGACCCACATGGCACAGAAACATTTGATCTCTCAGTCAGCTAATAACAAACTTGAAAACAATGTAAATTGGTGATTATAAAATACTTGCAGAGACAAAAGAATTTCCATTTGCACCATAGTGCTTCAGTCTGGTCTGATTAAAAAACCAATGAGAACTGCAAATAATGCATTTTGTAAAATGTGTTAGCGTCCTAATAGCTGCTCAGTAAAATGATCTAGATCAGTTTTAGGGTAAGGAGAAAAACAGAGATCTTAATAAAGGCTAAAAGCCAAGGTAGGAAATGCTGCTGCCCACAGGCAGGCTGTGCTAAGCGGCTGTGTGCAGCAGGACCCGCGGGCTGCGTTCTGCAAACAGCTGATCAGCCGTTGGGTTGCGTGTGCATGTGGGTGCGTGCAGCATCATCGCCCCGTGGTGCAGCAGCTGCTGACCCGGGGAAAGCGCGTGCCCGAGTTTGGGAGAGCCGTGTTTTCTGTGCCATGCTCCCGTGCCTGCGAGCCCGGCGCTTCACGTGGCAGGGTCGGGTCTCGGAGGCTTTCCTCACCGCCGGCTGCAAAGCACTAAACCAGAAAGCTGGGATTAGTGGGGGAAAAACAATTTGGCTGCTCTAATTTGCCTTTTAAGCATTGCGTGAACAAGTGACCCCATAGTTTATGGTTGGCCTCTTTTTAAAGCAGGTCAGTCCTGAGTTCCTTCCAATGGAACTGTGAGCGCTTTTCAGTCAAATTGTGTATTAAAACCTGCTCTCTTGCCCATAACGGTGCTAACAGCTACGGTGGCATGCAGCTCTCCTCTCCTGGGGCTCCCCACTTATTTCAGTGTCTTCAGAAAGAGATGCAAAGCTTCCTGTGCTCTCATAGCTTTATCTCAGCTACAGTTCCTCCAACTGTTCCTTTCCACTGCGCCTACAAGTGCTGCAAAGTGGAGCCCAGACTCTTCCTCCCTGTCAATACCCTTCCTCCATGACGAACAATCTGTGCCTGTGCAGCCCTTGCCCGTTCAGCTGGTGGGATTTGGAGCCTTGTACAAGAGGGAGATGGCTACGGGCAATGATTGCTCTTGGGGAAGCCCAGGTGGATTTGCCCACTGGGTTGCTGAGTGGGACGTAGCTCTTGGCAGCTGCCCGAGTGCCAGCAACTCTCTGAATATACAGCGAATGAAGGAAAAGTGGCTGGTGGTTAAGGATAACTGGTGCAGCTCTGAATACAGGAGACTTCCGTTCTACGCGCCGAGGTTCAGTTAGTCATAATTTTCTCAGGAAATTCGCTTTTACCCCCGGGGCTGTAGTATAGCGGATTCCTTCCAAGGCAGTGACTGTGTGCAACAACAGAGAAACACGGTCAGCCCGTACGGCACTTAATGGGCCACGTTTGCCAAAGACGTGGCGATGGAGGTGTTTGCAGAGACTCGGCCCCTCTTCGCAGATGGATATTTGCATGAAAAATTACTCCTGCTCGCTCTTTGCTTCTCTTCAGACTAAAGCTATAGACTCCTGTCCCGGAGGAGCCCAATTAGATCCAGATGTCTCACTAATCGTCTGCATTTTAATCTTTACCCTGAGTTTACGTAATGCCATATCTCATTTCTGCATGCAGTTTCCACTGCACAAAAATGAAAATACATCACTGACAAAAGCAACCGTGGCCGTACACGGAGCAGAAACCAGCCCGGCCACCGAACTGCTGCTCGGTGATTTCTTGTCCCAGTCTGGTGGCTCTTGCAGAGGTGCCACTGCCAGAACTCAAGTTAACAGGTAGCAGCGGCAGCCGGCATGGCTCCCAGTGCACGGGGTGATGATTTTACAAGCTGGTGTCAGCGAGCACATGCACCAGAGGCTGAACCCTTGTGCTAGAGGCAGAAAAGCTCTGAAATCCTGTTCTTCTGTAGGATCTGACACCCACGGAAGACGGACTGTTTCTAGATGGCAGCATTGGTAAAGGGTCTCGGGCCAGTCTTTGGTGGACCCAGGGTCCTTCGACCCCTCACTTCGGTGTCATTTCATCTATAATCCGGGCGTTCATTCACAATTCAAAATTTCTGCATCTTTGAAGCCCTTAGTGAGTACACAGGCTGCCAAGCTGTTCCCTAAGCATAGTCACCTGAGCGTAAGTATTGGCACAAAGCCAGCAGCCTGGTAAACTAAAGGTCACTTTGAGATTGGCTAAAACAATTCAGGAAAATGCTGCACAATGCTGGTTTTTTTGTGGGGTATTTCCATGTGATAAATGCAAAGTCTAATCCCCAGATCTCCAGCATGCAGAGTTTTGGGTGAAATTGCCAGTTAAGCCTTGAAAAAATTCTGTTCCCTCAGCTTTGCTGTGAAGAGCCTGTGTTATTCAGCATATTTCCATCACGGCACTGACAGCTGTGCCCGTGCTCAGGTGGGGAAAGTGGCTGCAAATGAAACAAGCCACTTATCAAATCAAATAAACTAATTCTCATTTTTTCCCCTAAATGTTTTCAGACACTGTCCAGGCATGTGGGACCACCAGCACATCCCGGTGTCTCGGTGCACTTTCTCCACCATCAGAAGAGTTTCTTCTCATCCCTTCCCTTAGTACTCCCTCACATTCCCTGGCTCTGGGAGGCTCTGGAAAGATCCCAGAAACCGTGAGCTGGGACCAGCAAGGAGCAGGGCCAGGCTGGGGCCAGGGAGTGCAGGTGAAGGAGCAGGGTCAGGGAACTGTGGCAAGAATGAGACCGGATCGGGCACCGGCACTGGGGTGGAGGTGGGGGAAGTGGGTGGTTGGTATATATGGAGACTGGAAGGGGTAAAAGCTTCAACCCAGTGATGGATTTGGTTTTACTGCCTTTGTTTTCACAGGTTGTGATTACGAGCCAGAATTAACAGACATAACGGCCCTATTCCCCGTTATGGGAAATGGCTTTATATGCCAGCACAGAACCTGCTGCTCACAGCATCCCACCTGCACTTTATTTCTGTAAACTCACATTTTCCTCTGTGGGTAAACACTCAGATATACTCACACAGAGCTTGATTACAGGGAACAAATTAAGTTTGAATTAGGAAGAGGAATCTTAGCGAGGAGCAACAGACCAGATCTGAAATTCATCCAGGCTTGTGTGACAGCACGTGAGAGGAGCCAAAGCTGCAGCCATTAGGATGGATTCGTACAGCATCTGAAGTCGTTATTAAATATCCATCCTCCCATTTCTGATGGCACGGGTTATAATTTGCATCACCTTGGTAAACGAACCCCAGCGCAACAGCTCTCTGCACACAGTGGCTGGGCACCGGTAACGTCTCCTGGCATCCCACCAGCTCCTGGACAAAGCAGCAACGCTGTGCACTTCACCAGCGAAACTACAGCGAGGCGAAGGCTGGCGAAGAAATCCTGCCCGTGGCACATTTAATTTGCCATAATTTTGACCTTTCTATCCATCCCTAGATGTAGCCGGGATGAGATAAACGTTAGAGGAGTTTGGCTGTATGTAATGGCTATATTTAATATCATGGCATTGCCAAGAAAGACCTTGCACCAACTTCAAATCAGTTCAGCTCCCTCGCCTCCTTTATAAAAGCCATTCTGGAAGGGCTGTTAAAGACCCTTCGCGCCCTGCTCCCTCGGGGTGCCTGTTCGGGTGCCACAGGGGGACTTTTAGATGTGCTGCTGCTCCCACCGTGGTGTACAGCTCCCTGTGTGGGGAGTCCTCGGGGTCGTTCCTCTGCTCTTTCCGGTCCCAGTGAACCTCCTCACACCCACGGCAGAAAGGAAGGTATGAAAAAAAGGTTAGTTGTAGGGGGAATAAATAGCCAAAGAAAGTCCTGTGTCACAGCGAGCGAGTATGCGAAGCTTTGAATCATTTGACTCCGTGTTTATCCACCGCTCCTGGGAGACGGGGGGAAGCGGAGGAGTTTAGGAAGTTCGCAAGCAGAGTGCTTGTGTTGTTTCTGGCACAAAATAACCAGTCATGTGTGTCCCTTCACAATGCTATTAACCTCCCATGGTGAGGCCGGGAGACCTTCAGAAATGATCAGCTCCACCACTTCCACGAAGCCTTCAGAAATGATCAGCTCCACCACTTCCACGAAGGATGACTTACGGCAGTTGTTCCTGGCAGCAGCGAGGCTTGGACTGCCAGGAGGAGCCATGAGCAAGGTGGGGCAGGATCCAGTTATGCAGAATAAATCTGATAAATGCAGGTTAAAACACTGGAGACAGCTGCTACTGAAATGAGAAACAGCTTTTATCTCTGAGCGGTGCTGAGGGCTGCAGGATGGCTTGTTCGGAGGAAGGGACATAATCCAGGCAGTTCGGTATCAAGGGAGCAGAAGCTGAACCCCTGCCCTGGCCGGAGGATCCCTCACATGAGGAAGGACTGACAAGGGGCAGCAGCACATGGGACTTTGCCTTCTCCTTTGGGGTCACCTGCCTGCAAGGAGCCTTACCGAGAGAGTGGTTTTCCTGAGTTTAAGATTTGTTTTAAGGCAACCATGTCTATAAGGTTAGATTGGATATTAGGAAAAACTTCTTCACCGAAAGGGTTGTCAAGCACTGGAACAGGCTGCCCAGGGAGGGGGTTGAGTCACCGTCCCTGGAGGTATTTAAAAGACGTGTAGATGGGGCGCTTAGGGACATGGGTTAGTGGTGGGCTTGGCAGTGCTAGGTTTGCAGTTGGACTCAACGATCTTAAAGGTCTTTTCCAACCTCAATGATTCTATGATTCTCTAAGCATTTTCCTGCTCCGGTCAGTAATGTTGCTCCCTCCCTGAACTGAGAGTATCGCTGCAGGCTGGGTTTGGCTGTGCTAATGCTACACACTCGTCCAGAAAGAGGGGAAGGAGAGAGAAAGTTTTCTGTATTTTTCCCTTCTGACCATGCAAAACTGGATGAAACAGGAGACAGAGACTACAAATCTATCCTGTCCCAGTGTAGTCCAAAGATAAAAGCGTTAAAATACTCTGTAATTATAGTCAGCCTCAAAGAAGAAATTTTATGAGGGCAGTAATCAGATGCTCAGCTCTTACAATCCGTGGCACAAAATGAAAGAATGTGATTTTTAAACAATGCTGGGGTTTAATTTGGCTCAACAGCAATTTAGAGGTGTTTCTTCCTTCATAAGAAATTCAAACTGAGAGTCTGACCACTTGAATGACAGACAAAAAATAATATGGATAATTTAAATGATGGTTCTGTCTAGTTCCAGATGCCTGCATATTTCAGGGTGAAGCGTAGCCTTTTACAAAGCAAAATGAAAGCATTGGTTATATGCAGCTTAGGCTGAAGAAGTTAATTAGTATGTAAGTGTTATTTCAAATACCTAAATCGGACTTTATTAGAATGCTAAAACGGATATGACCCAGTTAGGTCCTGGCTGCCTTTGTCAGGAGTACATGAGTTTTGAGAGGTCAGAGTGCACCCCATGCTTGCTGTTTTTTGGCTTTGAGTGTCCTCCTGATAAAATTGTTTTTTTTGTGGAAGTTGAAACACTAGGTTATACGGAAAGTAGAGAAGTCAGCAAGTTTAGGTAACTTAAGGACAGATTTCCTAATGCAGGGTGGCAGCATTCAGCCTGTGTTATTTAACCAACTAGTCAAGCTTATTAAAACTTAAAGACATTCTGCTAAACATTCTGAAAACTTTCTGGTTTCAGTGTTCAAATTAAAACCCTATTATCAGAGATTCCCTCAGACTTCCTGCAATCAAAGAAAACTTATTTTCCCCAAGTTTAACTTCTTAAAGGGCAATGCGTGGGTATCACATCGCTGCCTGCACATCGCTGTTGCCAATTTTTTAGCCTGGTTTCCTAAAGACCCCCATGCGGTCACCCCACCTTTGCACGTCTCTTCTAGGTGACACCAGGAAACCTGTTGACATATTTCAAAGTGGATATAGATGCGGGTTAGCAAAGAGGTTAAATACTGTTGGTTCAATGGTACTTTGCAGCGGAATGGCAGAGAGAGAGAAACCCTGGCGAGACCTCTGCTGAAGAACGGCGGCTCTGGGAGCTCAGCCCTTTCTAGACATCAGTGAATCCACACAGGACTGCATGCTCCAAACCACACACCCATAGGAAACCCAGTGCCATCGTCTCTCGTGCCAGTAGAGCTATTTGTTTTATAATTGTTCAAAGGTGTGAGGTTCTTTCTGGTGCTCCTCCACGGTCTTCTGCTGTTCGCCCCTTGGGGTGCGTGGTGCGGCACAGAGCCCCTGACCCAGCTCCTCTCGCCCCCTCCTCTCTTAGCAGGCAGGGCAGAGCTCGCAGAGGTCTGCCTCACGGCAGGGGTCTGGCTCATCCCATCTCTGGTCACTGTTTTCCGTGATCCCTGACACTGTTGGAGCCCTCCAAACTCAGGCGTTTGGTACCCACACACATGGAAAGGGATGCCATAACTCTTCAGCCCCAGGGCAACGTCAGCAGCAGCCGCACTTGGTCAGCTGTGGAAGGATCTGCTGGAAAGCTTTCTTTTTTTTTGGTTTACTCCTCCTTCTGCTTGTTTTCCAAAGGGAAAAGCTGTGGTGTGACCTCAGCCTCTGCCCGCTCTGCCCTGGGCCTGTGTTTGTGTGCAGGCACTGCAGCTCAGCACCCGCCACACCAGCAGCTTTGGGGCAAGGAGGGAGCGGGAGCGTGGGAGCTCCCCGATGACGTGGGAAAGTCAGTAAATTGGAGTTGTGAGGGATGGTGGGAGATTTTTGAGGTGGAAGTAGAAAGGATGAAGGACACAAAACTGCTGGGTAGCATTACTTGTGCTGTTTGTATCTTGCTTAAAAATATATTCTGGGATTCTGATATTAGTCATTAGAATCACGACACAAAGAAACATGGCAGAATGTGGCCAAAGCTGCCCCGGCAGAAGCAAAGGGAATCTACGGGGTATGAAAGCTGTGTTTGTGTGTCAGTAACGCACCCGGTTATTTTATAACTCACTCTGTTTATAGTAACGTGCAGTTGGATGCGAGCTGCCGACATTTTAGACTTTGTGCGTGTCTGCTATTAAAATCTGTACGTGGTGAGAGTCATGAAGACAACAACCTCGCCATGTCGGGCATTTACCCTGCAGAGCCGTGGTGCTGGGCTGCGGTACCTGCCTGGGTGCAACACCGGGGGCTGGGGCAGGGCCAGGACTCGTGCTGGGGACCGGCAGGTGCCGTGCGGAGCTGGGGCTGCTCTCCTCCCTAAGTCCACCCCGGTGAAAAGGGATGGTGGTTTGTGATGCTGCAGATAATTGTTTGCTTCGGCAAATTGTTTTGATTTGAGAAAATCGGGGAGGTATTTTAAAAAAACTAATCTTTCTGCTTCTGTTTGATAAACGTCCTCATTTTTGTACATTTTATTTTGATTGAGCAAAACGTTTAATGTAAATCGAAGCCATTTACTTTTTACTTTATTGCAAAGCAAAATTGCAAGCAAAAATGTGCTACATGTAGAGGGCTGTTGATTAGTATCTCGCTTGCAGTAGCAGGTGGGACAGTAGAGCCTCTGGCGCCATTTCAAGCATTTACTGTTGATAACATTTATGGCAGCACTAGCAATGTAAGACATTTTATTTTTCTGCTTTCACACTCACATCAAAAAAAGAGATGGAATAGATCCATGCAAATTAGACGGCAGCAAAAACTAAACTAGACATTAGTGGTTTCAAATGCCCAGGCTGTACTGGTAAGCTCTCTCTCATAGAGGGAATCAAAGTCAATTTTTACGCAGCTATTGTATGTTCTACTTTGAACTGATTATTGTAAATGTCTTATAAAAAGCAGCTGAGCTGCATTTTTCAATTTTATATACAGGCCTTGAAAACCCACTAAATAGCTGAGTGCCCCTGTGCATGTATGTTAAACTTCCTGCGCGGTAGAAAGAAGGTACTGAATATACCTCAGCTCATATATAAATAACATACTACTAATTTTTTCTGCCATTACCAAGTGGGTTGATGCTAAACAGCATACAGCCGCTGGGTGTTTCATAGGAATTGTTTTTCAGGTCCAGGGAAGTGCTACAGATTCCTCTTACTATGCACTAATTCCTGCAAAATTATGCATAATGGTTTTGTAGCTCAGTGCTTGCATATTGGATCTTTCTTTCATCCTAACTTTTGGAGTTTCTTCTCCTATCTTTTTTCGCTTCTTTGTTTCCAGCTTTTCCTCCTCTTCAGTCTCCTTCACAGTTTTCCAACTTGCCATCTTCTCCGTACATAGTATTTTTTCCCCCTCTAGATTTCTTTTCTCTTTTGTAGTACCGTGTAGGAACACAAGACTTCAACATTGAACGCCAACATCTGCAAACCCTCCTCTGGTCCATGCTTTCAGCATTGACTAAAATTCCCTTTGTGGAACACCAGCGTGGATGTCTGAGGAGTTACTGTATGATCAGGTGAGCCTGCAGAAAGGGCAGACGCTGCAGTTTTTGTAATGTCCCTGAAAGCGCCCATGGGAGAAGAGCGAGACAGTGGCTCCTCTGGCTCACCTTGGCCGCGGTGGCTCCTTCTGGGCTGGCTGAGCATGGCTGGGGGCCTGGGAGCTTTGGCCATGTAGCCTGAGCTGTGTAGGTTTGTCCTACTAAAGGATGTTGTAATGTGTACGGCTGTGTTAAAGCAAAGAACATCTTCCATAGCAACTGCAGTGTTTGTAGTAGCAATGGCACATGGGACTGCCTCACTCCCGTACTTTACAGCACTGCCGGGATTGTCCGTTGCAAGGAACGCTGAAGCCATGAAGCACTGACTGGGAAAAAAAAAAGGACATAAACCCCAATTTTCAGATCTGGTATAAGCAACTTGTAAATGAATTGCACTGAGAAATAAAGGGAAAGAGGCTGATCAGTCACTGCAAACCTGAGCTGGAAGGCTTAAACCACACCTTGTCCAGTTGCACGGCAGCCACACGGCCACGATGCTGTGCACAAACCAGCGTGCTCTGCTGCGGAGCCTGGGTGAGCGTGCAGCGGTCCGACGGGAGCAGGTCGGTACTTGCCCAGCTCAGAACGTGGGCGAAAGCCCCTGGCGCGGATGTACCCGGGCACTCCAGCACCGCTGGGCAACTGGGAATATTTCACCTAGAAGTAGAAGCAAGGACGTTTGTGCTATGTACGTGGTCTTAGTCCCCGAGCTCCAGCACTCCGGCCAGCTGCGTGGGTCAGTGATATCCGGTACCAATGCAAACCCCAAAGTTCTGCTTAAAAGTTAGTCGTCTTGTGGGACTCAACTCCCTCAAAACAGTATTTAAAAGCATATGAAATGTCCTTCAAAAAGTTGTCTTTATTTTGACACTGTTCATTTTTTTTAAGGTTAATAATGATAAGCATTATTTTAAATCTGTGTAGAGAGAGCTTGAGTGATGGCCAAACACAGAAGGTGCTGATGCTGATGCCAAAACGGAGAGGATGTATCAGTGGTAGGAGAAGGAGATGACATAGAGAGGCGTAGGCTACCTTATAGGAGAATTTTCTTAACAGTAAGAGGTTTTGCTAAGGGTTATTTGATGCGATGTGCGATGGAACACTCTGGAAAACCTCTCTAATTTTTATGCATTTAAAGCTCTGTAGATTTTCAGTTTCATCTGCTCCATAGAAACTAATATAAGTGTAAAAAACTTTTTAATCAACATCTTTCAGCATAAATGATAGACTAGAAACACTACAAAATACTAAGTATTCAGTTACGTCCCAGGGTCCCGTTGCTTTCATTCCACATGCAATGAAATGTGTGAGTCCTGACGCAGTCTGAGAGGTAAAGGTTAAATTATGGATATGTATTCAGTGTTTTAAAAGTCTAAGAAGCTGTCGGGCCCTGTAGTCCCCCTTTCTACATGAAAGGCTTGTCAGCACGTGTTGCTGAGATCGGTGGGAGATCTGCACTGGCAACCCAGAGGAGACAAGCGTGAGCTGAAAGGATAAAGAAGAATAGAACTAGTAGTGGTCTATAAAACCAGTATAACTTGTATTTGTTCCTTTGGCATTGCACTACCACTCCAAAACAGAGGCCAACTGTTAACAGAGGCAAAGCCAACTTCAGCTTTTGCAGGCTGACAAATGGTCATGTAAGTTACCAAATAACCCAAGACCTCAGGATTAAACTTCTCCAATTGTTTTCACATGATGCAACTTTAAATCTCTCTTTTGAACAGTATTAAATTTCCTTTCATTGCCATAAACTTCAGAAAAAGTTGACTGCTCTCACATTTCAGACTGTGACCCAGCTAACTTGCACTTTTCCCCTCTGCTAGTCTGGAGAACAGAATAATGAAATTCAGACAACAGTGACCAAATGTTGCTCCGTAGAACTTTCCTTTTACAAAACAGATGAATACTCCTGGGCTCCAAAACACTGCAGGGGACAAAACTTTCAAACCTTATGGAAATAAAATAGTAAGCCTATGCAGTGACTTCATCTCCTTTATCAGATCAGAGACATTTTCACTGGAATTGAAACGGATTTTAAAAAAAACTCCAAATAGAGCAAAAGAATTAAAAAATCCCACTGAAGCCATTATTGAAATACTGCTTTATTTAAAAAACCCCACACCCATATGAGTGAAAGCTAAATTTCACAGAGCTATAGCGGGAAAAAACCCCTCCATCCTCCTCATAATTTACATAATTCTTTGTTGCAGATAGAGGTGTGCTTTTATAAAAGCCAGGAAAATAAATATTTGAGCTTTTGTGTTTGTGATTAAGAAGACGATAAATGCATTGTGTACTCTGATTTGGACAAAGGGCTATAGAAAATGACCACAGACATGCTGTGTGGAGGTTCAGTTGCTGCGAGGTCTGGAATTTCTCCCTGGAGGTGCTGAGCACTCTCGGATCTCACAGAAACCCAACCAAGTTAGTCCACTCAGCATCTTGCCAGATGAGGCCCTATATTTATATAACAAGAAATACCCACTGTGCTGCAGATTTGCTGCTGGTGTGAGTGGAATTGCATTCACTTAAGCCCATTGCAAATTTAGCCACTAGAGTCAAAATAAAAGGAGCCAAAATATATAAATCCAGCAGACGAAGTTTATGGGGGAACTAAACCAAACATTCAACATCAAGATTTAGTGCAGCCAAATTGTTATAACTAAATGGGGTACCTTACATCATTTTGTGTCCTAGGGGCACAGTCTCCATTTTAGTGGCGTGCTAAACTCACGCTGATATCAATAAAAGTTTTACATGCAAAATGAGTAGAAAATACGAGATGTTAGATAGTGCGATACAAGTCTATAAACCTGATACCTAAACCCTGCTATCATGGCTTTGCCAACCCCCCGCTAACTAACTTCCATGCAAATTCCACCGATGGATCTCTAGTTCAGTTTGTCTTAATTGAAAGTCTTAAAGGTGAATTGAAATGCTGTTGGAATAAAAACCTGTTTAAGATGCCAAATCCCTAACAAAATCCCTGTGTAGACTCACAAGTAAATAGATTGTAAAGGCAAATGTACAGGGCTTCTTATTAACCTGTCAAACCACGAATTCTGGAATCTATTTTTCTCCCGCAAAAATTGTGACATTCTTCTTCCTCTAACGACTGAAGTATTTTACTGCTCTACATGCCTGGCAACAAAGATGATATTGTTTAGGATGGTGGTGAAGTCTCCCTTGTTCATGCTGATGGCTGCCATGGCCCCTCCTGGCAGGACTACTTACTACAGGTTGGTCTGGGGCTACCTGCAAATGCTGGGAAGTCACGGATTAAGACAGTTGAGTGTAATACCAGTTCAGTTTTCCAAACTATTGCCTTAATAACCTCCTCCCTGAATCAGATTTTTCGAGGATTGAGGTAATTGATTCCTTTTAGAAAAAGCAAACAAACTCTGCAAGAGGAGTCGTGGTCCCTTTGAAGTTAACGAGGAGTTTCACCTGAAATTACCCGAGATATTTTGCAAAAGTACAACCTGGTCATGCCTGAACTGAGCTGTAAATCCATTGCCTTCTTTTCAAGACTCACTTCTGGGGCTAATGAGAAAGTCAGAGATAAAGCAATTGCAGCTCTTTCCTCCTGAAGAATAGCTACAAAGCTCAGCATGTGAAATGGAAGTAACCAGCCTGTGTGACTATTTGGAAGCATCGCTGTTACACGCTTCTCCCATCAGCCGTCCTGCTCTGTACCACGTCTGGTTGTTAAATTAACGCTTTGAAAGTGCCCGGCACAATGGATATCAAATTTAATGAAACGCCGGGGTGCCAACACACAGCTACAAAAATAAAGTAGTAACAACAACAACAATAATGCATAATAAGCGTGCCAATATTTGCATATGTTATTAAGTAGTTGCTGGTGTTTGTGTCCCATTCTATCACCCTCATTTTTCCAGAAGGGTAACATTACATGTTATGGAGGTATGTAATTCAAGGATATAAAGAACAGAGTCCCTCTGCTATATATATAAAATTCCAGTGTAATACACATATGAAAGGGAAAGAATTGTGGTCTATTTCAAGGCTTTTCCTTTTATCTTTTCCATAGTCTCCTGCCAATTTTCAAAGTACTCCCAGATCACAGCCTGAACAAGATTGTACTGCACCTCCTGATACTCCCTCCCTCTGTCATTCCCCAGGGCTACAACCAGTCCTCTGACCCCTGACGGTGCTCTCTTCCACCGTTCCCTAAGGCTCGCCAGTCCTTTGCTTTTCTCTTAAGGCAAAGAAAAAAATTTCAGCCTGAGAAGGAGACAGAGCTGTGGCAAAGACCGGCACAAACACACCTACTCACCGGGTGCAATCCATTACCTCCCTGTCGTTGGTGTCTTTTCTTACTCCCGCTGAAAACACAAATACTGAAGCCAGCCTTAATTGCTTAATAGTGTTCTGTCATGATCCCCAGGTTTATCAACCGTTTTCTCATGCGATTATGAACAAAAGGGGAAGCTTTTGCTACGTGATTGTATAAAGTAAAATTTTTCACGTGCATGTTGGCCAATGTCTGTCCTTCTTAAACTGTCTGCAACAGACTTTTACAAGACATGTAACTTGCCGGAAAAAATCACATAGCACAATATATGTCTTCCTCATTCATGCCTATTCTCTATATGGTGGCTGACTTTTTTTAGAGAATTCAGAAAATTTACAGTCATATCTCTTGTTCCTTTTAAAGAAACATACTATTATTTGTACTGCACTTGCTCCTGAAAACTCAGCTAGAAAACGAAGGATGCATCAAGTAAGACAGTATCTTCACGTTAGACAGAATTCCTATTCTAAAGAATTGACAGTGTAAGATACATGTAAATCTCCAATCTTTAAAAAATACCAGCAATTGCTGTTTTCTGTGTTATATGGGCATTCAAAAATTAGCGCTGAAATCAGATTTACAGGTGGTCTTTCCACAGATGCACAGATTCTAGGAATCCATGGGCAGTTCTAACCTCATCCCCAGGTTCCACTCTGGAAGCGTTAACACATTCGTGTAATTCTAGCTGAATTTCAAATGGGCAAAGGATGATTAATACAGCCTCAAATGGCTGAATGAAAAAAATCTGGTGTAGATTAATAGGAGTATTAGTGAAAGATGGAAAGGAAAACAAGGATTCTTTTATAATGTGACATGATACTTAAGAACACACATTGTCAGTAACTACAAATGTGTAATGCTTCTCTTTTATTTTGCTGTACTTCTGACACTATTCTCTTACAATATTTTGCTTATCATCCTCTTGTGAGGTTTATTGTACTTACAAATCATTCCCAGACAGTCAGCCTCTTTGCTATCTTTTCATTAAAAAAAAAAGAATAAAAAAGTTTTGTGTGCGATACATTTTCCCTGCGGGCACTAATTCCACAACAATGTTGACTGTAAGCCTTTCGTTGTTTTAAAATATGTAGATGTGCATCAAAGAGTTGATTCTTCTCCCCAGAGTCACCTTCTGAAGCTTTAGCATTAGATCTCCAAAGCAGCCTGCAGACCATGCAGGAGAAACTGTCTCTAATTTGTCCTGCCAAGCCAGTGCTTATCTTTACCTCGACTACTTTTTGCCATCAGATCGTTATGAATCCTCTGTGCTACTCATTTTATGGTGTTTAGGGCTGTGTCCACTCTAGTTCCTTTGTTTAATATATTTTTAGTTCTTCCACTGTGGTATGACAGGCTGCAGCATGTTAAAGGAAAAGTAGGCAGAATATTTGTATTGATTTCAAAATGCTGCAGATTGAGAGCAGATGTACCATGTATTCCCAAAACGTATGTTTTAACTTTCATTTATGTGCTGTGCTGAACAGTCTTCAGGCCAGGAAGTGATTTATATTTGCTAATTGCATGCACTTTGGTAGATTTGCAGCTAAAAATAAGTGGTTTGTTTTTTAATTATAAATGATTTATCCTTTCACACTGCATGTATCTAACACTTAGAAGCTAACTGAAGACTTGGGGAATCTGCATTTAGTCTCCCCATCTGCCACAGACTTCTTTTGTACCCTTAGGCACTCGCCGTTGGTTATCCCTGTGCCCAGCTCAGAGCTGGACCACAGAGATGGACCTCATGGACATCTTGCTTCATTACACGACAAAGAGAGAGACTAAAGAAACACTTTTGTCTTACAGCTAAACAACTCCAACGGCAGGTTGCTGCCAAAAGCAGTGGTTCAACTGCTCCCACCCTACCCCTGAACAAGGGTCCCACTCGCCTTTGCTGGATCTAACACCCCAGCAGCTGTGGGGGGAGCTGACCCAGCTGGCTGATCTGGAGGAACATTGCTCTTCTTTTCTCTCATCAGAGGGTTAGTTTTCCACGGGACCGGTTGGCTGACTGGACTTGCCCGGGTGAACATGCAGGAAACAAAAGAGATTTTTTTTTTTATTGCAGGCAGCTTGCTGTTAGATCAGCTTAGAAATAACTTGAAATGTCACCTTAGAGGGTCAGGGCTGGTGCTGCAGAAATCCTATCCCAGCTGTACGGCCTGACCTTCTCACTGGCATTAGCTCTAGTATTCCTGTATCTAGATGATAAGTGTCAGGACCCTGAGGGCACTCATAGCTCTTAATGACTGACCAGCCTCATCTGAGGCTTCCCACCCCACCCTTGCCCGGGGCTCTACTTAAGCTCAGCACTGGCCCATGCCTCAGCTCCTGCCTGACCTATGCTGGAGGACTAGTGGTCTGTAACTCTGACACACCTGTGTGGGGTTATGGATGCTGCTGGTCTGGAGCCTGATGTGTGGACTGACTTCCCTGTTTGACCTCAGGCCTATCTTATCACTATGGACCTGCCCGGCAATCACTGCGCTGTGTCCCAGTGACCGTTGCTGGAATGGACCCTGACTTGTAGTTGCTTTCTCAGCTTGATCTCAGACCTGCCTCACCACCATGCGCTTGCCTGATGATCTAGACTCTTGGTTGGACCTGGGTCTGCCTTGTTCACCTTGGCTGGGTGTAGTGGGACAGGCTCTGGCTTATGAGGGCCCTGTTCTGCTGGCTGCAGCACCCCTTCAACTCCCTGTCCCTTAAGGACTAACAAGCATTTGCTGTGCCCTGGGAAAAAGGTCGTTCAAGAACCTAAATTGACAGAAACACCTCTGCTTTGAAGAGGTAACTATCTGTCAGCTTAACTCTTGAACCACCTCAGCTCCTGGTTCTTTGTGTCAGAAAAAACGTGCAGGACTGGGAAGACTGCAGAGCTGCCTGGGGAAGCCAATGGTGTGGGTCCTTCCTAACCTTGATTGGAATCAGCTCTGGCTGATATGGGGGGGCTTGGATTTGGGATTGCTTTAAGCTGGCCTAAGCTCATGCTGCTGCTGAAAGGGCAGATCCTGTGTGGCCATGCAACTACTAGAGCTGAGACAAAGAATGTATTGGGAATGCATGACTGGGAAAGGGGGAGGAGGTAGCACAACATGGCTGCCTTCCGCTAGCTGTGAAAGTGCATCCTAAGGCGTGTTGGAGCAAGGTGGCAACAAGTCCTTGAATGAGGAGCTACTTTGTCTAATGCTGCAGAAATTAAATCCCACCATGTTGCAAACATAGGCACCCAGGTCCCAGAAGCAGTCCCAGCAGCAGTCCCTTCCATGGGTCACGCCCAGATCCTATAACAGCTCTGGCGGTATTAAGCTTGGCTTGCCTCTTCAATTTCATCCATGTTTGTATATTGGTCAGTTTTCACTAGGCAGTGGGTAATCTCTTGTCGTTGTCCTCCTTGGTCTGAGGAGGAGTATGTGCATGTTTGTATATGTGAGGAGGAGGTGGTTTCAGACCTCAATCTCCTTCCCTAACGTGCAGCCAGATGCTTATCTGAGTTTGTTCTTCCTCTTGAAACTCTGTTAGCGTTTGACAAGAAATACAAGATTCATATGGCAGAAAGCAAGCCTAAGAGGGGTGGGATCTGATCTAGCAGGAAGTGAAGAGGAAATTCCTTTAATCTTGTCCTTGTTTCCACTCTGCTTATGAACTTTTTATTAAACAGTTGCTGACTTTTGAAATCCTAAACCTAATCTAAGCATCCCAGGAATGTGATCATTCTCCTGCATGTTAAGTAGTTATCACTCCTCGTAGCTTCAACCAGCTTTGGCAGTGTCCTTCAACTCCAGCAAAACAGTGCTACCCACTATCGAATCTGCCTGACTGCAGTTACAGCTGTGATATAATGGATGGTGAATTGGTACTTTGTGTTGGCAGGAGGGAACTGCACCCCTCCTGCCCCCAAAGCTCAGCTTCTTATCACCAGTGAGAGGGAAAAGCGTGTTTGAGGTCTGGTTGTGGGCACCATGTCATGGGCTGATTGAGCCCTTGTAATGAGGCCACAGCTGCGTAGGAAGCATGCTTGTGGGGATGGTCCCCAGCCTGGGGTGAGATGTGCCGGAGAATGGGGGAATGAGAGCAGGATTACAATGCTGCTCTTGGCACTTGTGATCTCGGGTAGCAACTATACCTGACTACTTTTCAGGTAGGGTGGTTTGTTTTTTTTTTTTTTTAATAAAAGTTAAATTAGGAGAAATCAGTGTATTAAATATTGATTTCACTAAGGCAGAGAGAGTTGAAAATGATTGCTAAGATGCAAACTGGACTTCTGAGTTCCTGACTGAAAGGAGAAGTAGGAGATACCTAGTAAAACTGAAATGTTGTGAGGGGAAAATTGGAAGCTCTTGACTATCAACCCATGTATGAAAACAGTTGAGAAACCACTTTTCCACACTGTTAGTTCTCAGTTTCTTTGCTTTGTTTCAACAGAAATGCTCTAAAAAGTAGAACACTACAACCAGAGAGCTCAGTGGGCTAAACTTTAAGTTATGCAAAACTGATTCAGCTGCCCTCCCCATAGCTACGGCTGCACCTGGGTAGTGAGGGATGCCCTTCCCAGGGACAGAAGGTGGCTGGTATCAGTTGTGTGGCTCAGACATGGGCCCATAGCTCCCAACCTCTCCCTGTCAGCACTGCTATGAGCCCTGCGGGAGGCTTTGGTGTATGGGGCAGGTACAGGCTGACCTGTGCTTGCAGTTGTGAGTCAGATGCTCTAAGATGGTGATTTTGCTACCTCACTACCGATACGGCATCCTTTACTTCGTGGCCGGGGAGCTTCCTCAGTGAAGGTTGCTGACAAGGTATTCCAGCTCTCATGCATGACAGGGGAAGGCCAGGAAGAGACCTGGGAAGATTAAGAATGGAGGTAGCAAGTAACAAATCTGGGCTCTGCCTGGAAAAGTGGTGTCATCCGTCCCCCCCCCCCCCCGCCACAAATAAACAGACA
>VYZV01010258.1:60899-100444 GCA_013401275.1 Pandion haliaetus
CTAAGATTAGATCTGTTTTTAATCAGGTGAGGTCCTCTTTGCAAAACTTCTGTTAACTTGCCTTTTTCTTCATGGAGGGGTATCATCTTTACTGTGCAGTGAATATCACTCTCATGTGAGACAGCTATGTAGAGTTATTGTATATCTGAGCACTGTGGAGTCTACACTGTATTTACAACAGTTTTTGCCTCTCCCAGTTTTTCCTGTAAGAGGTCAGTTATCATGGTTGAACATCTCTTCTCCAAAATTAACTTGGCTTCAAATAAAAGGAAGTATCTTTGTAATTGTTTTGTTTACACTGAAATATGTGATGTGCTGTATAAGTAACAAACATTCTGTACGTTTCAGGTTTTAATTTTATTTTATTTGTTAATTACTCATTCCATTTGTTTTGATTTTTTTTCTTTTAAAAATACATTATTTCTCTGTGAATTTGGTGAAAAATTGTAGCGTGATGGAGGCATCTCTTTTTCTCCAGACCAAGCTGAGTGTAGAGAGCACCACATTGCACTCTGCTTTTGGTGTGTTTCACCTAGAATGACAAGAGGTCATTTAATTCCCAGTTGCTTGTAAGGGAAATGGATCTATGTCATTAAATGCTTTCGAAAGGCCACAGAATAGCACTAGGTGGATCTTTGCTTCTGACCATTGACTTACTATTCTAGTGTCTTAAATAATTTTCTTTTCCTGCATTTAAAGCTCTTCTCCAAATGAAAAAAAAAAAAAAAAAATTCCCAGTTTTGATTAGTACGCCCTTGGCTTTTTTATGAAGAGTAGAAGCACAGAGCTCCCCTGAGACCTGAGTAGCTGTGGAGGGCTAGTAATATTCTACAGCTGAGGAGCTGGCAGCAAGAGGGAAGCTGGTAATTAGAAGTGAAAATGTGGTAGTTTAGAAGTAACTATCAGCCAACAATTAAGTCTGAAATTCCAAGTGGATTCTTCCTTTGTTCAGGCCCTGTCTGGGCATTTGATGCGTTTTCCTGCTGCTGGACAGGAGAATTGCATTTGCTCTAATTAGCAATATGTCAGAAGTCCTCCCAGAAACTCCGGCTGATGCAAAGCTGGCCCCTTTCTAGCTGGTAGATGCTCATGAGGCTTGAGCCTCTTTACCGATTTCATTTTTATATCTGGGGCAACTTAGTAGTGTTGCCGATGCTTTTTACAGCTCTGAATGGTCCAGAGTTGGTGGTTTGGGAGCTTGGTCGTTTTGCCCAGGATTGCATCAAGCAGTTATGATTAACTTGGGAGTGCCAGGCTGCTGGCATCTCTGAGGTTGAAACACTTCATGTTCGCGATAGGACATTTTTGAACTGAGGGCCCCTTACTTATAAATTCACTTTTCTTGGCAGTCTGTCAGAGCCCAAGTCTGGCAACCTTTCTAAGGGAGATGCAACAAACTTCACTTGTTTTAGCTATTGGTCTGTCACTGTGTTTTTAATTTACTGTAATTTAATAACTGACACAATGCTGGAATAAATAAATGGGCTGTGAACATTCTCTTAGACTTTGGAAGTCCAGCTCAGGGCAAGATTTAGCTTTTAATTAACACTGTCCATGAGATTTATTGTTAAAATTGTATCCTTTTAAATAAGTAAATCTGAAGTTGAGTAAGAGATGAATAATTGAAACCTGGTGTGGGATGACAGAATGCATTCTAGTGCATGCAGTAGTGGAGCACAGTGCCTTCCCCAGCAGAGCGAGTGGAGGATCATCATAGCTCTAGACTCTTGTTTCTCATGAGTTATGGGTCATTCCACTGCCAAGCCGTAAGTTGGATGTTGTTGTTATCTCTCCCTTTATTTTTCCTGTGTGCAATATGTTGCAAAACACGTGTTCTTCACGGCGTTAAGAACAGTAGTATTTTACATGTGTATAAACCAGATTTTTAGTACAGCAAAGAGCTTTAGGAAGGTCTTCGGACTCCCAGCTAAAAAGAACTGTTGAAGGGTTTTTGCTTCTGCTAGCCCCTACTGCTATGTAAATTCTCCAAAAAGAGGCTCAGGCAAGGGAAGAAGCTGTAAAGGCATCTTCTCGCTATAGAGGAATTGTAGTCATTAGTAAAATTCTAATTCATCAGGGATCAAAAGAAGATGTTCTCCTGATTTTCTTCTGTTACATAGGGGAAGGTGATATCTGATTTGCCATTTTTCCTTTGAGAGCCTGCTTGTAGGACTGTGATTCATGTTCTCGGATTCTGGTTTTGTGATCTATATATTTTTTTTTAACGTTTAACAGTCTTCTTTTAAATCCTAATCAGTATTTCTGACTCTTAAAGACTGGTCGTGTAGTGAAACCTAAGCCATAGTAAAAGGTTCACAAAACTTGAGAATATTTTACGTGCAGAAATTTGACATTCCATATGGACTCCTCTTAGGATCTTTGGTCTCCTACTTTTCATAGCAGCAAATATGGTCCAGATATGAGGAGCTCTGTGATCAACCCTTTTCATCTCAGGCTGAAAGTCTACAGGGAATGTCAAAGTCAGACTGATTTGCTTTTAGTTTATTTTGTTGGTTGTGCTATACAGGATGAGAGAGATTAGGTTGGGCATTAAGCTAACTGTCCCATTCCTTTCTTCCTGAACTGGTTTTAATGGGGAGCCAGATTTAGCAGTGGTCACGCTTGTCTCTCTGGTTTCAAAATCTATGTATCTGTGAAGGTCCTAATAGTTCTGGGGAAGTTCTTTGATCTGTCTTGAAAATTTAAAAAGGTGATGGTTGGTGTTGGGAGAAGGGGAAAAAGGTCTTCTCAGTGTCAGTAGCAGTTAAAGTTAATTTTCAGTGAATTTGTTTAATAAAGGACGAGGCACTACCTACAAACTCATTGCTTTTCCTTGCCATAAGGCTCTTGGTTGGGTAATATAATCTCCTGGTGAGTGCCAGAGGTGGAAGCGCTTCCTGTAGATGTGGGACCTTGACCAGTATTTCAGGGAACCTGAACGTCTAAGGGTGCTCTGTCGTCATTCATGGGGCCTGTTCAGTTCTCTCATTCAAGGCCATTCTGAAGACTCTGGCTTTGGAGCTCTTAAGCACTGGGTGACTTTTTTGGCCTGCATTATGTTTACCACAGGGTACCTCTGGTATAATGGTCCCATCCAGCTTTTAAAAATCCATGGGTAGCTCTATGAGCAGTCCCCTTTTTCAAGAAGATTTTGACTGAACGTGGTGGAAATGTCTTAACTGGCATTGTTCTTCCTGTTGTGTCAGTAAATGACTGAAGCTGTTCCTCAGGCGTCGCAGACCATGCAGCAAGGGTCATAGCAGGGAGCACAATGCTATCACTGCCTTTGGTTTGGGAAAATTGCAGTGTGTAGGGTTCTGCACAGTTTTGTACATTAGGGTGTGGGGTTTTTGTTTTTTTTTTTGGCAGGTCTACAGAAATCCCCTACCCAAAGTCTGTAATTGTTGGATGTTCTGTTATATTATTCCTCCTGCCAGTTATCTGCTAAGATTATCAAGGGTAGCTTCACATGGACTAATTGTAATAACTGAAAACGCCTAAGGGGAAGAACTCTGTCTCGACATTGCAAAGAGGGGATTAAGTGTGTATATATTCAGTGTAATTTGCTATGTACCTATCTGTCAGAAAAACTGTAAAATCATTTGAAATATCGCAAAGGATAGATAGGTGGTAATATGGAGGCTCACCTTTCTTTTGCTTTTGTTGCATTAGCCCATTGAAGCTAATTTTATACTTTTTTTCTCTCCTTGCCTGTATAAGCTACTGTCAGGCTCCTTGAGAAGGCACTTGAAGGATTATTGTGCTAATTTAGCTTTCATCTCATCAGGTATCAAGGCCTGATATTATCCTGTTATTTGTTACTGTACTTTTACTGTAAATTACTGACACCAGAGATGGTGATTACCGTTAAGATGACTGAGGTGCAGGAAGGAAATAGTAGTTTTTGATCTCTACTCACTTTGCTGTCTTAAAGATCCTACAAGTGGTTATGATCCTCTGGGGCTCAGTCATTCAGTAATGCTGATTAAAATAGTCAATCTGAGCAACAGAGCCTGACAGATTTTCTGCCAGAGTCCTTTAAAAATACATGTAATGCATCTTCTAGGAAATTTAGCAGGCAATTGCTTTCAGTCAGCTAAAATATTTCCTGTGTAAAAGAATGCTTACAATGCTGGACTTGTGATGGGAAGCACTTTCATGTCAGAAATAACAGGCTGGATTCATGGCGGCGCCTCCTTACAAATACATTTTTTCTAATGATCAATGCTTTTGTTAAAAAATAATGTGAACAGCACTAGATTTGTATTTGTTCTATAGTATTCCTGGGTTCAAAGTTGTTTTTTTTTGAACTGTAGCATATTAAGTAATACAGGCATCTGAAGCTATTCAGCATATCGGTTTTATTTAAATAAGGGGTCAAAAGTGAATTATCTAACCATTCAAAAAAGATTTATCTGTCTTAATTTTGGCCTCAGTGGAATGACTCTGTAAGCTTTTCTTGGGACTTCTGGGTAAAATAGAGCCACTTTCAATGTGAAAGTGATCATGTGGGGTGCAAGCCATCCCTCGAGTGTGATGTCGCCCTAAAAGATGCATCTTTAAACAGTTAGCATGAACTCATTCCTGTTAATGATGGTACTTGTTATTACTAGACATAGAAAGTAAATTGAAAAGTTACTTCGGTATATTTTCCTTATTTTTAAAATCAAATCCTTTTTTTTTTTTTCCATAGAAAACAATTTTGTTACTGTGTTTCCAGGCATGCTTCAACTTGCAGAGAACAAGGGGGGTCCTTTTACAGAAAGCAATTTCAGTGCTGAGTGTCCTAGAATACCTTATCCTGAAGAGCAGAGAAGTGCAGTTTTTCTCATTGACTTCACTTGGGCTTAAAGTACATGTGGTGCTTTAAAGAAATGGGAGAGGTGTTTTGTTTTGTTTTGGCACATTGCTCCCTCATACTGGTACAACTCCTGAGCATTTCCCATCAACTTCAGTGTTGTTCAAATGTTCGGTGGTACCACCGAGACGGTTATTCTTCTGTTGGTTTGTGCAGCAAAGGAAAACTAATTGACAAATGGTGATAGTCTGGAATTCTGCCAGTGCCCCTTTTCCCATAGATGTTGTGTCCACTGCAGAACGTGTGAAATTTGAATACTTTGGATCTTGTCTTTAAGCAGAATATAGTGTTGCTTTTGCTTCCTGCACCAAATGCCATGGGAGAAAGGATAGTTTTGATCTGTGCTATCCATACTGTGATGTGTGGCCGTGTCAGCTTTCAGGGATGAAAGATGACTGTCATTTAAAGCACTTGCCATATGAGAAAACAGTGTCTATTCTTGCATAGCTGTTTGGGGGAAGGGAGAAAGCAAATGCTTTGCATACAGGAAAATATCTGCTCAGGGGGTATTTGATTTCACTAAACAAAATATTATCCAACCTCCTTTGCATGACTTTCATACCATAATGGGGTTAAAATGAACAGCCAAATGCAAATGGTTACGCTTCTTGTTCCATATATGTTCTCATGCCCTTTACCAACCTTAAACCATAATATCCTCTCTTCTTTCTTAAAGAAATATATACTAGGAAATTAAAAGGCATCTCATTTGCCTAGTAATAAATAGTATAGAATTCAGTCAAATCCTGAGGAAAAGATACTGTTTATTTCTACCAGAAATATTTCTCAGACTGAATGTATGACTTGAAATAAGCAGTTTCATGTCCAAATTTTAAATCCATTTGTATGTCGGGAAAGCATTTACAATATTTGATGAAAGCCATTGCTACTTGAGACAGTATTTGTTCTTGAAGCCTATATTTAGTACTTGCATGTCCAATTCAAGGAGAGTAATAGGAGTTCTCTGAGCATGAATTTACTTTTCACATTTTGGAGGAATATAAAGATATAAAAAAAGAAAATGTTTAATGCGATGCATTTAAGTTAGCCCTCCTGATTGGGAAACAATCCTGGTTTTAGTCTCTTATGTGGCTGCTTTGGCTTTTATTAGGTTTCTCATCACCTTACAGAGTTCTGAAATGAGTGATTTTTGTGTATGTAGAAAAAGGATTTTATAATCTTCAGGATTTTTCTGTTTTGCTTGAATCTATCGAGCATTTGTTCAAATGAAGTGAAAGGGAAGACAGCTTAAAGTGTCTTTTTCCTGTTGCACAAGGTTTGATCCTTGCTTGAGTTCTGCAGAATTTACTAGCTTGAGCCAAACTAGGAAACATTTTGGATATTTTATGTTCATTCATCTTTGATGTTTGGGATTTGGGACTTCAGTGGTTTATTTTGGATACGAGCCCAGGTGAAAATGTGCTGGAAAAGGGGTGCACCTGGCAGGCGAGGTTCTGGCAGCCCTTTTCTGGCTTGCACCAACAGGTTCTGTCCTGTGCCAATTTTAGTCCAAGGCGTTTCTAGGGTTTTCATCTCCCTAGCATCTAGATACTGGTATGTCTTAAGATGCAATATAGAGGAGGGTCACCCCTGGAGAGCACAAACATTAAAGATTTGGATAATCAGTGTTAGAGCCTGCTTTCCAGGGTGGATTTTTTGTTATTTTTTGTTCAGTGTTGTTTAATGGTGAACTTGCCCTCTATGGAACTCTTGTTTGTTGAGATTTGGAGGTGAAATGGCGTACACTGAACTTAGTGATTTATATTGTCTTTGGTGGAAGGCTTATTCAAAGATGCTAAGAGTATTTGAAAGCATCATCCCAGAGTGCAGCTGCATTTTCACTCACATTCTTTATGAGGAGGAGAGCGCACTTTGGGGCTATGCTATTGAGCTACTCTGATGAATCATTTCTATCAGCAATTCAAAGTCCTGGGGTTTTGTTTGGGTTTTAGTGTATTCTTGTGTCAGCCAACATCTGCTTAGATGTTTTCTATTAACATTCCTTTAATTTTGGGTTATGCTTTGCTTAATTGAAACTTCGAAGTCACAGGAAGATATTTTGACCAAACCTGTTCGTTCTTACACTAATGTAAATGCAGAATAAATGCATACTGTGACCGATGCTGGTAATAAATTGTCTTTATTGAAGAGTATTATTTGAAGTTTCCAGTTCCTTTGGTTCAGCAAGACTCCAAATTTCTTGACTTTCCAAGCATCCTGCAAGGCTTGCCTGCTCATCTGGGCTGCTTAATAAAGAATAGATGGAAGGAAGGGTAGCTCTTAGAAGTCATGAATGGGTAGCAGTAGTCACTGATAAGTGCTCCAAGACATACTTTGCATGCATTGCTTTAAAAAAAGTATTTAAATGCTTTTTTTTTTTTTTTTGTACATGTGCCAAAAGTGTAGGGTAGTTATAGTTTATAGTTTTAAATGAACACCCTGATCTGGTGTTAGAGATGTGGTATGGTTCAATTCTTACATGCACATGATGAACAGCAGAGAAACATACCATGAAGTTATGCAGCAGTGCCAGCTCTTCAGTTGTTTTGTATTTATAAGCAGATGCTTATTCTTTAATCTAGGGGATGATTGGTATATTATCCACACTGTGACTGATTTACCAAGAGATGCAATCAATTTGTTTCCAAGCAGAGACATGTCTGGTCTAATACAATACAGGCACACTAATGACAATGCAGTTTCCAGTGCTTTTTCTTATTTTCCAGTTTTTAGTGACTGGGGTTATTAAAAAAAAAATCAAATAAATCCATTTGTGCCAATTTACTTTTTCAGGGGAGAATGTGCTGAGGAGCAGAATTACAGATGTTCATGTGCCCAAACCCTATAATGGTATTAGCAAATGACAGACCTGCAACGCTATTTGTCATGGCAGCTAAAATGACTGACCTATTTTTCTTTCACAAACTTTGTTTATATTAGAAGCTTTATATCTCAAATAAAATTAGCTTTATGTGAATGGGAACTATACTTGTAATGATTTAGTTTAGAAAAGTAATGTCAACACCCCAAAGGATTTCTGGCCTTTGATTTTTCCAGTGTCCAATGGAAGCCTTTCATAGAGGCTGGATAATGTCTCGTTCTGACTTCTGTTGCAGCACACAGAGAGAAGTGTCTTGACAGCTTCCAAACCAATAATATCTTACTTATGTTTCAATATATGAATAACAGCACAGGCTTTCTAGAGATTATCTTTTTGTAATATGTTTAGTTCTGTAACATACTGTAGCCAGATGAATGTAAATCCTTCAGCATTCTGAAGAACAGGAATGTGTCTCTTTTAAAAATACGTGTTATAGCAGGGATGTGCAGTAACATTAATTCACTGAGCCAGAGTTGTATTCTTTTAATTAAGAGGTGCAGTTAGCAGAGCACATGATACTACTTCTTCCTCTCCATGCTGTTTCTTTCCTCTCTTCTAATCTGTTCTCCAGTGTGGTTTTCTTCACAGTCCTTGGGAGTCTTGTTTTTTTCAAAGTGATCCCCTGCTGACTATTTTGAGGTCTAAACAGTTTTTTCAGCTCTGATTTAAAAAAGTTGTTCCCTTTGATTACTTAAATAATTCCATTGCTGTCCGTGTGATTAGTTTCTTTGTGGTAGAAGAGCTGGGAGGAGAAGAGGCCAAAGAGCTGCCAGTGCTTCTTGGTCCATCTGCTGTGATGGTGTCTCATGCAACCAGGATGCGTCTTTGTGCGTCCCTGGTGTGTCACCCTAGGCTGAGGACTGTGTAAACGAGTCTTTGCATCAGACAGTGCAAGGAGAGACTGGTGAAGAAGCCATTCTGCGCAAACTGGTGCTGGAAATGCTCTGCTTCTGTTGAAAAAGCTGTTCCACGCGGTGTTGCCGCAGATGTCTGTGGTCGTTCTCAGCAGGCAAGTCCTGTGGCAAGTTCTGGTGCTTTATCAGCTACAGCAAGAAGCGAGAACTCCTCCTGCTCATCATCTTACAGAGGCAATTGCTGTGGTGAGGAAAAATGCCTCAAGCTGTTACCTCCTCCGCAGGGCTGGTTTGTTTTCCCCTTTCCTATCTTCTCCCTCTGCCCCACAGCATATT
This sequence comes from Pandion haliaetus, assembly GCA_013401275.1. Classification (NCBI taxonomy): domain Eukaryota; kingdom Metazoa; phylum Chordata; class Aves; order Accipitriformes; family Pandionidae; genus Pandion; species Pandion haliaetus. The sequence goes on from VYZV01010258.1 coordinate 69,829, forward strand.
ACCACTGCCTATGTTTGCCTTTTTTCTTCTGTTGACAGCAAATGTTGCTAATTTATTCTTGTCTTGAGGAAAACTTTGAAAATAGTAACTTGCCTTTTAATTTAGTATCTGCTGGTTCCTAGATTACTGTGGTGGCAGAATCTGAAGTGTTCAGACTGGGGACATCTGTGTTTGTTCAAGAAACAACAGGAGTTGCAGTGGATGAAAAATAGAAGTGGTTTGTTGAGGTACAAGAAACTGGCAAGATAGCTTGAAGAAAGTGTTAAATAACAATCTCTGCTTAAGGCCCCAGTCCAGCAAAGCACTTAAACATATATTGTAACTGTAAACAGTCGAGACGTCCAGTTGATTTAAATGGGACTAGTTTTGTGTTTAAAGCTAGATACTTGCTTGAGTGCCTTTCTGGATCAGGGCCTAAGTGAGTGAGAGTTTGAGTTGTTTTTCATTTACAAGAGTGAGACTTGAAAGTGAGATCTGACCAGTGGTTAGTGGTGTCCTGGGGCATCTGAGACCTCAGAGAGACTTTTTAAGGCTGTGTCCCTGCTGCTACTTTTCCTGCCACTTGCAAATATGCTTCTTTTTCCTTGTTTATTTTTCTGCTTGCAAGTCAAATGACTTATGCAGAATGTGAATCCAAAAGATGCAAATAATTCATTGCATGCCAGGGTAATGGTGTAACCGATCACATTTTTCAAGGGCCTCAACCGAACTTGTGTGGTAGAAGAGAAAGAAAGGAAGCAGCAATAAAAGTAGTGATGTAGAGGTGTCTTTCTACTTTGCTGGCATTAAGTACATGTAAAATTCTTTGTTTTATGTAAGTATACATAAAACTATAGGTGAGCTTTTAAAATACATAGGTCCTATGTAGATAATCTCTACCTTTTTGTGAATCCTCAACCCAACCTAGAAGCGTTTCTTAGGGAAACAGCATTTTTTCAAGAAACTATTCCCATATGACTTTCATTACTGGGAGGAACTTGCTTAGTGGGCTTGATCCCACAAACTGTTTCTCTTGCGAGTTGTCTTTACTCCAGAGAGCTGACTGCTGACTTTAGAGGAGACTGCCGTGCAGAGAATGCTATTCTGCTTTGGGTTTGCCATTGACTTACTCTGCAACAATTTGTCTCCTTCCCAATCTGTGTGAAGTAGGATAATAATGTTTACCCACCTGTGTAATGCAAGTTCAGATCCTTGAATGAAAGGCCCTACTGTGCAAAAATACAAGGTAGCACTATTGGGGGGGGAAATATTCTATACCTGCAACTTTAGACTATTTACAGTGAATGTAGTGAAGTTTTCATTAACAAATGGGTAAGGTGTAGTTGGTTTGTGCTAGATCATTAACAAATAGGTAAGGTGTAGTTGGTTTGTGCTAGAGCATGATGTTGCTTTAAAAAGAAGTAGTATTAGGGAATAATGCTACAGTTGTCACTATCTTTGTATTGGCAAAAATGTGAAGGACAACTTTCTAATCCCTTAGGTGTGGAAATTCTGCTGCTGCTTTTGCTGGTTGTTGAACTATTCTGCTTCTGGCTAATGTGCTGCCTACTTCCTATTCTTCTCCTGGCTTGCATGTCCATGTCGTTTCTGACTCTAAATGGCAATAGTACTTTGAAGGACCTGGCAGAGGAAAAAGGTTGCAATAGCAGGGTGATGAGGAGGAATGAAGACGAGAATCAAATTTGCTGAAGAATAATACTTAAAAAATAATATTGTTTTTATTGTGTATTGTACCTGCAGGGCCTGGACAAGATTTATGCCACAGTCCAGGTTGTGTACAAATGCCTGCTAAGGAACGGGCTCCTTTCTCTAGTCCTTTTATAGTCCATATCTCAGTGGTGGTGATGTCTCAGTGGTAAAACTCCATTGACTTCAACAGGGACAGGAGTTTGCCTTTTCCTTCAATGTATAATGGAAGTGTGGGAGGAGGAACAGTAGCCCAGAGCAGAGATTTGACCAAAAGTCACACAACAGGTTAAAAATAAAGCACAGGCTCTCCCAAGTTTCCAGCAGCTGCCCAAAACACTGCTCAGGAAGTAAATGAAAGAATATAGAAAATTGTGAAATAAGCAGCTCTTCTGTTAATCTTCAGTCATCGGCTGTGGGGGGTTGTGTGTGTGTGTGGTGGGGGTGTGTATGTACAGCATACTCAGTAAAGACCCTTATAATTGTTTCTACGTAAGCCTTGGGTCAGGAAATACACCTGACAAAGCTATAATTTGTAGGCCTGCGTAAAACACCTTTTCATAAAAGGCTTTGTTTCATACTCGTTTGGCTTAATCTTCTTACAAATTTTCCTAGCGTTTTATGTGCACAAACTATATCATTGTTTTGGAAAATGCAAGCCTGACCACTGTAAATGGGTTTATATTTCCAACAGGGCAGTTATTTAATTTCCTGTTGGAAGTCTGCAAATGTTGGCACTGTTCACTCATTGGCAGGAGGCCAAAAGAGAGTACGGTATCATTAACGTGCTACAGTCCATTCGAGATTTCCATTGGTTTCATCCAAACTTTAAGACTGGACTTTAACAAAATACATTTTTTTGATTAAACGTCATAAAAGCAGTCAGGGAGATAGGGGTGGAAGGGGGGTGATAGGATATTCTCTAGCATGAGAACGGCTTTTGTTCTTCCTTACCTTGTCTTATGCTGGAGTAATCCTCATTTTGCTGCAGACTTAATTTCACTTTGTAGTTTTCCATTAAAGCAGCACAAAATGAAGGTTGAGGTCTGATCCTGAAATTGGCTCTTTCAGTATAAACACGTTCCCTGATGCTGTTACTTTCCTTGGGATCCATGTGCATGGTCCCTGCAGAAGGACGTGTGCCAAGGTTTGAACCTGTAATAGTCACAGCGACATGACTGAAAGTCCTGAAGTCACCCAGGCGCATTTCCAAAGGATTCATCAGCATCCAGAGGACTAAGCTCTTTGGAAAATGCTATCTTTAGAGACAAGTGCTTAGAAATGATTTGGAAAGCAAACTCGTATAAACAAAAAAGATATTTTTATTCCAAGTTTGTTTTAAATACACAGACTTAACTCTGCAAAAATGAATCAGACTAGTTAAGTGTAAAAACACATAATTTACCTGGGGTGCCTGGCATAGGCTATCTATAGCCGCATGATGCTTCAGGCAAGGCAGTTTCCTCTGTGTAACAGAGTTGTTAGCTCATGTGGATCCTCTGGTGCACCATTTCTGGTGCCCAGCTTGCTCCTGGAATTCTCCATTTTACCGTGGTTTGCAATGGAGATACACTCTTAACAACATCTACAGCTTGAAATAAAGGGAGCCAACTTAGGAAAGAAAATTTAAGTTTTTCACTTTGAAAGGACTTACGTGTTGAAAACAAATAATCAAATGATGTGGCAGACTCTTCATCACTTGGAAGCCTGTAAATCAAGGCTGACTTTCTGAACAATACACTCACAGCCACAGTGGGCTATGTGCAAGAATTGCTGGATATAGGAAATTGTGTCATGTGTCATGCAGGGGATCAGACTTACGATTATTGTGGTCTACTAAATCTCGCATAAGGCAGTACTTCAGTGTAATCTGTTTGGATTTACCCTGTTCTGAACTGGAGCAGCTGCTTTTTCTCAATGATTTGGGGGTGGAAGAGGAGACGCATGTAGAGAAATGTGCACAATTTATATATTACAGTTAATATTTGCACTCGCTATTTCTGGCTTATCTGAAGCTGTAGTAGGTAAAGCTATATGATGGAAAGCAGAAGGAGGATAAAAAGCATGTTTTGAACACCTGTCATACTTTGGTATTACTTCTTGAATGATATTCTTGGCTGCTGATAATATGTGGCTTAGGCCATTGATATATATTGAATCAGAATGGGGAAGTACCTAAATAACTTTTGTGTCTCAAAAGATCAGGTTCTTTTTCTCATTGGGTCCTGAGAAATACGCAGCGCAGCTAAAGGAAAATGCACATAAAAACCAAAGCATATAAAGCATGTAAAAATATGCCTGCACTTATGTACTGCAATAATATACTTCTGCCACTTTCATAATTTTTGTGATAACTTATTAATAAGATCTGTAGGTTTTCTTGTGGTTTATTTTTTTGAAGCACACAGATGAATGCACTTATCTGTATTTACATCCCGAAAGGCAAACTAGAGAGTGTTCTTTCCATATGCTCACGGAGCTTACAGCAGTAATAAGTGTATAGGGACAGGAGACCCTCTGGTCCTTTACAGTTTCTTCTGGGTGTTAAATTTCACGCAGAAAATATGGTTCTTATTGCAGTTTGGCAGGCTTTAGAAAAAAGCAAATCTTCTCAATGTTCCATCTAAAAGAAATATAACGTGCTCAACTTTTATTTCTTTGCTGTCTCTTAGTGGTAGTGTCCAGAAGTTATCAATTTTTTTATAGTAGGTCTGATCAAGGGATCTCAGAACTGTTTATAAACAATTTTTAATTTTTCACTGTGTCTTGCTGTGAGTTAGTTATGTATTTTCTCCTTTTAGATACATGTTGAGGAGCACAGATAAAATAGCTTGTTTGAGATCCCAAAAGAGAACCCATAGTAGGTCTGGGAATAAAAGCCAGGGATCTTCTCTTCTACATGCCTCTGTTTTACCAAAATTTTAAGATCAAAGGCCCCCCCACCCCCAAGTAGTCTGGGACCTTGCCTATGTGTGGCTCGTTTTTATGCTGTACGTATGCAGCCATCTTACATACATTAATCCTTATTCTTGGGCTTGCCCAAACTCCTCAATCACTGTCTCCTACCCAGGCACCTCCCAAATCCAGCAAGTCTTCTGCCATTCCTGGCTGCCTACCTCCCAGGTTTGTGGATTTGGGGAGTGGAGTGGGATGCTGACAGAAAGAAATCCTTACCAATTTGGTTTTGAAGTTTCTAATTATTTCAAACGTTGTTCCTTTCATGAAATAAAATCATTTGCTAGCATTTCTTGAAATAGCATGACATTGCCTTGAAACACTCTTTTCTATGCAATGTTGCATAGTGGTTTGTTAGCTGCAGTTGCCGTCGAAGGCTTGCTCTGCTGCTGACGGAGATTGTCCCTGAGTTCTGACTGCCACCTGAGTATCAAGAAAAAGTGTGAAGAGGTCATGGTGTGCAGCAATCTGACAAGGTGGAGTCCTATATCGTGCTTTATTAATTTTAAATCAAGAAAAGACATCAAATATTTTAAATGCAAATTTGGACTAAAACCCAAATCTATATTTAGACATATAAAAAATCAGGTTTATATAGCAAAGGGAGAATAAAAGAACACCAATCAGCCACACAGCAAACAGTGGTATCTTACCTATATGCTAATATATCCATAATATGCTAATAATGTGCCAAAAAATTGAAATTGCAACATCACGTAAATAGCATGAAACACTTCTTAAAGTGTAACAACTGAGGTGCTATGTAAAAAACCAACCCCCTGCTTCCAAACCCCAACTTGACATATACCTATATGATAAAGAACTTGATGCTGAATATATTATTCCAAGGAGCACTTCCATTTATCGTGTAATGTTCAAATTTTAGCTGAATGTATAGCTATTGAATATAAAATGACAAAGTACTTTTAAATTTGCTATCTTGACTTTGAAAAGTATTTTGATTAAGTCTTGCATGATGGAATTCAAAATCCTTAGGAAATAGGGTTGATATAAAAAATACTGTGATTTGGTAGACTAAAGAGTAAAGTTTGTAAGTCGGATCCTATGGGAAGCAAATCTGAAGGGAAAAAAGTATTTAAGGGAATGTATAGTTGCTTACAGAGATTATACTTCTGATGTGAGGACATCCTCTTAGTATATGGGAATGATAGGTGTGAATGAAAGAGAGAGGGCGGCCTCAAACAAAAGAGGGAGGCATCTAAAAACTGTGAATGAGATTACCAGAGAGGGGTACAAAAGCTTAGGATAAACACAGCAACTAAATTGGAAAAGATAAGGCACAGAATAGGACTAAAGCTCTAAGTGATAATAAGAGAAGCAGAAAAAGAGAAATCCAAGAGAAATGCTGACGTGATTCGGTGCACAGGAAAAATTCTTGATAGGTGAAACAAAGGTTATAATCTTTAATGCTGGTTTTTTTGCACTGCTTTCCACCCTGCCCTGAAAAAAACAGCAGACAATGAATGCAAAGATGTAAGGACTGTAATCTCAGTCTAGAATAAGAAAAAACAGTTTGGGAATACTTGGATAAATTAGATGTTTCCAGATTTCTCCTGTCAATTCTTTAACCTCTGAGGAAGTTGTTCAGTCCTGGTCAGTCTCAGGAGTGAGACATACTGTGTACTGATGGGGATAGGCCTAGAAAATTGGGAAGGAAAAAAAAAAAAAGGACAAACATAAAGCCTGTTAAAAAAAGAAGTGCTAAGGAATTCTACATCAATCTGCTTAACAACAGATAAATTATTTGCAAGCAGCTGGAAGATAACAAGGAGATAAATAGCAAGCTAAAATGGTTTTGTCAAGAACAAATCCTGTCACACCAATCTCCTTTCCTCTTACAGCAGCTTACTGAGTCTTGTGGAGGACATGAGATGATGTTTCTTGAGTTCACGTAAACTTTTGATGTAAGAATGGCACATGAGAAGTGACAAGTCATCTACAGACACAGGGCCTTCGTGAAATTAGTATAGCATAGAGGCAGAACTGGAGTAATTGTACGCCAAGGATGGCTGTCAGGGTTTGCAGGGAAAATGGAGAGCCCCTAAATAAATGGAAAGCCTTGGGCCCAGTAGTTTGGTACTTCTGGTAGCAGCCTGGAAAATGGGATAGCAATTGTGCTGGAGGACAGGTGGGAGGGACTGCAAGGGTATCGGCAGGCAAGTTTTAAAATGATCTTGCTAAACTGGAGAAATAGTCAGAAGAACTATGACGAAATGGAATTAAGTGCAATATATGAAACTTCTAAAGGAGTAATCACCTGTATAAATTACAGAATAGGAATGCAGTTAGGTTGCAGCTCTTCTGAAATGATTTGGGAGTTTTTGCGGAACAGAAATTGAGCAGAGTCAACAGTGGCATACTGCGAGGAGAAGGCAAACATTGTGTTTGGCTGCATCAACAGCAATAGAACCAGCAGGGTACAAGAAGTCATCTGTCCCTCTGCTCAGCATGGGTGAGACCTCAACAGGAGGAATACTGTGCCTAGTTTTGGGAAGCGTATCTTGGGAAAGGTATGGATCAGCTGGAGAAAGTCCAGTGAGAACAGCAAGAATCACCATGCAGCTAAGAAAACATGACCCATAAGGATGAACGAACTGAGGTTGCATCACCAAAAAGGAAAAAAAAAAAACCCAAACCAAAAACCTGCAGATACTGTGAGTTGTTGGTACATAAGCTGTTACAGGGAGGAAGAGAACATCTTATTCCCAATGGCAGTGATTGCTAGGACAAAAGATATTTGGCTTAATTTGCAACAGAATAGATTTAATTTAGGTTTGAGGAGAAAACTTCCCAGGGTAAGGAGAATAAAACCCCTCACAGTCCTGGGAGGCTGTGAAGTCTGTGTTGCTAGAGGTCTTTAACAAGAGATTAGGTTTACTTCTGTTAGGACTGTGTTTGGGGAGGGAGGTGGCAAGAGGACTCTGCCACATCTATTTTATCCTGGTTAATTTGGTGATTCTAAAGGGATGCTAGAGAAACTAGCTTCTCTAGGCTCCGTTTAGTCTTTGTGAATATTTCCCTTGCCTATTTCTTCAGGCCTTTAAAAATATACACGTTGATTAAGGCAATAATAGTCTCATACCTAAATTGTTTCTCACCTAAGACCTGAGAGAGTATAAAATGTTTTTTGATAATGAAAGCTCACAGACAACAAACATTATTCAGACCTAAACTGTAGTACATGATCCTGGAACCCTCTTCTGTCCTTGCTCCCGGGACTCCTTATAAAAGGAAGGGTGCTTCTGCACTGCACATCTCTCTTGCACGCTGTGGGAGGACAGCAGTGCTGTGGGTGGTATTCACCTGTGGCGTTTCTCTAAAAGCCTATTAGTCTTTCCTCATAACAAAGTACATTTTTAGTTCTGTCCAAGGAGATGACAAATATGTCTACTTTATTAATCACATGAGTCACTTGAGAACAGCAAAACATCAAACATTTTGAAAGGATTGAGTATGTCAGAATCTCTAATGTTTTTCTGTATCTGTGTAGTAGTCTTTGATTCACTTCTGACTTCCCAAGTTGCTCAAGTCTGCCAAGAAGCCTAATCACTCAACACCAACCCACAAAACTGAATAGACTTAGGTTCACTGTCGTTTTGAGTTAATGCATCAGTGATGAGTCTAGTCCAAGAGCAGGAAAAAAATCCGTTTTCCGAAGTTGTGTGAGCCATTAAGAGGGGTAGCTCTGTTGGGACTAGTTTACATATAAGTTAAATACCAGATATGAGGGGTTGTCTGTACTGAAAAATAAGTAGTCTGTCGTTATACAGAAAACAGAGGCCCGTTTTTCTATGTACATGTGTCTAGCTCACAATTCGGGCCCCTAAGGATGTGTCTGTTGAAAAGAGAAGGCAGAGATTGCCAAGAAAAAAAGGCATGCCCTGCTCAAATAACGAGTATTACTTTCCCTTTCTCCTTCTTCCTTCCCCCCAAATACATACATACACATACTGCCCCCCCTTTATTTAATACTCAATTTTTTATTCAAATGGGCTGAACTGTAATCTCATGAGTCTGAGTGCTATGTTTAGCTTTTCTTACTTCCATTGGAAGCCAAGCCCCAGTATGTTTTTTTGCCACAGTAACTTCTATGTAACATCACCCTCTTAGTGAAGTCTGCTGCTGCTCACTGTTTTGTAAGGATCAAACTCAGCCTTTTAATATTTATTAATTAGACTTTAGGTAAGAAGTTTTGTCTCGTGTGTAATGGTGTCAGTCAGTTGTGCCAGAATCATGCTATTTTCCAGGATGCAGAATGTCTGAATTTTATAGAATCATGGAATCCTTGTAATGCTGCTCAAAGGGACTTGGGGTCACCTATTCTGACCTCCTGCTTGGAGCGGGACTGTTTCCCCTTCTGTTATATTATGCACATGTGCTCTACTTCTCTTGGTGGGTTTTGCTAGTTCTTCTTGAGGTAGTTCCTCAAGGCCTTGTTAAGCTGCGCATAATGCAAAGACATTTTCTGTAGGCCACTGCTCCCGGTAAGCTCATGGCCTGGGTAATAAAGCAGAGAGAAAGGAAACAACCAGAGTAGCTTGCCTGAACAGAGCTGCAGTTTAAGCTCTCCTGGTTCTCAGTGCCAGCCTCATCTCTTGCCCTCGTTAACATGGTGGCTGTTAATATGAAACTTGCACATCGTTTATTCAAGTGTGTGTGCATGTGTATGTATATAGATGCTACACTGGGGAGCGTTGCAGAGGTGTTTGGGTTCTTCTCCTAATTCTGAATGTTTTTCTTTCTTCTGCACGTGGAAGGAACCAGCTCATCTACAGTGTATACAGTTGTTCCAGGGGGCACTGCTAAAATTTTTTAGTTTTTTCTTCCCCTTTTATTATTGGTCTATAATGTATCCAGTTTTTCAAATACTGCTTAAATACAGTTCATTCTGACACTGTGTCCCATGAGGGCAAGGTAAACCACTTCTAATGCAGGAGTGGAGTCTGACTAGCGGCAGTTTTGTTGAGTATTTATCCGTAGCCTTTGCTGGGGTACTCTGCATGGTACTGTCACAAAGGAAGGAAAAGGGACTTAGTCAACAATAAATAGATACCTGTTCGTAAAAAACACACCCAAACCTGATTTCTGATATTTGGCTGAAAGGAACCTGAAAATGAACATGCACAAGATCAGTGAGGTTAGTGGGCTTTCTCTACAGCTGTCATGGGAGCACACCTATAATATTACATACAGCTGTGGGAAAGTTAACGCTAGAAAAGTTTTCAACAAATTGGGGTGAAACCTTAGAGGAAAAACATCAAAATCAATTCTGTGGTTTCTTTTTATTTAGGGAAAATGGAAACATGTTGAAGTTAAGAGGGATGATCTATTGTGCGCACATATTTGATTTGTGTTACCAGCAGGGAAAGGGGTATTATTTAGAGCAATGAAAAGGAAGACGTGACTATAAATAGGAGGAAGGAAATGCAGACAAGGAAGCCTCAGCTGAATTTCAGAAGCAGTGTCCTAAGAGTAAAATCTGTTGGACTGAATAATCTTGCAAGGGAGGTTATTGAAGCTACATTGCTTGAGATGTTTAAATTGGACTGGGCAGAACTACGGGGGAATATATTTCTGGCAGCAAGTCCTCCTTGGCAGTGGATTGGATGCACAGGTTGGTCCAGCACCTTGGGAAGTCAGTGGGAGTCTTTCAGCTCGCCCTGGATCAGACCTTTACTGACTGAAGATGTCGCTTCTTTTTCTGTGATCTCAGTCATGTTAAATGTCTGTGCAGATTTTCAGGTTTCCTAGACTGGAGGAGGGGATGAGTGGTGGGACTCCATTTGCCATCATTCTTTTAATTATTTCGGACTGCTGCCTTAGTATGTTTTTTAATATGAGATTAAAAGAGATTCCCCTTTTGAGATGCGAATGTATCTTTTTTCCCTCCTGGATTTTCATGAACGTATTTTTAACTTGCATCTATTGCATGAATATTAAAGTTGCAAGATTTCTCTGGGTTTTTTCTGTTTTTTATGTTTCCCTACTTAATGCAAAGTCCCTGTAACGTGAGCCTTGTTGGTGGTCTTGAAAGAACCCCAAATACAGATTTGGTTGATAATGTGTAATGTAAATACAATTAGTAGCATGTGCTTGCTTGCTTGTTTGTTTGTTTGTTTTACTAACAGAAAAAAGTCTGCAGAAAAATAACGCATACCAAATTCAGGTTACGGGAAGGCGCTACAATATACCCTTAGGTTTGTTACCTCAGATCATGTAACTGCTCTTAGCCTTTAAATTCCAGACCGATGAAGAGCAGTATTTTTAGTCTTACAAATTTAAGTAACACAGTATGATCCCCTGATATTGCTAAATCTCTGTGGGAAAGAACTGTGGCATATTGTGTTTTTCCTCCCTCATTTCCCTGCCATATGTAGTTAATAGAATAATAGTTGGTGGTATGCCTATGCCTAGATGCGGCTACCACGCTGGAGGAAAGTTGCAGGGCCTTTGGCTTTCGCAGTTCGCCTATCTCAGCAAATCAGTTGCTTAAACAATGGAGCAAGTTCTTCACAGATATGTGATTCCCTTATGCTGGCACGTGGCAGCCTGCCTGCCGCGTAGCCGTTGGCATAAAAAAAAATCTGTTTCTTAGGTATTTAAAGCTTTCCTCTTTGAAATTAGCTTTTGTTGAAGTTTATATAAAGTCTTTGGTATTAGAGCACTCCTTTTTTTCTTAATGGAAAAAAAAAAAACCTTAAATCTATAAAACCATATTTGTATTCCTAGAATCGTTTGGAAAAATAGCAACTGATTCTTCTGTTTTGTTGGGTTTTGTTGGTTTCTTTGTCATCCTCTGAGCTTTGGCACCATTGACACTTTACTACTTATTTCTGTGGTAAGTGGGAAGACACTTTTTCAGTCATCGCACAGCATGCTGCAGCTGCACAGAAATGGAGACAGCCTGAACTCTTCTTCTGCCTTGCCCAAAATCCACAGGGCAGATTTGTGGCCACCATTTTGGATCCTCTCCTGAATGTGAATTCTTTCCCACAGCCATTTAAGCCTTTCTAAATGTGTTTTTCCATTGGAAAGACACATTTGGGCATTAAACATGTGTCTTAACTGAGTATAAAGGAGAGGAAGAAAGTATTTTAAATGGGCACAGCAGACTCATTTCTTCTTTCCCTCAGGGGAGCATCCTCCTCAGGAGGCTGTGTGTGCACATAACCCCGGCTGGCACTCAGGCACTTCGCTTCAGGGGAAGCAAAAAACTCCACAGTGGAACATGCATCCGTGCATTGGGATGCCAAAATTTTACTAAAGTGAGCAATGTGAGGCGTCGTTCAGAATTTCAGCCTAGAAAGGAAGCATTGTTCAGAGGCAGTGCTCTTTCTGTGCAGGTATTTGTTTGCTAACGATGCAAGGAGGTAGGTATGAAGAGGGTTAGTAATCATCCATTTTGTTAAATACTACTGCTGAACTGAACCTGTGCTGACCTTCAAAGTACTGTGAAGTGATTTCCGTATTGATTTTTGGCTAAGACATGTTTTTTTCCTGTCCTCTGGTACTTACACAATTCTTATCACTGTAAATACCCCAAAGCCTTACATCTTTCACCTAATTTTCCTTATTATATTCCTTCTGAGGCAGGCAAAAACTGCGAATCCTGTTGTACAGTTGGGAAATGGAGACATAGACAGGCCAAATAACTTTGTCTAGGATGACGCCGGACAAAGAGGTAATTCTCCAAGATTCAAACCGTGAGCTCTCCTTGCTCAGATGGGTACTGTCACCTCCAGGCCACTCGCACGGAGCCTGAGGGGGGGTAGCAGAACTGTCAGGGCATGTGTCTTTCTACTGGCATAGTGGAAGCTGCTGGTCTCGCTGGTATCAGACAGTCACAGTGTCATGCTAGATATGGAATCTTGGTTTTATACTCAGGGTGTCAAAACACTAAAGACCATACAGACTCCCAGCTTCCCCACCGCTGTCATTCTCCACCCAGTTCTGTACTGCCAACCCCTTATTTTTGCCTTGTAACATGATTTTGCTCCATGCAGTGTTTCATTGTCAAAACATTTGAAGCCATGAAATATTTCTGGCATGGTAGAAGAATGTATGTGGACACAAAACCCCAAAGGTCCAGAGCATGCGCATTTCTCCAAGTCCAGTTTAGCCCATTGGAACCTCTGTATTCCCAGTACCATAAGCGCCCACTTAACCACTCCTTGGTTCTGCCCATCTGGTCTGTCTCCTTCTAGCTTGTTACTCCTACCCGGTGTGCTCTGGGTGATGTTCCTCTAAGATAGATACTTCCCAGGGGTTTCTCCCCTGTGTTTTTTTTCCAAGCTGTTAACTCGGCAATGAACAGCAGTTTGTTGGCTTGTGGCAGCGGGCCAGTGGTGGTGGATGCAGGCGAGGAAGATGGAATGCTTTTGCCTCCTGCCATCTCTTCTCCAGGTGAAACTGCCTTATCCCTCTGTCAGCTTACTCCAAACTGTGCAAGGGACAAGGATCTCAACCCAATTCCTTTCACAGTGGGGTTCAAACTCTTAAGAAATGCTCATTCACATGTTTAGTAGACAAATTGTTTGGGTTTGCTTTTTGTTGCCCAATTCTTTTTTTTTTTTTAATAAATCTGATTTTAGTTGGAAATCTTGAATTTACAGCAACATACTTGTTTAAGAAATACTTCAGTGAGGAAAGAATGTCCTCACCTGCTTTAACTGTAGCTGCTTAGCATTCAGATGCTACTCTCTTATAGCATTTGGTCGTGTCATGGGTGGGAAAGTTAACCCCACACCAGCAATTGCAAGGGTGCAGCCTTGAAAAAATGAAAACCAGCCCAGCAGTACTTCTAGCAGGTACTTTCCCTGTTACCATGGCTAAAGTGCCAGGTACTTGATTCAGCTTTTAAGTATGACATAGCAAAAAATGATGTGATGTGGTAAAGAAGAACCGTAGACATGAGTTAGTGCTTATAAAATGCTGCATTTTACATTTTTTAATCAGCTGTGCAATACTTAACAGGCAGCAGGGACACCCCATTCCTCCATAGGGAGTGCTTGAAGCAATTTTTTCATGTACTTTGGGTTAACTGTTCCTGTTTTGAGCACTTTGTGTTTTACATGTCCTGTTCTGCAATGCAAAAGCAATAAATTATTTCCAACTAGCTATAAGTTGATCTTGTTCTGTCAACACAGACTAGAAATCCTGGTCGTCTTTCTGTGCGACACAAATTTTCACACTTTCTGCAGTTAATGTAATTGCAAACGCTGCCAGATAATGGCCTGCTTTCTGGGCACAGGACAGAGAATGTGCATATTATCCCATATTTTAAAATAATTGGCCTGTACATGTTACAGAGTTTGGAACTTAATTTTGGAAAGCAGCATTGCTTCTTGGCAATACTTCTTGGCACCAACCAGTGTGTGTTTTTGTCCGCGGCAGCTCTGTTGAGCAGCATGAAGAGGGTTAATGCTGATAACACTGGAAAAGTCTTCTGGCTGCATGGTGAGGGAATTGACCTAGCCTGGCTGAAACAGCAGGGAACTAATAGAAGTTTTCTGCTCTATTCAGAGCAGGGTAGTCAAGCATCTGAACTTCCCACCAAACTCTGTTTTCTATTGTACTTTTGATGCCAGCTTTCTGTTGCACTCGGTACTAAAAGACAAACATTTGCAGCTCCATCCTTCCAATTCTGACTATACCACATTTAGTCTTAAATAATCTGTAACAATGCTAGTCTTATTTAAACAGACTGTTTGGAGGAAAGGAGCTTTGCTATTTACAACTAAGAACATTCAATGTGTTTCAGAGTTGAGTATGGAAATAAATAGAGCGAGCTTATATGCTGAGATAATGCTACCGAGTTAATCTTATCTCGAGTTTTCTTTAGAAGTAAAGCTTCTAAGTTTTGATTAGGGTGAATGTCTTTTTTTATCTCGCTTTAAAGCACCTATCTATTGTGGTGCTCTATGTAAACAGTGAAGGCAGAGGACCTGCTGTCAGCTTCTCACTGCAGTCTGAGCACTGCTGTTCACTTAGTTCAAGTATTTTACATGAACATCCCAATAAAAGAGAACAAAATTTGACTTTCATGTTAATGAAGCCCCAAGCTCCTTTTCCTTTGTGATGTTTCCCTTTCTTATTTTTTTCTCTGTATACACTTTGCTTTTGAACATAATTTTTTTTTTTTTTTTAAGCAAAAGTGCACAAAGAAATTTGCTATAAATCTTACACACGTATAGAGATGAGGATTAATTGTTTGTGTACTGGAAATACACTGTTGGGTGGATTGCTAAACTTATGTATTGCAAGAACTTTGTACATCTGTGCCCGGGTATGGAACAGTATGCAGAACACGAAGGCGCAGAAGCATTTTGCCTGTGTGAGCAGGGCAAGACGACAGCCACTCTGTAAAAATGTATATTGCATCTGGATCTACGAATAACTCTTGACCTAGCCCAGACAACTGATTGACATAATGAACAGGGGGTATCTGAGCTCAGATACTTGGCAGAAACAAAACTGCCTTGTCCTGACTTTCTGTGATCCCTCAGTTGGAGTCTTTTTGAAAACCGTAAGGATGGAGACCCTGTGTTGAAAGACTGTCTGGTAAGATATTGTTGAAAAGAGGCAGGGGGAAAACAGTTTCTGAAGAATTTAGAGCCCTGTTGATCTACTAACCCCATTGAAAAGACTAGCCGAAGCAGAAAGTCCCAAAAGGGTTAAGTGGAGGCAGGTATTCAATGGATATGATAAACTATATCCCTTTCAGCTCTCAAGAAATATCTCATTTCTGCTGTGGAATGGAGAGAGCAATGACTCTTATGTACCTCTTTACACCTAAATACTTTCTAAGGACTGATTAAGTTTCCCTGATACCTGTTGTAAATATTCTCATTAAAAAAAAAAAAAGGAAAAAGCTTTTTCCTGAGGCACAAGTGCTTACTGATTAGATGGTGGTGGGTATTTTTTTTTTGTATAAGGAAAAGTTGATTTGTTTGACAGCAGCAGATATTTGTGTGCAGCTGGTCCCAAGCAATTCTTGTGTGTCTCCTGCTGTAATGAAGGCAGTTTGGGTTTCATGCTGCTAGCCAGTGCAGCCATGTAGCATTCGCTGCTCTGAAGTATTGAGTATGAAGTGTGGCCCTACATCCACAAGACTGTATCCCTTCCAGATGAGCAATATCAGTATACTAATTTGCAGTGTGTTTGAATGCATGTCAGCTGGAGCGGTTATTTTAGGCTACAGAAAGTTTATCTTTAGTAAGCATGATAAAAAAAAATCCTTTTTGTCCGTGTGTGTCCCCCCCCAGTCCCCTGACATGCTCCGATTCCTCTGCTGTCGTTCTCTCCTGGAGCAATGCGCAGGATCTGGGCTACCTCATCCATCTGGGCTGCATTCACTCTTTCTGTGCTTATTTTACATACAAGCTGTTTTCCTTTGTCTCCTTGTTCTCTTTCCCCTGTTCCAGGCATGGCAAACTGAAGGAGTCAAATTCAGGCTTGTGAGGGCTTCTCCCTTGTTCTTCTCTGCCGTTAACATGTGTCTCCTGGTTTTACTGGACATCCTGAGAAGGTTGCCAGATGACATGTATGGAAATACCGATGAGGTTAATGGGACATCAGGAGAAATATTAAAAATCCTGATTTATATAGGGACATCTGGCAAATCTTATTTCCAGAACCTCTTTTGGTCTGTAGGTGAATCCTGAAAACTCTTAAAACTTTGTAGGATGTGTTTGTACACTGCGGGATCTATTCTGTCCTTTGCAGCATTGCCCCCACCCCCCTGCTCCCGGCAAGTATTTGGTGCTTTGTACCCAGAGCCACAGCTGATTTTGAACAGAGCTTGTTTGGACTTCATATGGCATGGCACATCAGTTTATTTCGGTTGTTTTCCTCTTCCCTTCCATTTCTCCAGCACTTTTAGGGTTGGTTGCATTTAGTTTTCCTTTCTTATAGTAGGGCTGGTAAAAAGTAATAGAACTTTTTAAACTTTTAAAAAATGGAGTGTTTGTACAATTTTTTGAAGGACTGACTCATTTTTTTACTTGTTTTTGTGTAATTTATTTAAATTTGAAATATTAGTGCACATGTTAGCATGAACAAAAGATTCCAGGAATTTTTCATTTACCAAAATGAATTTTAATTTATCAAAAGCTCCTGACATCTTGAGGCAAGCACGATGTGTTCTTTGTGTTTCAGTCTAATGCTGGCTCCCAGCCATGAGGCTGTGAAGGATCGTTTTCACCCGAGGCCTCTTGTAGTTGGAGGAAATCAATCTTGTGTGATACAAAATGCCTGAGCATTGGAGGCATGTCCATCTTCAGGAACTTCAAACTCATTCCCTTCCTTTCAGGGACTTGGCTTGAAGGCAAAGGCTGAACTCTCTTCTTGTCCAAGAAAAATGAACAAGCCTTGTAAAGATGCTTTCTCCTCTGACTGGATGTCTATTGAGCTGGAAGATTTTGACTTCTCCCTGGAGTAGGGAAGATGTGGGTGGCCTTCAGCAGAGATGAGGCTGCTGAACAATGCAGCCATTGTTTGAGCTCCTCCAGGAGGTAGCAGAGTGTTGCTTTAACATGGTGGTTCTGTTTTTGGTGGGCTGGCAATACTGAAGCATTGCTTTTTGTCTTGTAATTATAACAGTATTAGCTAAAGTTTTCTCCCTTGGTAATATTAATTAATCAGTAATGTCGATGGGATAGTATTTGGGTTACTCTTTCTTCATGTGCGAGGGTAGGAATCTATAAGAAATAACTGTAGAATCAGAAAACCTGCATTTTTCCCAGGGAATGAATTCAAGGTAGCAGCTTTTGAATGCTCTCTGCATTATGATTAAGAAGGAATAATAACAACAACAAACACCACCCCCCCCCATCTTGAGTCTAATAGCCCATTGCGCTAGCACGACTGAGGCACTGGTTTCTGCAGCTGATGATAACCCGGGGACCTGGTGTGGGGAGCTGACGCAGTAGTGAAGTCTTAGTGACTGGATACCCCGTCCATTTACAGCAGGGGCTAGAGTAAGGATTCAGATGGTCTTTGCAGAGCGAATTGGCTCAGGCCTTCTGTAGGTACTCTCTTTTCTCCTTTTTTTTTTTTTTCTTCTTTTTTTTTCATTGCAACATGTTTAATTTGGGAAATGATTTAATATAGACTTCTGTTTTCTAGTTGTAATTTCTCTCTGCTGTTATTTAGGGAAGAATTGTTGTGTTCTCTGCTCAGGAGATAGGAAGACATCTGCCTGAAGGCCTCCACAGTGGAAGCCTTTGGTTTTTTGAGATAATCTGCAGTTTTTTCTGTTTCCCCACAGCTGCTTTTTGGAAAAACTGTAATTCCTTTAAGTTGGTATTAAAATGAGCAAATAAGAAGTCTGTTTTCTCTTTGCTGGCTTACATGGCATTTTACCTTATAAATCTGTTTGAAGCATGTGGAATCTGGACCAATATCCACGGTGACATGTTATGCACACATTGCACAGCTGTAAGTCTATGCGAGGTGAAATCTGGATGTCACTGAAGTGCATGCAAAAGTCTGGTATGCAGCAGGTCTGAGATTTCACGCTTCCTCTCTGAAGTTCTGCTGGATGAATTGCTTGATGTTGGGTTTTGGGGGTGTCGGGGTGGGCTTTTTTGTTTGGGTTTTATTTTTCAAATAAGGTAGGACTAAGCAGCAGCTGCTGCTGGAGTTATTCAGAATGAGTCATAAGGGGGTAGAGATGGAAAATATTTTTAAATAATTGCAATTTGATTAAGAAAAACATACACATAATTGTGAGGTGATTCAGGACATAATGAATACGTGGCCCTGCTTTCTCAGATGTACAGAGCCTGTGCCTGTCTCTAGAGCGTGTACGACTAAAGATGCTCTGTGCTTCTGCAAAGTATTCAACCCCTACATCCCCTTCATGGAGAATGCTGTGCACACAGTGTTATGTTCAGCAGGGAGGAAAGGAAGATTTGCTTGAGGATTATGCTGCAGGAGGGCTGAAATCAGAACAAAAGGCTTACTGCTGAAGGTGGGCCACTTTGCTCTCCTAGGAGGGTAGCAGGCTATAGGCATCAGAATTGTCCTCTTTGTGTTACTAGCTACGATTCTCAGTCTTGCAGAATTATCTGGACTTTGCTTCAGCTCTGGCACTGTGCTTCCAGACTCTGCCACGTTACGTTACTGAAGGAAAGCACAGCGTCTGGCATTGCCACCTGGAGAGGAAAGGTGATGATGACTCAGGCTGTTGCTTTCTGTCATTGTGGCAGATCTTTATAAACCCTAATCTCTGTGACTGGGGGCAAGAGTAAGAGAACTGAACAACGAAACAGTTGTTACTAAATTTCATTTATTACATGCAGACATGAGAGGGCAGACTTGATAATGTGCTTCCAATATGTTAAGGAGCTGCCACAAAAAGGAAGGCAATAGTTGTTCTTGTCCACTGAGATTAGGACTAGCTATGGCCTTCAACAAGAGCAAGGGACATATCTAACTAATGATTTGGTCTATGATGGAATAGCTTTCATGGAATTGCTGTTATTCATGGTCTTGAAGGATGTTCAGCTGCTCATGGTACAGCTGATCCCGGTTTGAGTTGAAGGGAGGGAAGAGGCAGTATCTCCAGCATGACCTCAGCTCCACTCTGCATAGCACCCTTGCAAAGGTCTACAGAATGGCAGTTGCCATACTTAGAATGGTGGAAAAAAGGTTGCCAGAAGTTTTATTAGATTTCCCTTAGCAAAAAGGTGAGGTTCCTTATCTCTTCTCCGGTGATTGTCCTGCTCATTTTTGTTGGACCTCCTGTTGAAGACCGTACCTGCAGGGTAACTGATGGCTTTTCTTTGCTTTGAGTGGGAACTCACTCGACTGCAGACTCATTTCTCTTTGCCTGTTCACTAAAGTGGTCCTCTGAATTGTTACAGTGGAAGTTGTGTCACAGTGCCCTCCTACCACTGCTTTTTCTTCTGGTCTTTATTTTCCAGGAGAAAACAGTGGGTATAGTGGATAAATGAGCAAGAACATGAACGTCAGCATTCAGTCAAATGACCAGGGAGTGATGTTTTCGCTGTGGTTGTGTCAGATAAGTTGGGCAAAGTGTCATGGCACTTGGATCTATTCTTCTCTTCCTGCCGCTGGCAAATGTCCCTGTCACTTGCCCGTCTGCAGTGCTGGTTTCATAATAATAATTCAAAGAACCTGCATGGTGAGATTGCAGTTTTTAAAGCGTGTTGCAAATACTAGTTGAAACACACAGCCTCCGAATGGCAGGTAAGCCCTGGCCTCTTCTCACCGCAGCAGAAGTGGAGCAATGACTTGGCAAGGGCAACAAAAGAAGTTACTGTTAAAAGCAGCAGAGAAACTAGAGGTTCCTGGCTCAAAAGCCGGTGCCCAGACGCCCAGGCACATGACAATTTACCAACATGCAGCCTGGTTTTAGCAGTTTTAATGTCAAGCATATATCATCATTAGTCTCACTCCAGCAGCCTATGTGTTTTCCTTTTCTTTATTTTCTTCCTGAAAGCTGTGAGCAGCTCCAGTAATTCTTGAGAATAAATCTTATTTCATCAAAGTGAGTGCCTCGTCAAAAGCGCTGTTTATCTTTGCAGCTCTGTCTGGGCTTTAATGCTTGCAAGGAGTCAGGAGTGGCTGCATTGTGCTTCCTGACCAGATGTACAAATAGCAGTCATGCGGGCACTCGGATGAGGCACATTCCTATCATTATTTTGGAATGATAAGATCTATTAAGCTACTAGGACAGTCGTTGTTTGTTATGTTGATTCATAACTTTATTCATTCCCAAGGAGCTCATTGATCTGATACATTCTGTCAGGAGCACAGGGCTGTGAAAAGAACTAGTAAGCACATGTAATTCAAATGACTTTCACATAAAAATGAAGCGTGTGCTGATAGCCTCTTTAGTGATTCTCTGAGTCCTTTTTCCAATGGACAGTAACTGTGAAGCTTTAAGTGATAGAAATGCCATAATTATCTGCATGTCTACATAAAGATGCAAATATGCAAATGACATTAATTGTCAGACAGTGTGGCTTTTGCTGCTGTTGTATTAATGGAAAAAAAAATCTAATGGTTTTTAAAGGCAGTATTTTAAAGTGGTGTTTCAAACAAAAGGAATGACATTGTTTTGAAACTTTTTATCTAATACTGCTACAAATAGTACTGAAGATGATAGCAGGGTTACTTCCTGTACTTTTCCTTATTTTTTTCAATTTAAAAAAAAGGGATAAGAAGTATGAAATTTGCAGAATAACTTGGGCATGCCTGTCTTTCTTGAAATAAAACAAATTGAGACTTTTTCAGATGGAGATTTTTTTCTTTACATTATTCAAATGGAGATTTCAATTTATAAGAATGTGTTTTCATTCATATCACTAGATCAATTTGTTATTACAGATGCTTACATTTAATTATTAACCATTGCCTATGGTTTGCTTGTAGGTTGTTTGTATAAATAAGCATAACTAAATCCAGATCTGTTATTAATTACAGATAAGCTCTGTGTAACACACACAGCTTTCTATGATCCAGCAGTCACAAAATCTGAATGTGTTATGTTCAGCCTGATGGGTTTTTTCTCACTTGTAGTTTGTTTCTTTTCATTTGTACAAAAAGGAAAATGGATAAAGTCAGTTAATGCCCAACTTTTATATTCAGGTTGAGTGTCTTGCTGTAGATGGTTTAAAGGGAACGTTAACCGTTAGGGGTTTTTTATGCCGGGAAAGTACCTCTTTATTGTAAAATAAGAGATGATGGGAAGGAATGCTACTTCATTTTTTTTATAATTTGCACAGTGGTACTGAAATCGTTGTTTAGTTTTCTTTTGAGGTCAGACTGAAGTACAGCAGTGAGATCTTACTACTGATGGCAAAGAAATGTTTTCATAAAAATAAAGATATACCTAGATGAATTCATGCTTTTGTGTTCACTTTTAAAATAGTACTGTAATGGAAATATCAAGGTCATGGTTTCAGTTAATTAATGTAATTTAGAGGTATATAGAGGATAAACTGAAATCCCGTGTTACTTGTGTGGTTGTCTTTTTCCATGCAAGAGACATTTAATCAAACACTAGTTCTATGCCTACATAATTTTAATACTTTAGGTTTTGTAAATGTGGCTTTTGTTCCTGTGTAGTTCTGAAGTAGATCATATTATGATTAAGAAATGAACTCTGAATATATACTAGACAATGAATGTGTCTCAGTATGTTTGCTGAAGAGCAAAGAGTGCATGTTGCTCTTGGTGGTTGGTTGCACTGATTTAAACAGAGGCGTGCTTTAGATCCCTCCCAGCAACTGTTTCAACTGTTTCTGTCTCTGTATGTGTGCGCTTTTGTTACTGTAGGATATGAAGATTCAGTTTGTAGGTTCCTGTGCTTGGTACGATGATGAACAATCGCTGTTGGCATCAAGTCTAGATGCCCAAATAAAGGGAAGGCTTGTGGATTATATGGATACTCCCCCCCCTCAAATTCTTTGCAATTCAGAGACATAAAGCAAAAATTACCAAGCAGGAAGCAATAGGTTGTCTAGATTTATTAGCCTGGGTCTTAGGGTGCTGTTACAATGAGAAAGACACCAAAGAACTGTTTGGATGGTGGCTCGAGCTGCTCTCTTACGGTCCCAGCAGAAGTGGTGGCATCCAGAAGAAGCTTGCAGTAGCACTTTCCATTTTAGCAATCCGTCTTGCAATTAAAATAGAGGACTGTCGGCTCAGTCCTTCTTGCAGATTTGAAGTTATTAAGTGGTATAAGCAGTCTGCTAACTGGGGGATGTAGTTAGTAATATTTAAAATCCTTTCCACTTCTGCTGGTTTTGTTAGCTCTCAAGTATGGGGGGGAAATCACAATTCCTCTGAAGTTCATGGCAAAACTGTTGATTAAGCTTCAGGTTTCTGTCTAGAAGTTTCTTTTTCCTTCTATCTGGAGTGTTTTTAAATAGTAATGACATTCAGGTGCAGCTATTGTCTTGCACCTTCTATGGTGATCACTTTCTACTGTGAGCCTTCCCTGCTTTCAGAGCCAGGAATCCCACAGTCATCAACTTCCCTTTAATTTCTTTAATATACAGGAGAAAAAAATTTGGAGGTGTTGGAGGATTTTGGTTGTTTTTTTTTTTTTTTTAAATAATTATTTTCTATTAAATTCTCTTTAAAACAGCAGTTGATAATCTTACATGATCCCATGACTCCCAGTGCACAGCCACAGTTGGCAGTGCTGCGTCTTGTAGTACCAATTTCCTTCTGTAAGGATTGGCATAATGTCACCTTTTTCACCATTAGCAGCAAGGTGGTTGCGCAGATGGAATAACTTAAGCTGAGCTTTCAGGTGGACTCGCCCTAAATTTTCTTGCCACTGAACCTGAGAAGATGCCTCCCTGGGAGTGTGCTAGTTGTGCAGACAGATTGCTGTCCTGAACTGAATCTGATTGAAGCATATAGATGATTTTTCCCGAGTTTGAGAGAGTCTCTTGGGCACAACAATTTAATAAATATTTGACCCACCCTGGGAGCCTTATTGTAGCTTAGGCTGTCTTAACTCAGTGACTCAGGAGACACCAATCCAACAAACTGTTGATACTTTTTATTTAGCCTTTTCTGAATTTCTATCAGCAGTCTGAACCTAGCCAGATTGGCCGCCTACCTCCTCCCTTGACAGATTATTTAATTGTGGTCAGTTCTGGATAGTTACAATTTATGATCTGTTGGTTGTGTTCATGAATGCTTTGGGAATGGTGCTCTCTTCTTGGACTGAGTTTGTCCAGATGTATCAATATTTTGGTTTGGATGGTATAAAAGAAATGGTCAAGATTAACTGTCTGTGACATTCTCTTTTAACGACAAAGTGGAATCATTTTTCACATCAGGAGATGTCTTTAAAACAAATACTGAGGTTTGCAAAATGGTTATAGCAGCCCATGCGCAACCGGCTTTCCATTAGCCTTTGCTACATCTTTTTGGCATCGCTGTTAGACTGAGAGAAGGCCGTGGGGAATCCGCTTGTGATGCTCTGTGATAAAGGCTTCAGATTGTGTAATGATGACCTACGTGTGAAAGGATAGGGTGAAATCTTTTCAGTTCTCGGGCAGCTAGTGCTGCTCTAATAGGAGATGAGCTGGGAACTGGCTTGGAGAATTTCGTGATGGGAATGGAAAAGCTATAGCGTGATTTTTGTTTCCTTAGCTCTGATCAAGCGGAGCAGATCAGGTCTCCAAAGGCTGATGTTATCTTGAGCTCCTCACAGCCTGCTCCTTTGTTGCTGCTGTTACTTAGGGTAATGCCACTCTGTTATGTGCAAGGGGCTTCTGAATAAAGAAGTACCAAGGTGCTTGCATTACAAAAACATGAAGCTGATGGTTGTTAATGGGAATAGAAGAGCCCATTTCCCCTTAGTACCCAGCTCTGACGTGGGTGTGAGCAGCCCAGCCGAAATGGGTCGTTCAGAGCCTCCAACTGTTGTGGGAAAAAAAGCTGGAAACTCATCTGGGTAATCTCTGACAATGGAAGACCTGCCGGTTCACATCAGCGGGTGTGAAAGCCAGTTCCCTGCTAAAGATCTGTTCTTCGGTGTGTATTTGTTGTTTGGGGAACCAGGATAGTTTACTTAATTTCCGTCGGATGCTTGATTGCTGAATAGTCCTTGGGTTCAGAAGACAGCCTACTAGACTGGGCCAAAGACCCGTGTCTCTGATGATGGATGGCCAGTCGATGATGCTTGGGAAACAGTGTAAGAAATAGTGCAGGAGTAGGATCCTCCCAGGTTCAGAAAGGGGACTTCTTGAGCTGGAAGCAAGTTATTAGTTTTGCGATTCGTTGTAAGAAAATCTGGTACAACAAAAATGAACGTAGGATATAGAGATATAATAAACCTGTTGTAACAGAGTTGGTGTAAAAGCAGGCACACGGTTTCGTTGGGGGCAGAGTAAGAGCAGTTAGCTTTTTGATACATTAATTTGTGCGTTTAAAATGATTCCAACTAGGTAGGAAGGATTTTCTGCATAAGGCATTAACTGGGTCAGGCTGGCTTCCAAAGGTGACGTTTGACAGCACGCCTCGAGTTTGACCTGGGGGATACTGGCAATGAGGTGATGTGAGTTAGCCAGACTGGGCTATAGAAAGTCCTGACCTGTGCTATACTTTACAAATGTACAAGTAAATTGGCTACTTTAGCGCTGAAAACAGTTGGATTTTTCAAAGAGCGAGCTGTTTCCACAGGATTAGGTCTTTGATATTTCTCAATTATTTTGTTTTTCTAAGCTTTGAGTATGTAATACCTGCAGAGCTGTTTTTTTTGTAGAAAGCCAGTCTGATAGTAATAAAACAACAAATGCAGCAGAAGCAACACTTTATTTTCTTGGGCAAGTATATAATATTTCATATAACTTTCACGTGTGCTTCCAGTAGGATGGCGGTAATTAAAGACCAAACACTTGTTTTCTCTCTATCTAATAATCAACACTGATAAACCAGCCTAAACTCTTAAATTGCAGGAAAAAAAGTATTCTGTAAGAAAGGTACATATCTCATTCTGAACTCTGAGGGTAGTGTAGCTACAGCCAATGAATTTGCTTCTAAAGTGGAATTTCACCTTGTCGTGGTTTAACCCCAGCCAGCAACTAAGCACCACACAGCCGCTCACTTACTTCCCCCCCACCTGGTGGGATGGGGGAGAAAATTGGAAAAGAAGTAAAACTCACAGGTTGAGATAAGAATGGTTTAATAAAACAGAAAAGAAGAAACTAATAATGATAATACTAATAAAATGACAACAGTAATGATAAAAGGATTAGAATATACAGAGCAAGTGATGCACAATGCAATTGCTCACTACTCGCTGACCAACGCCCAGTTAGTTCCTGAGTGGTGATTTCTCCCCAGGCCAACTCCCCCCAGTTTATATACTGGGCATGACGTCACATGGTATGCAATATTCCTTTGGCCACTTTGGGTCAGCTGCCCTGGCTGTGTCCCCTCCCAACTGCTTGTGCCCCTCCAGCCTTCTTGCTGGCTGGGCATCAGAAGCTGAAAAATCCTTGACTTTAGACTAAACACTACTTAGCAACAACTGAAAACATCAGTGTGTTATCAGCATTCTTCTCATACTGAACCCAAAACCATAGCACTATGCCAGCTACTAGGTAGACAATTAACTCTATGCCAGCTGAAACCAGGACACACCTTTTTTCTAAGTAATTTGTAAAGAAAAAATCTGGTTACTCTAATCTTTCACTGTGTAAGCTTTCTGGTGTATTACCCATAAGCTTGGTGTGTTGTAGTCTTCCAGTGGCAATGCCTTGTTTAAATTGGGGTTATTTTATTACTTATTTTTAAAAAACTGTCGCTTGAGTTACTAAAGGTATGGATGGCTATGGTGAGAAGTTGAATATTTCATTTGAAGCTGATTACTTTAACTTTGAAAATATTTGTCTCGGCTTTCATTTGGTTTGCTAACTCATTATATAGAAATGACAGTAGTTTAATTAGAAAACACAGTTTGTATTTATGGAAAGTGTTCACATGCTGTCTTTTGTGAAAGCTGAAGAATTCAAGAAGGAACACAATGTTTCCCACAAACCATACATCTCCGCAATTCCACAGTCTCTCAGCAGCTGGACTGAAAAGGTTTTTAATACGAGTTATGTGTTTAATTAGGGAAGGGAGCCTTGGCAGATCTTCTGACTTATAGTTCATTTTAAAGTCTTCCAAAAAGAAAAAAAAAGAAAAGAAAAAAGCGCCAAATCAATCCAATTTGGTTTAATTGTCATATATAAATTAAGAACTCGTTTTTTTCCGCTTCACAAAGATATCTTCTCTGGCCCCTCCTGATGGATTGCACAGGGCAATTACTTCCAAATGAGGAACGTTAGGCTGGAATTCAGCAGTGAGTTCTCATGGTCTCCCAGAAGGCTCCGCGTCGCCCTGGCCCTGCTGCAGATCCCCCCATCACAGCCCTGCGGTTTCACAGTGCTCTGCAGGCATTTGCCTCTACAGTTCCTCCCCCAAGACAGTTGCCCAGCCCAGAGAGAAGGGCTTCTTCCAAAAGCTCAAACCCTCTTGAGAGTGGATTGCTGGTTAATAAAATATTTTGCAGGAGATTCCTGCCTGGAGTGTCCATCGTTGCGTGTTCAGCAGGAGGCAAGGCCAGGCTCTTACAGGCTCTGGCTGGGAGGTTCTCCACCACTCTCTCTCCCCTTTTCAAACTGGTAAATCATTTTGGGTAATAGAAACTTATTCCCTTTGTACCAGTTCTGCATGGGAGAAGACTAGTATGACAAGATCAAAATAAATGGGTTTAAACCACAATAATTTAATGCAAGAGTACAAATTGCCTACCAGTTCCTTCTGTTAGGTTTAAACTCTTGGTTACAAATCTAAAACAAATTGGAAAGAGAAGAGTTGCTTCAAGCTGACAGAAATTTCTTTAGTGTCTTCACAGTGAAATACGCGGTAGGTTTGAGCCCTGGGATTATTACATGGCAAGCTGGACTTAAAAAAAAAATAATTTATATTTCTATATGTATCTCCTAGCAGCCCTCATTTTCAGGATATAGGGTTGAATACAGCTAAGGATGGATTATTCTTTTTTTTTTTTTTTAAATCTAAAATAGGAGAGTTTCAGAGGTTAGTAGCCTCATTCATTAACTTCCTTTGAAGAACCGCCATGTGTCACTGGTCTGCTTGCAAGGCACCGTTGCTGCCTCGCTGTCTCCTCCTTGCCCTCAAGAAGCCAAAATGTTAAACTGGTGGAGTTTACTAGATCTACAGAGAAATTCTTCATGTCTGGCCTAGATGTCTAACTAAATTTGGTATGTATCTTGTGGGCTGGGGCAAGTGCTGGAAGCTATTAGAATGCTGAACAAAAAGCTCTATTCAAGGACTATCGCCTTCCTGCCGGGGTAATCCAAGTATCAAAAATTTAAAAATATGGGGTAGGAGACTGTGGCTGCCACAGACGAGAACTTTTAAAGGTGTCTAGAACATCCAATCACTTTAAAATGTTGCTTCTATGGTATATGATCAATTTGAAAAATGCAGCAAAGATGACCAATATAACATATACATATATATCCAATAAAATAAAATTGAACACTTTTAATAAAGTGGAGTTGCAAGCTGGTAAAAATTTTCTCTTGTCACTCAAACTTAGGACAGGAAAACATTTTTCTTTCCCTTTAAATAGCTGTATTTATTATATCTGACCTGTTTAACTTTGCTGGTTTTACTTAAGAACTAGAAAGAAACAAATGCTTTTCATCGTTTGATGCCCTTTTTGTAGCGTGAAATTGTGTTACCAAGAAAAATAAGGTAGAAATGGTTTCCAAAACACAGCCCAGAATAATAAAACTTTTTTTTTTTTTAAATTAATCTGGTTAATCCTAATTGTTTGAATCTATTATAAATTATTTACTTTCTGAAGAGCAGCTTGTTCTCATTTTTAAGCTTTAAAACAGCTATATATGGTTTTTAGTTTTCAGTAGTTTCTTCAGGAAAGGTGAAAATGTGGTGAGAATACTTGTAGTGCTTAGAGAAAAGCAGACCATATAAACTGATTCAACTTCCAGTTGAATTATCCTGTCTATTAGTTGCTTTTAGTTGCTTCCTAATGAAAAAGTTCTAGACAGCAGGAGGGCCACTGAAGTCCATTCTGTGCTCGGTTTACTTTTAGTGTATAGTTTTGGCTATATTTTTGAGATATTTATACAGAATTTTTTTGGTGTCATGTACTGTAATGGATTTGCCTGAAGAGCAGACCTGCTCCATGCATGGCTGGACTAAACATCTTTAGTCATTCCACAGCCAGAAGTGTGGGTTATTTATATTATTTGTCTTTCGTTTTACTTTAACCATTTCATGTTAGGCAATGAACTGTGCAGCTGGTACCAGGCAAGTCAAGGAAAAAATGAGCAACATTTTGTGGCCCCAGCAGGCAGGTGCTGGGGGTGTTGGACTAAAGCCCGAGTTTTTCTGTTGGAATCACAGGAAACGAACAAAGATAAAGGAGTCAAGACCTTGGTGGTGTAGGTTTGTACACACAAAATTGAAACTTGCAGCACATCATATCACAGGAAAATCCAGTTGCAGCAGATGCCCAAGGATGCTCCCAGGAGGGCCCGATTCTCTCCTTTCCAACTTTTTCTCCAGTCCATTGTCCAAACAGATCTTGAATGAACATTGGATTAATTGCTTATATCCCTCCCTGTTTTACCAGTGTGCTTTAAATATGAGAGGTGAAAATTCAGTGTGTTTGGTTTACACATTCAATTTGCTTATCTCCCTGGGGATTTTGAAGTGAGAAGTGGCATCTATTCTGCA
The DNA here is from genome assembly GCA_013401275.1 of Pandion haliaetus. NCBI lineage: Eukaryota > Metazoa > Chordata > Aves > Accipitriformes > Pandionidae > Pandion > Pandion haliaetus. Next base: position 98,764 of record VYZV01010258.1, read on the forward strand.
TTACTGTGCCATTCTCGTTGTACAGAGTTTGTTCTTGTGTTTACATTTTGTGTTACGCTCACACGCACAAGAAAAATCCTCCTTTTTATAAGTCACATCTGATGTATTTACTACCTACAGCCACTTATTTGTCTGTCTTGCAACCCTTTAAGGTTCAAAGGCAGCTGAAACAGCATAAATTCTGCTCGTAGGGCAGAGCCTTTACACTTACTCTGTCTTCTCTAGCAGGAATATGAGCTGAAGCCGGCTCAAGCCAATAGGAATCTTTCCACTGGCTTAGGAGACCTTCCACTGGCTCAGGGAAGTGGTGGATTAGGTCTGTAGTGTGAATATTGAGATCGGTTGAGACAGAAGGCTTTAGTATATAAATTTCTTTTATTTTTCTTCCATAAATGGCAATGAGCTGTGTTACAGATAAAATAATAATAGACTTGCATTATAGAGTTCCTTTTATCTGCTGACTTCAAAGTGCTTCCAAGTTTGCATTAAATTCCCAGCTTTCTTGTTGGAGAAACTGAGGCATGTGGAAGTCAAAATCAAAATACCATGGTGCAATAACAAGACTGAGAATAGCACTTGGCCTAATTTTCCTTCATATAAAGTCTCCCTAGCTTTCATTAGTTTTCAGCTGTCCTGAATCAAGCCCTAAGTATTTTTTGCTAACTAGGATGCCTGAGTACAGCATTAGCGAGAAGACACTAAGTGAAAGCCCTGGCTGGAGACTTTGTAAATGTACCATTTTAATGTACAACGGTTGATGTTCTCTATTTCCATTGTATCTGTGTTCAGTGTCATAACATAAAAATATTATATAAACCATAGCAAAAGCTATGAAAACTGGTAACATATTAAGCTGTTCCTTTCCAATTTTCCTTCTTTATTGTCTGGTTTTCTCTTTGTCCTTAGTAGCTTCCCTGAAGCATGTTTCTTATTTCTGTTTTCCAGGGTTTGCTCTAGGAGTTGCAACTGTACTGTCGTAGAGTCACAAATACATTTTAGGTTCTCTGTTGTTAGAGAGTTAAAACTGAGGTGATTTCATGCCCTGAACTTGGGGTGCTGTGTGATGAGAGATCACTGACACGGTCTGAATTCTAAGAGGCTTCTACTTCACTGGACCTGTATAGTATAAACATTACCTTTCACCAGATTTTTTCCAAAAGTAAAATAATCATTTGGGCAGAAGACTTGCACTTTTGGCTGGAGCGAGAGTCGTAGGCTGAGCTGATTTTACAGCCATGTGGTGGGTTGACCCTGGCTGGATGCCAGGTGCCCACCAAAACCATTCTATCACTCCCCCCTTCAGCTGCACAGGAGAGAGAAAATATAACAGAGGGCTCATGGGTGGAGATAAGGACAGGGAGAGATCGCTTATCCAATTACTGTCACAGGCAAAACAGACTCGACTTGGGGAAAATTAACTTAATTTATTGCCAATCAACCAGAGCAGGGTAATGAGAAGTAAAATCAGATCTCACAACACCTTCCCTCCACCCCTTCCTTCTTCCTGGGCACAGCTTCACTCCCAGATTCTCTACCTACCCCCCGCCAGCGGCGCAGGGGGACGGGGAATGGGGGTTACGATCAGTTCATCACACGTTGTTTCTGCCACTTCACCCTCCTCACCCTTCTCAGGGGCAGGACTCATCACACTCATGTTCTGCTCCAGCATGGGGTCCCTCCC
>VYZV01010258.1:101006-115298 GCA_013401275.1 Pandion haliaetus
TTTTAGAAATTATAAACCCACAAAAAAAAAAAAAAAAAAAAAAAAGAGCTGGAGACATGCACAGAACCTCTACAGAAAAGAGACCAGAACAGCTTTTGTGTGTTTTCTGCACCTCAGATGAGACTTTAATTTTAGTTTGTTTCGAAAATATTACTTTAAGCCATCCCTTGCAAGCTGAAGCTACTTGGAATGATTATAGTTGGCATAAAGCTGTAGATAACATTAAAAAAAATAAGACTGCAACTCTTACGCCTTCCACAGCCTTGGCTGGGTATGGTTAGAAGGAAGATTTCTCTTTCCTGCCTAAATGTGGGGAGTTTTTTTGGTTTGTTTTTCCTTCTTTAGCTCCCATGTTGGTCACTGAGAGGTAGGTTGCTGGGTTTGAGAGGTGATTCCCGTGTGGCTTTGTTCTCTCCGTTGGGTCTCGGCAGTTGCACGTTTTTCTGTGCATGAAACTTTGGAAAACTTTTATTTTGTAAAAGTGTTCATTTATTACTTCTGTAATATCAACATAAGTAAGAAGATTAAAATTCTAACTTGACTGTAATGATTTTTAAGTAGGAAATTGCGAGGGTTCGCTTTCAAACTTGAGACCAAAAAATGTGACTGCTTGGCACTAATTTTATATTGAAAATTATAATATGTGAGAAATGGGAAGACTGTAATAATTCAGTGTTTGACTGCTATGTTTATGGCAATCTGTCATAGCTGGAGGGAATAATTTTTCTTACAGGACAAACAGTATGATTCCTAGGTATGTGATCTAGTTGCTAGGTCCTTAGTACACAAACAGTGGTAATTGATTTTAACTTTTGTCAGTTTTGTTCTTGTAATTCTTGTCTTTGACACTGTGTTTGCTTTGATAGGGCCACATTTGCTCTAGATGTAAATTGGTGAACCTTTATGGCCTCCAGTAATTTGTACCTGGCTCCACGCTATTTCTGTAGAACAGACATAGAATAGTTTGGCAATTTTGGTCATCTTCAGTACTGTGCTAAGCCAGGTGGTGCTTTTTGTGTTATGTTTTACTTCCATCTTTTGTGGAAGCAATGAAAAAATAGTAGCAGAAAGCACCCTCCTGCTTAAGAGAAAGGTGGTTTAAATTTCTTAACAAGTTAATAATTCATTACTTTGTTTCTGTCTGTACAATTATTAGTGAAATGTGCTGTAAAGATCTGCCTGATTGCCTGAAGAGAAAGCTGTTATATGTAACCATGCATAAAGAAATGAAAAGCACCTGCCAGGTCCTATGTAACACAGGCCTGGCTTTAAACTCCAAAACAAGTATAGCAAATGGTATTAAAGTGGTGCGCTGGGACCAGCTGATAATCCAGTGCTGAATCAAATTTCCAGATATCATGAGAAGTGAAAATGGTATTCCAGGATTGCTTTATGCTTTTTCCATTTGGGAGTAAATATATACTTTCCTTACGGTTTTTGTTCTCAGTTTTGATCATTTACAAATTTTAAATCCATAATGTGACTGAGTCAAACAGAGAGATTCCGCCAAGCATCAGAAATTTGGTGTTTTCATACTGAAAATTTAGGCACTCTAAATGCCAAGGTTGAAATTAAGTAAGTGTTTAAAAGCTTGACCCAAAGTCTGTTGGGTCAACATAAAGACTCGCATTGAATTTTAGCGGGCTTTGATCAGGCTGTAAGTAACGTACAATTTATCAGGTTATTTCCACGCTATTCTTTTCTTTTCTGTAAGGTTCACAGAGGAAATGGGTTTTGTTAGTGACATGAATAAATCTGAAAGATGAATGGAGGGGAAAAAGTATGCATACGCTGAGGGCTTGCTCCTGCTTTCAGCAGTGCAGGTGTGGGTCTTGGTATCTTGTAAGATCAGCTGCACTGCTGATTTTACAAGAGATCTGATGATTTACATTGTGTGCTTTTGTGAACGGGGTCAGCCTCAGTGATGCACACCTGTGTACCTGAGACCCAGGCAACTGCAGTCGATTGGAAGTGCAGATATTTTTCATATATCTGTCATTTGCTAATGTTAAACTGATTTGAAGAACGTTTACAAAGTGTTCACTATTTGGCAGGCACTTTAAAACCCAAACAAACAAATATAGGAAGTATACCTTTCCACTGCCGGTTGTCTTGCACTGTCTTTCATTCGTTGGCTCGCACACTGGAACCCTGTGCCAAAGTCATGTGCGGGGGCAGGTTCTGGCATAATCAAGAATATACAGTGGAAATCTGTCTGTATACAGGGCAAAAACTAGTCAGAAGAACTCCTGTCTGTGTGTGTTGTGTAGTAGCGCTTTGATGCGGACACCATTTTTGTGCTTCTCCTTCGAGACTTGTCTGTTTAAATGTCATTACAAAATAGAATAAGGCAACTGGTAGAGAGTAAAAGCTTGAGCTGGTGGTTGGGAAAAGTGTGGAAAGTCTTAATACCTAGCAAGCTCTCATGGGTTTTGTGTCTTATTTCAGAGTAACTCTGTGTTTATTTCTGCAAATATTAATAGTAACATGGTCTCTTTGTGGTGTTCAGGGAAGAACTGCAGTGGCTGGGTTATGTGATACACAGCAGGTGTGGACCGCTGGTGTATGCCAGAGATGTCCGTTTATACAAGTACCTATGCTGCATGCAGAGGTATTTATGAGAGAGAATCTATAGTAGCTGTGTTGGCACGCAAGGGTAAAGTATTCTTCCTTTTTCCAAGCTGGCAGCCTTTAGTGACTCACTTCAAAGGTAAAAACAAGTCTTTATTCATGTATACCATTGCCTTTCATCCCTCTGCTAATCCATAAGTTTGGGAGACTTATCCCATGACTAAACCACATAAACTGGTATATAATACAGAATAATGGGGGGGGGGAACCAACAAAAAAAAGAATCTGAAAGGCACAGTTCTGTAGGTGGATTTTATGTCTACCTTGAGATAGCTTTCTCATTTTGATTGAAGAATGGAGATGGAAAGCATCATGAAAACTTCCTTTGTCCTGCGGAGGCCTGCACCGCAGATAACAAACCCTTTGATCCGAGCCCCTGTCTATGTTGAGAGTTCAGTCCAGCGGGGTGAGGTACAAATGAACTCATCATTTTGGGGGGAGCTGCAGGATAAGAGTATAAGCAGAAGCAGTTACTGTTAGAGAGCAATACACTCTTTGCTTACCTTGCAGCAACTTGTTTTTATGTCAGTTTCCTGAAGTGGTTTTCCTTGTTTCTGTTACTTTCTCATAGCTATTTTTCCTGAGGGTTTCTTGGGTTTTGTGTTTTTGTTTGTTCTGCTTAGTTATTTTTTGAGTTTGGGTTGTTTTTTGAATGAATTGCTCCATTTCACTGGAGTTAATAACTCTCTCTTTTCTTTTTGAATAACCACAAGTGGTTAAGACCTGTCTTCTCCAGTAAGCAGCACATGCAAAACCACAGTAACTTACGCTGCAGTTGACTTGCTTTTTTCCACTGCCTCCTGGAATCATGAACCTCCGCAGTGCAGCTCAAAGGGCTGCGTGTCACCTTCAGGGAATCACCGTCAGTATTCCCTGCAGGATTTTGCCTTCACTTGGAGGTCTCACATCAAGGTACTGACCTGATCTGACCTCTGTCACCTTCTTTGACCCAAAAACATCACAGCCTGAGGTATTATTATTGCAGCAACACCTGTGACATGCATTTTTTCCTACTGGAAAAAAAACGTTGAGTTTTTCTTTCACACTTAAGTCCATCGAAGCACCATATTTTCGTCATTCCAAAGGTAATGATTTGAAATTACTTAATTTTGCTTCCAAGGATAGCAATCAGGCTTTAATAAAGACTAACTTGACAGAATTTACTGCCTCATGATATGGTATTTTTAGGATTGTGGAGAAAAATAGAAGTGTAAGTCCCTGTGTACTCCGAGAAGTACAAGGCTTGTGCCTGTGTAAGGTCATGGCATGTTTTATCCTTGTTCAAACTTGTTAGGAAACTCATGAATTTAAAGCCCACTTAGACGTTTTTCTTATTGTTCTTGCCTTTTGATGTTTGCTGGCCAGTGGCAGATAGTTACACTTCGGGTATAATATATATGTACACCATGCATGGTTACAAGTCATTATTAACCCTGGCAGCTTATTTGTAGTTCCACTTTTTGCTCAGTTTTTTTGCTGTACTAAAAGCAAGGCAAACCAATGAGCTATATTTGGAAGGCTTGTTATTAAGTGCCTGTGATTTGTGTATCTGATATATTCAATGTCTTTAAAGTTTTCTGATGGATAAACATAAAATCACAGAGCAACGTAGGCTGAAAGGTAGGTCATCAGGTCCGACCGAGCTCCTGCTCAAAGCAGTGCCTGCTTTGAAGTTAGATCCAGCTTTGGCATTAGATCACGTTGCTCATAGGTTGACCGGTTTATGTCTCATGGACTTTGAGGGGTTAAAATCAATTTGCTAAGTGATAATACTTGAGGTTAATAATATCTCTTGAATGCTTTGTACCTTGAAGTACACCACCTTCTGGACGTGTCCTGTGTTTCAGTACAAGTCTGTATTGTCACTAATAGGCTTTCAATAATACAGCATTTTCTCCTAACAATGGATTAGAGAAGGAAGGCAGCTTCTCAGTGATTAAATGACACTTATTCTTGTGCTCTTTATTCGGTTATTCCCCAGCTGCTGACAAAAGGTGCTTTCTCCGAATACAGAGCAGCAAGCCATCTCCTCTGTGCTAGTAAAATACTGTAAATTCCAGATGCCTTGCAGCTAAGCTTGGCTGAAACATTGTATTTGGGAAAAAAGTCTACTTTTTTATTAAAAGCAAGGTTTTGTAGGAAGTGATACATTTCAGAGGTTTTTTTCCATTTTTCCTTAAAAGTATGTTGTTTCAATTTTAAATTGTAATAAAATACTGAAAACACTTATGGAAAGATTTCCATCATTAAAGATCATACGTGGGAAGAAAAACATTTCCCGCCCAGTTTTGATTTTAACCTGCGCTTCCCCCATTCCCAACGCTAGTGTTTCTCAGTAGTCCTTGTTCCTTGAGAATTTTCACAAAGAGCTAATTTTTTTTAATTAGGCATTTGCAAGCACATGTATGTTTGCATCAGCGAGTGCATTTTATCCGCTTCATGTGTACACCTTTGAACATGAATTTTTGTGGGTATGTATATTAAATGTGTATTTGAAAACTCTGCTCTTACCATAGCTGCCTTTTGAGCGCTGGCGCCATTATTTCCTAAGGGAGATGTGCTGCAGCACTCGCTCCCATCTGATCACCAGGACAGTGATTGTGGTTAGAGATAACTGGCAATATCTTTAATTAAAAGGCTTGCTGGAGAGCAAAGGGCGCTCTGCCAGTCACCGTAACAACTGTTGCTGCTGAGAAATTATAACTGCATGCTTTGGCACAAATGGCATGTGCCCGCCCACCCCCATGCTTTCAGGTATGTTTTTTATCTCCTCGTGACTTAATTGTTTGTGTTCACAAAGGATGTGGCAATTTTTTTTTTTCTTCAACTGTCATGTGGTTTTCATTCTGCTGTTCTCATTGTGTTTAGGGATTTTTAGCCTTTTGCAGCAGGCAGCGAGAATTGTTGCTTTAGTTTATAATGCTCTGTCAGGCTTGTGACCATAAATAATCCATGGTGGAGCAGTGATTACACTGCATTTCCCCAGGAGCTGCAGGCTACCTTTGCACTGGACATACACCCAGTGCATTGCTTTAGGCATAGGAGTGATTCCTATTTTCAGTTTATTTTAAAAAGTTGCAAATGGACAATTTTTTAAATGGCTTGTTATTGTTATTTAAGTTGCTTTAGTATTTAGACTTGTGCATTTGTGCTTTAAAGGGGCTGCAAATTAAAACCAGTTCGAGTCAGGAATGCGTATTCACTACAGCTTTGGAACATGTATGGAATCTGAAGTTTATGGCTTTGAAAGCACTTGCCCTCTTTCAAATGTTTCTAATAAGATAGAGTGTGGTGATTTACACCTCTTGAGATATTGAACTGCTATCCAAGAATGTTGTTTGGCTCTTAAAGAAAGCAAGCATTGGTGGGCCTGATTTTGGGAAGAGGAAAAAAAAAGCCAATGTGATTTCATTGAGACTTAAGCATTACGTGTGTAAAAGAATTCATTATTTAACACTTTCTTTGCACACCAGGAATGTGTTTGGGATCCATCAGCTGTTAGTTTCTGGAGAGGACAAAGAGGAGAGCAGAGCCCTCGCGTGACCTGCTTATCCTACTGCTCCAAGAGGCGTTGCTGTACCAGGAAAAGAAAATTTGACTCTGCTCCCAAAGGAGGCTCTTTGTCTCTCCGCTCCTGGGCTCTGTGAGCCGATAGCACTCGCAGCGGTTCAGAGCCGCAAACTCCAGGGGACTGATGCTGTGCCTGGGTTATACAGCTCGGCATAACACGGCTCGATTGCGACTGGGCTCCCCGACACTACTGTATCGCAGTGCTAGCAAGACGGGGCGGCTCACATGTAGGAGAGAAGACATTTGGAAACAGTGAGCTGGGGTTTTTTTATATGTGTGTGTATGTGTATTTTAATATAAAACAGGGTGTGAAGCTCTTAAGGGCTCAAGGGTGTGTTTCAGCCTAGATGCAAAAAATGAAGCACGGGTAGGGAAAGTGAAGGGAAAGAAGGAGCCGAATGAAATCTCACATTGCTCATCGGAAGAGAAGGACTTGTAAAAGGGCATTTTGGAAGAGCTTCTAGGAATAAGAAATGGTGTCTTAACTTGGGAATCTGTGATGTGTTTCTCAGGGTGATTTTTTTTTTTAAAATGTTATAATGAAGGTGTTTCTTACATAAAATTGGGAATGTTTTGATTTTTATAGATTACCTACACTCACCCCATCCCTGTGGGCCAGTGCCGCTTCCACCCGTGCTCTCTCTGACTTTCATTAGAGGTTATCAAATTACATTTGCAAATCCTGAGATGAGTTACAAATGATGTTTGCCCATTCATTTGAGTACAAGAACTGGGTAGGGGAGGCATGAAGAGGGTGGGAGGAGGTTCAGGTCTGTCCTGGCGAGTGTGGTTCAAGTTTTAATCAGTGTGGTATTTCCTCTTCCTGCGGGCCAGAGGAACACCTGTGTTTTTCTTCAAGTATTACAAGGGACAGTTGATGGGCCCTATTGTTTTGAAGGGGAACACATTAGAGCCCATCTGCATACATTGGCTTCAAGGGGTGTGCACAGTGCTCTGTGGCTGATAATTTTAAAAAATGAGAGAGTGAGATCTCTTGACAGAGCTAATTGGGCTCCAGTTAAACTGCTTTAACAAAGCATCCATCCTGGAGAGGAGACCTCAGGGTTGATATAAAAGGTCAGGGAGGTTTTGTGTGATGAAGTTTTAAAGCATTTCTTAACCTTCAGGGCTAGTTTCTTGTTTTGAGGTTATGTTTTATTTCAAAGGACAAACACTAAATTTCATTCTTTGTTTCATATAAACCTATTTTAGAAAGCTGTAAAGTTACATGCACTGTTTTATGTCCCAGATCTTTTTCCACTCCTGAGAACTTTTAACGAGAATTGTCACTTCCAGGGCCATTTTGCAGCTTTACTGATGTGTAGCAGCACAGTATGGCCCGCATGGCTCTGGCACCTTTATTGGTACATGTCGGGGGTTTGGCAGGTGAGTGTAAGAAAAGCGTAGCAGGCAGTGCTATAGGCACGTTTTGGAGGCAGCTCCACGAAAGCTACAGGGGCACAAATGCAAGTGGAGAATCTCTCTAATCTACAAAACTGGGAACTGTTTGCTCCTGTTCTCCCCCATGAATTAACTTGTTTGTGTTTTTAAAGGATTAAAATTTGAGTTGTTTGGAGAAAGATGATTACCACTCACAGAGGACTAGAGCATTTAAAAGCTGTGGTTTTGTTCAGGGTCGAGTTGAAAGCCAAACCTCTGAAATTCCCTGTAAAGGGAATGGGGCCCTAACTCAGGGCAAGCTACCTGGGGGGCACGTGGAGCCATCGGCCTGGAGAGCCGAGGCTCCTTACAAGACACAGTCCTGGGAGCGATGTTTCCAAGCTCTGGGCTGCCCTTTAATCTGCCAGGTGGGCTGAAGGGAAGCCAGGAAACTGGAAGTCTTGGGAGCCACGGCTCCAAAGTGTCTGGCTCAGCTGTGGTTGCAGGCTCTGGCTCCACGTCAGCTACTGATGGGGAGCCAGAGAGCCCTGCTTCCCAGCAGCCCCCCAGGGGAGCTGCACTGGTTGGGGGGTATGCCGGCAACTGGGAGTTGTGGGAGCTGGAAGGCATGCTGCCAATGGGCAGAGGGCTGGAAGGGCAAACTCCCCGTTAACCTAACAAGGCTGCTTGGTGGGGTTGTAGTCAGCAGTGAGGGTCCCATCATAAGCCTGGCGGGGCTCTGCAGCAAGTGTTTCAGAACTGAACCATCTCCAGGTAATGTTTTGATTGTGCAGGTTTGGCATTCTCCAGTGGAAACTCACTCTCTTAAAGAATTTCTGACGAGCATTTTTAAAATCCAAGGATTTTTTTCCTTTTCAAACATAAATTAATTTTGTTGATTAAAGACTTGCTCTTGTAGCAGTAAGGTCACCTTTTTTTTCCTTTTGTGCCTTTTTTGCAGTTTATTATTCAGGATTTCTTGTTAGCTTTCCATATCAAATGTCCAGGGGGGTGATCAATACATCTTTCATATGCCAGAGTGTAAATTCAGTGACGTACAACATGGGGAAAATCTGGTTCCCACAGAAGTCAGTATGAATTTGAGGTGAATGAACTTGACTGCATCATGCCAGGACTAGAAATTTAGGCCCCGGTCATGTCATCAGATTGATTTATGTGTCATTGTAATGAAATTTAGTCCTTTAAAATGTGTTGATCAGATCTTGGAGAAGATGCATCTTCAGTTGGAAGGTGTATTGGAAACACTGCTTGTAATCATCTGTCATTATATCAAGAAATGACGTATTGCAGCTGAAGTGCAAAACCAAAGCAAAACCAACCCCAAAACCAAAAAAACCAAACCCCAAGGATCCAGGGAAAACCAATACCTTTACGAACCGCTATACACTCATATTCAAAGACCTCCTTACATTATTTGCAGTTATTGCATAAACATGTTGCACAACAGCTATACTGTTAGCAGAATACATAAACACATACTTACAATATTTCTCAGAGCAGATCATACCACAGGGGCTGCTAACATGTTCTCAGGGACTCAGCCAGCCCATTCACAGCTCTGAAGGGAGGAGAAAGATGAGGAGCTAGGAAACCCCCAGTGTGCTTGCACGTAGAATGCGTGTGCCCCGGTTTCTTGGATAGGCAGTCTTCCCAGGGTTGCAGATTTCCTTTCCCAGAATCAGTATTATGATCTTGGCTTTTTTCTTCATCTGCTGCTGCTGTGCCCCTGTCCAGCCCATCTCACACATTCTTATTTAGCAAGATGGTCCCTCTCTTCCTTTCATGCTTTTTTTTTTTTTCCTAGTATCCATCCTGATACTCTTTTTCTCATAATCAAGCTCTAAATGTCATTTGTGCCCACCATGCAAGTTGGTGTTTCTTGATGGAAATTCTTGGTCCAGCCCAAGTTCTGTCCCTTTGAAAGAAGCTTTTTATATCTCACAGTTGGGTTTCCTAAGAACCCTTTTCCTTTGCCTGTTTATTGTTCCAGGTAAGTGGGAATTCTGTGCCTGATTTTTCTAAGGTAAGATTCTGTCCTCTGTGTTTGTTCTATTTCGGAACACATGGAGAACATGGAAAAAAGCAGAAGGGAAACCTGAGTGTACCAACCAACAGGATATTGACTGGGAATCATCTATGTGCAGGCAGATGAGAAGGCAAATGACGTCCTAGGGTGTATCTAATAGTGGAAGTTCCAGTGTAAAAGGTTCTGGAAAGACCCCGTCTGGACTTCTCTGCACCAATTTGGTTTATAGCTCTGAAGACCATCACTGATATGGACAGGCTCCTTGGTGAGACTGCAGATACGGCTTGTTCAGTCAAGCCAAGTGCTTGCTACAGTGAATGTTACTGCTCTGTATGAAAAAAGCATTTATCCTCATAAATGCCAGAAAGGCAGGGAATGTAACTGAGGCAGAGATTAATGCTGATGCAAAACTAAATTTGTCTAAACTGGCCATCAGTAAATTTTAGTTAATGTTTTCAAAGTGGAAAAGTTGTGAGGCACTGTAATAACTTTCCAGCAGGAGCAGTTTGGGCAAGAAAGTTAATTACTTTGAAGATGGCACTCATTCAGTTCGTAAGTAGTACGGCGTGCCTGCAATAAAAGAGAACTGCACCAAATCACCCTACATGTCACTTTAAGCCCTTGCGGCTACTTGCGTCCTCCAGCCTTCCCTCCTCCAGAGGTTGTCCCACACCTCTTGGCACCCCTGGCATTCCCCACAGCGGCTGTTGCCTCCTCAGCATCCTGCCCACCCGCTGCTGCCAACGGCCCGCCCGATCCTGATGCTCCTCAATGAAAGGACATTTTGTGGAGCTGATTCACTGCTGTGTTTTCACTCTTTGCTCCTTTTTATAATCCTTGCTCTTTCAAGCTAACAGCATCCCGTCAGATGGCTTGCCAATAGCAATTGTGATCTTAATATTTCATGCCAGGTTCATCTCACTGTCCTTGCAGGATAAATGAGGCTTATGTATACTCCAGAGAGTGCATCTTTCCTTTTGTAAGGCCACAGTTAATTGCAGTTAAACAGTCAGCCTTTGTAAAATTAATACTATTATTGCTATGCTATGCATGTGCTATAACTTTGGGAATGGCTAACAAAATGTCAAGCAAATATAAATGTAGCCCTTTGCTTACTGGGATTTTTAATATATTTTAATCACCTGTTTGCCTTGGCAAAAATGTATATTTTAGATATTCAAATCAGTGGGAAAATAAACTAGTAACTTTGCTTTAAGTATAATCTGACATCTGCTCCTTTCTTCTTTTCTGTTCAGCTTCCTTCATTATGCTTTTTCACAGGTCTCTTTGTTCTCAAATATGTTAATTTCTTGGGTTGTTTATACCACATACCTAAAATGTGGATTCTGAAGAGTTCTTTAGAATTTAAAGTTGCTCTTACAATTGTACATGTGCAAACCGAGCTTATGGGAGTAACCCACACAGCAGAGTTACCAACCTTGAGCGTTTCCAGACTGGTGGAAGTTTGTGTTATACATTTGATGCGACAGGGCTGACCATCCAAATGAACTCTGCGTGCTTTTACTTGTGAGCATGAAACTAGCAGCTGATGTTCCCAAGCTGAGCCAGGCGTTGGCTTCCTTTTCTCGGCATCTGTGGCTGCTGCTGCGTGGAGCCGTGGTTCGACTGCACTGAACAGACAACCTTGTGACTGCAAGATCCTAATGTGTCGGGGCTAACTTCCTGCAGTCGTGGTCTTTAGCAGATGCAGCATGAGCACAAGTAGGCCATAGGAGGTAGATCTCTGTAGATAACCGTATGGACTATTTGATCTGTTCTCCTGTACACAGCACAAATGATGAGGCAGTGTGATGATCCCTAATAAATACAGATACTGTGTAATCTTGCTTAATGAATCATGAGTGCAACTGTTTACTGAAAGATCTATTTGGAACAGAAGGAAGTTTTTTTAATTATTACTCTTTTAATTGTGGTGGCAGTCTCTCATCATTGAGCAGGAGGACTCCCAAGATACTTAAATTGCTCGTAATTTAGCACCCCACATGAAACAAAGTGGGTGTTGCCATCTTGATCCCAAATGGGCTATTTTATCCCTCCGAATAGTGCCTCATGTAGTTCCCCAGAAGTGCCCCCATTGGAAATAAGCATTACTTAGAAAGAAAACCCCAGAAATACCCTTCTGCCTGCAGGCCCTCTCATCTCAATTGTACATGTGGTTAGGTTGGAGGTCACGGATGCGTTGCAGAAAGAGCAGGGCTCTTTGCCGAGGCTGGAGATAGAAAGGATTTCAGTTCTTCTCATGACTGGTTCGTAATGTTTCACAAGTATACATTTCTTTCAAAATTTAAGAGAAGAAAAACTGTATTTTGACTAAGGAATGTAATTCCCTCTCCCCCAAAAGAGATATTTATTCAAAAGCTGGAGCAGGTCCAGTTCAAATGTTGAATACTGAGCCAGTACAGAGACATATAGCACATGTTCATCACCATGCAGGTGCAAGGGGAAAGGGAGTTTAGGCTTGAGCCGTTTTGAAATACTACTTTTACCTACATGTTTGACGTTTTCTAGCCCTTTTATAAGGAGTGATGGAAATCTACGTTTTTCCTCCTTTAATAAAATGAACTTGCTCGTTAAAGGTGCTAGATTGACAACCGTGGAGACTGAAGTCTTCTGTTTACCCAGAGAATAAGCACAGCATGGGAAAGCTGCAGTACAGACTGCCTTCAGGTGCTCCCTAAGCTCATATGCCTCAGCCTTGACCTGGTGAGAAATTCATCCATTCCCATTATAGCTCTAGCTTTTGTGATCAGACTCTGCAAGGGAGGAGTCTGTTCAGGCTAGTCCTAATGATGCTGTTACTTCTTTAAGAAATTTTTTTGGACCTAAACAGACCACCCCACAAGCTACCTCTGGAGCATGTGCAGTAAGCAGAATAACCTCATCATCTTCTCTTTCACTTTGTACACACAAAACTGAACACGTCTTTGATGAACCCCAGGTGAAAATTCAGAGTGTGCCATGAAAAATAAGTAGCAGGAAAAGATGACTAACTGAACACATAAATTGAGAAAACCTCAAACGACTCCTCATTTTCCTCTTCGAGTCTTAATCACTGGTGTATTTGTCCTTCACAATTAGGGAATGTCTGAATGTGTGTGTTTCAGGACAATAATAAATAGTGGCTTTGCATTAAGAGAGGTCTGGTCTACATATCCCAGAAAAAGTGAAGGAGAGAAACCGGGCGTTAAGTACAAAAATCTTTGCACTTCTGTCATCTTTATGGCTAGCAAAATTCAGACAATTTAGCTTTGGAAAAATATATGACTTATAACCGTATAGGTCTTCTTCAAAACCAGTTTGTAATGATTGACGATTTTCCAAGAGGAGAGGTATACAAACACTCCCAATTCAACAAATCACTTCAGGATATAAATTTATGCATAATGGTAATACTACTGACCTCAAAAATTTAACCTGCCAGTTAATGTTGATGTAGACAACATTTTCATTACTGTCCTGCCCAATAAGTGATTTTTCTTTTTTTCATATTGCCAGTTCTGTGGAGAAGTATAAACTTCGGTAAACTCACTTGTTATGCAACAGGTAACAGTGGGATCTTAGCATGTTAAGTAGCAGATTCTTTAAACACAGATTCAGATAAAGTAATTTTAGTTTAATGCTAGAAATGATTAATTTAGTGGGTTTGCAATAAATAATGGAATCACAGGTGCTTTTCTGACTGGAAAACACTCTTTTCTCTTGGAAACACACCTCCACTGTGCTGTCAGTCTCTCGTGAGCACAGTTGTTCTGATAATCTCAATGAAGCACAGTCCTACTAAATTCCTGGTAAGGAGACAACTGGGCTGTAAAAACAGATCTTCTCTGCGTTATCTTAGTCAGTAAATGCTGTTGTGGGAAACATTTGTGCCAACGTGACCCTGAAGGACAAGAGTCCTGCGGATGACGTGACGCACTTTCTAGGTTTCTCCAGTGGCAGGAAGTCAAGCAGGATAATTTACTTCTGTGAAAAGGTTAAAGCATCAGACTGGGGCATAGAGGAGATGTAGATATAGAAAATGGCAAAATATGAAGATGGTTTCCTATTGAGTATCAAGCAATTTAGGGGAAGGGAAAAAAAAGTTTAAAAACCCCAAGATGTGTGAAGGACACCACTGCTGCAGGGTCGTGAAGATCTGTTTGAGGAAAAAAATAAGGGGGAAATGAACTTCTTGAAAATAGTTGTGTACCTATTAAGATGTGAGCTCGGAAGTAATCTGTACCCTGAAGAAGGCCAGTTCTTTTGAGAACTTTTGGGAGCTACACCACTTGGAGGAGGTTACCATGTAGTTTTCTGTGCTCCTGTGAAACGGGGGCAATATCCCTTAGAGTTTCCCATCTCGGCTCTAGCCTGTAGTTCTTCAAGGGTGCATCTTTTCATTTGTAGGGCAATTATGTTTCCTTTGAGCCTGTTGATATCCTCAGACTGTAGGTAAGTAACACAATGACCTCCAACCTCACCAGGGCAATTGCAGTCCAGTTCCACTGAGGTCAGTGCAAGTCTTGATCTTTTTTTAAATCAAAAGAAAAGCCTATGCTCCTACAATTCTATTTGGGGAGTTTATCTAGTGTGAAGGTTTGGTGCGCGTGTACTGTGCAAGTGTGGCTGAAGAACCCTGCAAAGCCGTTCTTCGCTTAGAATAC
>VYZV01010258.1:115318-127843 GCA_013401275.1 Pandion haliaetus
AGAATACGTATACTCAGAATGCTTAACTCGGGCTTTTAACGATGGAGCATGGTATTGTGCTGTTGGGGCAGTAATTTTCAGATAAGGTTTCCAGACATGATTTCAGCTTTAAGGGTTCGCCAGTACTAACATTAAACAAGCTTAAGTATACATATATTTTTTTGTATTATCTAGATATGTGGTGTTATTAACGTAACTTTAATTTACATGTCAGAGTAGAGATAAAACCCGTTTGGATTAGTATCACCATGAAACTGCTGAGATGGTGAATTTTAGGTGGGTGACTGTGTCACACTAGGGAAGGGAAAAAGCAATCAAATGTAAGAGGGCTAGAAGACTTCAGGGTTGTTACAGATCCCATATGGTGAGAAATCATTTTTTTGGCAATTTTCAAAAGATAGCGATATGATTTCACTCCTTCATGTCTGTCACCACATCATCTAGTGTGGAGAACAGCACAGAGGAATGTGAGATAGAGTTAGCATGAATTTAACTCTTCTGAATTTAGTGTGTTTGTGCAAATGGGCTTAATATAATACTTTTAAAACTCGCTTTTATTGCAATGTTTTTTTAAGTTCATTTTGCTTTGAAGGTATATATTACACACTTTCCAGAGACCGTTTGTGATTACATAGGAGAAATGTATTTCTTTTCTTTGTTTTGTTTTTGTGAGGTTATGTTTCAGTGCATGTTAGTCATCACTGGTTCATTTTTGTTGAAGCTCTGAAGAAATGATGCAGTCGTTTCTTTTCTGTGACACCTGGTTATTTTTTCTTTGTATTACGCTTGGAGTACAAGAAAGTAATTTGCACAGATCCAAAAGTCTCAAATTCTTCTGCATCAAAACATTCACCATAGAAACTATTCACGCTGCTTCTGAACAGGGAAGAAGGGGGAGGAGTTCCTTTTAATTAGAGTAGACCTGAAGCCATAACCATTTCTGAAGTCACTTGGGTCTCTAGAATCTACGTATTTTGGTAGAGCATCGGAAGTCCTTTTCGGTGCCCAGGCTGATTACCTGCAAGCTTGGAAACAGCTGTTTGCAACACCAGGGGTAGCATCTAGCAGTGTGTGATACTGGATGGCAGCAGTGCTGCTTTCAAATAAGCAGAATGCTAACAAACAGGACTGGTAGAACTGATTAATTATTACATGTGAAGTTTATGTTATGTGGACAGTTTATGTTATGTGGAAGGCATGATCACCACTAAAGTCCCAAACAGACCCATTTGAGAATGGGGAGGAAAGGGCATCCTTCTGTGTGAGAAATCTTACTTCTTGGTAATTCCTACTAGTACAGCATGTACTAGTACCTGTTTGTGTTTATATGGTGACATACAGAGGTGGAACTGAAATAACACTAATAAAGTTTGCAGGTTACGTGGTGGATTGCCAGTGATGTGGCAAGCCGGTGTCTTTTACATCATACTTCATTTAATAGCGTTGCCAACAAAGTTCTGTTCAATCTCAGTGATAAAGTTGCTTTGTCTGTCTTCCCTTACTCTACCCACCTTATTTTACTGTGCTATAATATTGAGCTTTATTAAGTGGTATCGTATTAAAGGTATTAAAAAAAAAGGCAAGAATATGAACTTAAAGTTATAAAAATGGGCTTGTCCCATTTCTTAATTTGTACAGAAGCAGAACATCTATTATTTCTTCACAAGTGTATAATCTTATATCACCTAAGGAGTAAAAATGCAGCATTGTATTGTCCTTAACCTTCACGAATCCTGTTTTGATTCATCGGAGATAAGCATCTGAAACACTACACTCTGCTATGAAATTCTTTACAGAAAGTTGTATTTTGCATAGTGTTTCTACAGGGAGGTACTAGTGGCTTCTTGTTACGTATTTGGGAATATGAAGTTCAGAATCAGGCATTCAGCTTCAGCTAACTGGAGCTGTTTTCTTAATTCTCTGTGAAATACGTCAATAATTTATCGACATGCTGATAAATTATATTGGGCTATGGTGCCTGAGATATTACCTACAAAAGATAACTATTAATGAAAGTATTTATTATGAAGTAGAATTACTATTACTAGCGGGTTATAGATTTTTAACTTTCAAGCTCTTGGCTCAGTTCTCTGTGTGGCACTTTAAAATGACTTTTTCCTTCACAGAATGATACTTAGTACATATTATCTCCTCTCACTATTTATCCCCCAGGTCCTACTTTTGCCTTATAAACAAATGCTTACACATGTAGTGGTACCTGCAAACATGAACTCACTGACCAGATAGATATTTACAAAATGTTTAACGTGGCCACAGTATTACCAGGGATCATTTTGCTGGGAGTGGTTAGCAAATTGACTCTTAGTTTTAGTAGTAACAGAAGCTTAGCACGCTGGAGAAGAGAAAATGAGTGTTATTCAATGTGGTTCTTTATTGTACATCCCTAAAGAGCAAGATTTTATGTTAGCAATCATACTGTGCAGGAGGGTACCATTTAAAGTAGTATAAATAATAGCACAGTCAACTTAAGATTGTTCGATTTAGCTTAAAATTGAAGTGATTGAGCATTTTCTTTCTAAGCACCGTGGGCGTTCAGTGAGCTCAAGATCAATGCCTAAATCCGTAGTTCATATCCTGTACCCAGTTGTGTGAGTATATTAATCTTGAAAAAGTTTCCTGCATTGGCACCAATTTACACAGTGATACAAAAAGTCTGTTTTGTGACTTGTCCAAACATTCAACAGTTGTACTTGCTCTGGGCAAATGAGTATTCAGCAAAACAGCCGGGTTGCTCCGAGTGCAAGTCTAAAGGTTCATAAGTTGCACAAACTCGTGTCCTACCACTTACTAATTATCCTCTAGGTCAGCAGACTGATTTCTCAAGAGATTGTACAAAAATGTACTAAAGAAATTTGATAATATTATTTATAAAGCACTCTGTTACTTCTTACGTGAGAGAGGAATATTTTTGAAATTTTCTCATACTTGTCTAGTACCTTTATTCAGAGTTGTTTCCTGGAGTTTTTTAACTCCACTTTTATACTTTATCCATTAGCAGCTTCTTTCTTGTTCCTACCTGCTCTTCCTTACACATTTTCTGAGAGAATCAGAGTGCTGCTCTCAGAATGAGCTCACTTGCGTTCTCCTTTGCAGGAAACGTGTACTCCACAGTATTGAACAGTCTGGTTCTTTGTACTTTGCATATTGACTTATTACTGGTCTGATTATGTTGAGCACTTTTTTAGATACCATCTCCTGCTCTAGTATAGTGAAGAATTTAAGCATCTTCTTAAGTGCTGTATTGAATCCACAGGTTGCTTGTTGTTAAACTTCCACAGGTCCTCATGCAGATTTTATGGGTGATATGAAATACGTGCACAGGTGAAAAACACCAACTCAAGAATCTAAATATGTGCAGGATGCAAAGGAATGGCTATCTTTAGGACACCAAAACCCCCACATCTTTTTGTTACAATTTTGCTTAAGGGTATGCACAAAGGGAGTAAACGAGCTATTAGAAACGTACTGTGGTGCCTAGTGTGTATTTGGATGATGCTGTAAATCACGTAGGGTCCCTGTGTGTTGAAAACACTGGAGGAAGCGAACAAAGGAAAGAACTTAAGTCTGAAGTCATAGTTGCCACAGTATGGCTGTTTACGCTGAATTGCTTCTACAGAATGTGACTTTCTGTTGTTGGGGCTGAGTCTCAACCTTGTTACTTGAGATGATGCAGGAGTTACTCTGTGCTTTTGTTCAGCCCCTTTGGGTTTTCCTTGAGCAAGAGTCATCAAAAGTTTTTAGTAATCGGCTTGTTATTATTTGATGAAAAGATGACAAGATGCTGGAAACCACAAGCATCCAGCCAGTAGTAGACAATGCAAAGAAGGGTAAAATAAGAGTATTTGGCCATTTCTTATGCTTGTAAACCGGTTACTAACTATTCCTTTGCTCGTGGATGAATCAGTTGCTTAATTTATTAAACAGGCTCTCTTGTTTTAGTAGGGGTGTAGGGAGCTCAAATCTTTGCATGCTGGGAGCTGTGAAGTCTCTCGAAACAAATGTGTGCAGGCAAAGTGTTTAGATGCATTTTTGCCTTAGAGTGACCTTTCAAAGAATTTCACACACACTCTGGGCACTGGGTTTCTTACCATGGGCTTACCCTTAAGTGCAAAGCCATATGTTTTAGGTAAGGTTAAGCAATCAACAGGTTGTACACTTAACCCTTAAGTACCATATCTGGGACTAGACATTTTTATTACATTGCTTTAGTCTATGTATTACTCTACTACCAAGTGAGAATTTAAAAGGTTGATACAAGTGCCTCTCAAATAGTATGTTTTCTTAGCTCGTTGATTGATATTTATTCCAGATGTAGGTTGTGCTTTATTTATTTATTTAATATATTTCATAACTGAGAATCAGTACCTGATTCTGGAAGGTGGTCCTCCTGGGGGGGCTTGAATACATTTCAGCCTGTTCAAGTAAATGGCGAGTGAAAGTGCCTGTGATGTGTGATTAGTCCCTTGTTTCATGGGACAGAATGCTATCCAGCTTTTATTTACCAGAGTTGTCTTCTATCCAGCTTTTATTTACCCAAGTTGTCTTAGCAGTTACTCTATATTCTGCCAACTGCTAGCATTTGAGGAGCTATATAGCGTCCTTAAGAAAATATGTCGATACCTCCCTGTTGCCCCTGTGATAAGGAAGCATCAGATTTTAGCAAACCAGTTGTAACAGCATTGAGAGCTGCCCCAAACCTCCTGACTGCTCATCTGGGCAGGTCTAACAGGTTTTCATGGTTGTACTTCATGGTCCTCAGGAAAGACTGGTCTTATCCCCACATGGTGGCATGGTGACAGTATGCTTTGTTTTCTAGCAGTACTCAGGTGGAGAATATTTGTAATAAAATGTGTGAAACTCTATGGGTTTTTGTTGAGAATACAAAACTCATTGCTTCTTCCCCTGCCTCTGTAGGAGAAGTGCCCTCTCTGTACCCACCAAGAGTATTCTGATCTTACAACTGATGTAAAGCAGTGGCATAAGCTGATTAATGGCAGGGCTCACCATAGCTGATGTTTGGGGTTACATTTTTGAAAGGCGCTTCTGAAATTGAGCCACTAATGTTATTTAACAGCCTTTTTATGCTTTGAAATTCCTCTCGCAATACAGAATGTTATTCTTCCTTTTTATCAAAGTTTAAGGATATTTCAGCAATTCAACTTAGTGTACTTCAGCCAAAAAACATACTACATATAGCTTCTTTGACTTGATAAAGAACATTTCTTCCTATATTAGCAACAGAGTAAATAGTGCTTTGTTTAGCATCTTGTGAAAAGAAAATTTCAGAAGAAGATGGGAAAAATATGCAAGATTGCTTGGGACAATTTTAAAAATGTAAGTAGATGGTGAATATAAATTGTTCTAGTCCTACTAAATTTAGTGGAGGTATCCCAGTGTACAGTTGGTGAGGATCTGTCTTGTACCACCAAATATATCCTGGAAGATATGTTCCACCAAGCGCCTGCTTTTGAATTAATTTTTAATCCTGGACTTGCAGATTTATTGTTCATGATCAGAAAAAGGAAAGATGGAAATGGAAAACACCGGCAGTAGTTGTCCAGTATTGCCCTCAGAGCCAGCCTGTGCCTTCTCCTGGAGGTGTTTCTTTCTGCCAAGGTACATCAAATGCTGAATAGTGAGATTCAGCAGTACCGTCACTTCTGCTGTACCTGAAAGGGTTGGGGAGTTTTACACCACCATTTTTTTTTTTTTTTTTTTTTTACATTTACTTCAGTAACATAAGATTTAATACAAAGCCAAGAAGACATCTCCATGTATAGGTCAGAAGCTCATCTGGATTTGTTGTGCTTCAGCTTAATTTACTGAATCATCAGGCAGAGTGCTGCAGAGATATCGGAGGGGGATTTGGGTGTTGAATGTCATCAAGCACTTTCTGCACCTTGCCACCTGTGTTGTTTTCTAAGTTCTCTGACACCTCTTTTACTATTTTGAAAGAAATAATTTCAATTAGGGAAATGTTTGGGCTGGTGTGAAGAATAAAGAGGATGTTCTGTTGAATTTGACTTGCGCTGTGCTTTTTGAAGACAGTATTAGCTATCTGGCAAAGTGATGCTTTCATTTGTCTTCCATATAATGAAATCAGGAAGTGCTAAGGTAGTAGAACCGTGAGATGCTCTGTCAGGTGCTATACTGAAAGAGATACATTGTTGGTTATTCTTTAAGCTTAGTAATAAAACTATGCGATTGATTGGCTAGCTTAGCAGTTTTCATTCAAGTTTTTAAAAGTATCTTGAATTTTTTCCCCACTGCAGTGAAGGGAGTAGGTAGGATGGTGCCTTTCTATTTAGCATGGGGCTTTCTTTTTGTATAGAAATTTTCTGCTAAATTCCTGTTGGATTTTACAGTTTAAATTCTGTTTTCAGGGATTCTTGCAGAAATTATTTTCTGGTTTTATGAGGGATTGTCTTTTTTTAAAAAAAAGTTTTGTAAATCCTATAAAAATGGGTTTGTTTTTAGCAAGTTTGAGGTTTTCCAGGCAGTTAGCTCACTATATGGACTAATGCCTTTTGGATAATTTGGACAGGGAAAACAATATGAGACTAAGATGCTCTCTTCTTTTTTGGGGAGTCACATGGCATTCCTGCTTTTCAGCAAACATTTAATCAGGATTCGTGACTCATGGGGCTTCCATGCATGCACAACAGCCAAATAGTCTCTGGATTTAAGACTCCCTAAATACTCATTGGCACGGTAGACTGTAACTACCCCAGTGCTATGAAACCTGAAGGTCAAAAATTGCCTTTATAAAAGTCCCCAAATACAGGTTTACAATTCAGAGTTTTTAATGTCTACTGGCTAAATACTACCTGTTAGGAAAGATCTCCTAATACAGCTGGGCCAGACAGATTTTTTTTTTTTATGTCGCCCCTGAGTTACTGCTTGAGAAGTTGCTGTAAGTGCTTTCCCTGAAGAGCAGCCTTGGGAAGGAGCTGACTTGGAGGAGTCACGGTTCATTGCCTGACCCCGTCTGGCTTAGACGTTAAGAGGGAACAGCCCAGGAAAAGGCATTACTGCTGTCTTTCCTCTTTTCTCATCCCTCTCTCATGAGCCTGCTCAGCTGCCTCTCACCCCTTTTTTTCTTTATCACAATTTTTCTGTGCAGAAGATGTAGTAAAGCTTCTTTGAACCATGGCCAAGATCTGCATGGGGTGGGAAATCCTTTTTGCCCAGATCTAAATAAGACGAGAGCATGGCTGATCTATGTCTAACAACTGTTGGTAGAAAGACCATTTCTTTTGTAGCATTCTTCTCCACGAGCAGGTTCAGAATTACATTTGCGTAATCATATTTTAAAATTTAAAGACATGTGAAAGGTTGAACTTATTTGAGCTCAACGAAACCACCATAGCACTGAAAAAGGAAATTGCATTTCTTCATAGCTCCCCTGCCTTGTTCACAGAACTACAAAATCAGTTCCAGTTCTAGCATCACCTCTTCAACTCCATTATTTTCAGGTTATGTCCTCAGTTGTAATTGTGCATTCTCATGGGTAGCAATAGGTTCACTGTTGCAGGGCTAAAGGATGAATGAAGTCAAGGTCAGCATCTGACCTGCAGACTCTTCAGTGTTGGGTAACAGGCATGAAGCAAAGGTAAAGCACATTCCTGGGAAATTAATGGTATAGTTTTAGTTCTGAGTAGGAATTCTCTGGTTTGTTTAGTTTCTTGGGAGTTCCGCAGCAATGCACTAATGCTGTATTTAAACGTGGAATCAGTACAAAATTTCAGTGTGTGCTTCCTATCGTAGTTCTTAGCTATAAAACCTTTTATGATCTCATTTAAAAGGCTCCATTTTATATGGAGTTCTTAAAAGCCCCTAAATTGTCTTAAAAAAGCTTAATTATTGCTTTTAATAACAACGTTATCCATGTTAAGCTCAATAGACAAAGACCTAACCTTACTGAGGAACTTCAACAAGGCGAGGATTTCACTCTGTGTTTACAAGTGTACTTTAAAAGTGTTGTTAAAGGCAAGTGGCCAAGGGAGCTATCCCTGAATGAGAACTGCTGCAACCGCGTTATAGGTGCTGTGATGGTGTTTTGGAAAGTAACTGTTGAGTCTGGTCCAGAGCTGTTAGTAAATCAGAGTTCCTTCGGATGACTGATGATACATCTAAAGTAAGTTTGGGGTTGCCTTAATTCAGTGTCTTTGTTAAACAGCTCCCATGGCCACGTGGCATTGAACAGACTACCTTTTTGAGAAAGTCTGGAAACTAAGCTACCTTTCATCTTCCCCACTGCTGCTTCTGGGTAAATGATGAGGATATTAATGGAGTAGTACTTAAGAAAGCTAAACTGCTGCAACTTGTGCTTTTAATCTGTCTTGGATAAAAATGTGCCTTTTTTGGTCAGGACTGAACAGTTTCCCAGTATCAAACTTGGAAAAAAGTTTAGCTGTCTAGAAAACAACATATATACGTTGTTATACAAATGTATATAGACTGTTATATATAACATATAAATGTACATATAACTTCATTGAATAGCTTCACTGAATAGATGAACATTTAGATCTCTGCTTTAATGGAAATTCAGCAGGAGTCATGAGTTCTACTTAAAAATCCCACAAGCAGAGGTTTTTATGGGTAGATTTTATATTGCCTGATATAGTTGGTGATATAATATCAAATTGAAAGATGTCATGTATCATTTCAGGTAGGTATTCTAATTGGCAGTGAGCACCTAGAGAATGTTTTACAGTATTGTCCGCATATTAAACAGTTTGCTCTTGTGTTTGTTTTTTTGGTTGGTTTTTTTTTGTTTTAAATTTAATTATTTTTAAGGTCAGGCCATAGTTAGAGATTTTCTCTGATTCTGTCACCAGCACACTTTGTGTAGGTAGACCTCTGCAGAGCTCTCAATAAACAAACTGTCAGGACTGTTTGGATAAGAGCTAGGGAAGGGACAATAATAAACCAAATGTACAAGAAAGTTTGAAAAGCCAAGTTAACTCAGACTGTTTATTTTTAATGGGCTTCCACAAATAGAAGTTACTTTATTGTCTGTGATACAAATAAATATTATGAAGAGTGCAGGTCTTTAGCAACTGCTGAACCTTGGAAACTGAGTAATTTGCAAAATATGATGAAATATTGGATATTCCTTCAAAAGATCCTGTCTGGTGCAGGAGAAAATGATTTGTACGCTCTCTCATTTAAAATATAAATACAGACTGGAATTCCTTGTGGTTGCTACAGAAAGAGCAGGTAAATACGGTGTTGTGCAGTTGTAAAGGGGTTGTGGCATCACGAATACATGGGACGGGCTGTTTGTAAAGCCTGCAGCTGCCCTTTTGGAAAATGAGGTAAAGTCCACTCCTAACTCAAAGGTTGTCAGGTCTGTTTTTTATCATTTTCCTGCATAGGCTAAATAGAAAGAAATCCAAAATTGATGCCATGTTAATCAAAAGAAGCAGTAAGATGTTTGCTCCGTTATTAAAACCAGGCTTTCCTGTTGTGACAAATCACCTGTATTTTCCGATCCAAGGCCTGAAATCCTGCCGCTTTCACGAGCCCCAAACTGCAGATGTGGGGCTGGAAATCCCCACAATGCCTTTTGCAGATTTAGGCTCGCCTTTCCAGAGCGGCTTTGCAGATCATTGCAAGAAGATGTGTTTTAAAACTCCAGCCTCTGCTCTTGACAACGACCCTTCTGGAGTTTGCAGTTAAGAGTCAGTCCTGTAGCGGTCATCTGTTGTCTGTGTTTCTTGTATCCCTGTTTTCTCCATAACATAAAAAGGAGATTTTTTGCAGCTGGGCTAGGAATGAACTTAGCTGAACCAAGTCTAATACACAAAATATAACTCTTGGGTGACTTCTATTTGAATTTGACCATACTATTTTTCTGTTCTTTGGCTGTGTGTTAACAAGGGACTTATAACTGTGTTCATGGTAGTGCAGATAAACAAATGCTTGCCTGTTACTTTCATTTTACTTTCATTTTTCTTTTAAAAACAGACTAAATAATAATAATAGATGTAATATTATATTTCTGAAGAGCCAAACGTCAGATGTTTCTTTGTGTTGTAAAATGTCTGATTTCTTCTTGAGGAGAAGGAACATGGTACCAGTGCACACAAGGGGAAATTACAGGGATCATATTTGGTGGATGTGGCCCAGGTGTTCATCATGCAAAACCATCTGATGAATCTGAGTATTCCTCAAGTACTAAATTTTATGCCCTCAGTCAAACCCAGCATAGGATATAAAAAAAAAATGCTCCTTTCCACCACCTTCTGCTTCCAGAATGATTTTTGTTTTGCTGCACAGAGACGGTCCATGGAGAAAAGTTGCCTTTTGCAGCTTTCAGAGTAGCTGTTCTCTTACTGCTAGACCTTTACCTGGCTACTCTCCGGTCTGCTCTCCGTTCCCTCTGTCTTGCTTCTCTTCATTCATGTTTGTTCCGCTACAGTATCTTGGCCGTAGCTAGGAAGGATGCTACAGTGGGATACAGATACAATAACAAATCACTTATGGAGTTTGAGGTTTGGATCTGAACTTGGATCACTCAGGTTTTTTTCTTTGAGCAAAGTACACAGCTGAGAATTGGCATATAGTAGATTTTTTGAGAAGTAAAGCATTTAGTGTGGAACAAATGGAAAATTTAAAAATAATTGTTAAACATTGGAAAAAAATTTCACTTTGAGTCAAAGTATTTTATTAGAGAAAATCAAACCATCTTACTTGGGTTTGACTGTTTTAAGTTTTCAGTTGTATTCAGCAACAATTTGAAATGAAAGGTCATTTCAAATGAAATAATTACTCTTTCCCTGAAGCCATTTAAAGTGGATTCAGAATGGTATGAAGCTTTTGTTTTTATATAAACAATTCATTAAGATCAACATGAACCTGCAAAAAATTGTGTCATCAGTCAACATGTGTTTTTGCTTANGCCTGTTCAAACCAAGAGATCTGCGTTGATTATTTTGCACCAGCACAGATTTATGGGTGGCTGTAAATCAGCTTCCCCCTCCCAAGTTGTAAAGTAGTGATAATACTGCTCTTGTTCAAATTTTTTATTTAGATAGTAAACCTCATTGAGGGGAGGGTCTGTTGCGAGCAACTGGTTATATGCGAGGGGCCATGCTGAAGTCTGCTTGGGTATATATCTGACATGGATAATGTAAGAAAGTAACGCAGTTAGTTCCCTTTGGAGCTGGCAGTTGTCTGACCTAATCCGTAAGAGGGCTTTTGTAGATTTTTTTTAGCTTTATTTAATGAAAACAGTGCAAATGGTGAGAAATGTGCTCTCTTTTGATTCATTGCCTGTGCAGCCTTCTGGTGGGAATTAATTAATAACTTTTGTAGGTTATTTTTGTAGGCCTTAAGTAGCAGGATATTATCTAGTCTGTCTCGGGGCTTCACCTCCTCGGAGTGGTAGCCAGGATGTCTGAGAGGGTTTTGAGGGCTTTTTCCCCCCTTGCAGCCCATCTGGTCCCTTGATGAGCTGTACTGGGAGTGGGTTAGTCTTTGAAGTTTGTTTGGAGTCCTGTCTAGACTCCCCAAAAATTCCCTCCTCCCCAGCTTTGCTTTTGTAGATTTTTAAAACTTTTGTCTGTGAAAAAAATCTTTCTCGTGCCAGTACCAGCTAAACTGTCTGAAAGCTGTGTGATTACATCAGCGAGGTACTGGACTCGTTTTGGGTGACGCAAGCTTTTGAAATTCATGTGGTGGCCCCTAAACTCCTTTTCCCCCTCCTAGGTTCATATAAGCACCCTGAATTACTTTCTTTGCAGGCAGAAATAAAATCACTATATCTGTATGAAGGCAAACTGTTATATTTAGATTGCATATCCAAGTTAGTAATATGTCAGAGAAACACCAAATTTTAATCTATATAGTTTTGCTTATTTTTGTTTTAGATAATGCTCATGGTTAATCTAATGCACAGATGCTGTGGGAAGATAAGCTTTATTGCTTTAAAAATGGGCGTGGTAACACACTATATATTATTTCTCAGTCGTTGCTTATTTCTCTAACATTTGTTCATGTAGCCAAAGAGATTTTGGGGGTTTTTTTATTATTATTATAATGAACCGGAGAATTCAGAGACAAGTGTAGTATTTTCTTTTATAGATGACTACTGTTGATTTTCCTTTTAATGTTTTTTAGCTTTTATGTGCAGTCATTATTTCATTGAGGTTAATGTTTCTAGTGTTTATTCTAGATTTATGTTTAATCTTAGTTTCAAAGAATCGTAAAAATTATGAATACCTTTCTTCCAACCAAGTTTTCATTCCTAGGAAACACTGTGCTTGTTGGAGCTGATCTACAAAATAACACTCATTGTTACAGTGCCTATCTTATTTTAAAAGAGACTTTGTTAACAAGCTGTGCAGGTTTTGCACGCTTAAAGAAGCGCAGAAACCACGGGGAATTGTGGTATAGCTTTCTATCAGACTGATACAGATATTCCCAGAAGCTATTTTTGTCTCCTAGGATGTGCAGAAATCATGGTAAATTTTTGAAGTTAATTCTGGTTTAGAT